>VWZT01002080.1:161858-188829 GCA_013397055.1 Pachycephala philippinensis
ATTCCATTTATTATTGTTATTATTATTGTTGTTATTATTGTTATTATTATTGTTATTATTATTCTAATTATTATTCTAATTATTTTTATTATTACTTTTATTTTAGGATCATTGATCTAAAAAACTAATGAACTAACAACCTTTCCCTCAAACCCCCAAAACTCAAAAACTTACTTAAAAATGAGTGTGAGAAGTCTGGCATTTATATGAGAAGTCCATGTATATCATTTGGAAAGACTTTTTACTCCAGAAAGTTGCTAGAATTAACTTTGCCTTTGTCACAGTGGTTATATTCTACAAAAGTGGAATAGTTTTTGTAATTGACTGTGAAATCATCGCTGAGTATTTCTCCTCAGGCTTCAGACTTACCAAGCCCAGAAAATACTCTGAAGTTTGGTTGGGGCACCTTCAGCGTCTTGTGAAGCCAGTACATGCTATGCTAAGTTTTATTTCTTGCTTGTGGTATATCCAATGTTACGTTGCATGATCTTTTTCTTCTTTTGCACAGAAATGTGAAGTCTCCCTCTAGATGACCCATTGAACCCTTTGTCGTGGTTTGTTTTCATAAAAATGACTCTACATGAAACTCAGTCAAGGCTTTAGGCTTCCCCAAATTCTGTCAGAGATGAAGGCAGTGACTTTAGGCTTTCCATGGAGACAAATCCTTCATGACCATGACAAAATAAAAGCTTGTAAATACAAAGAAAGCAATTTTTTCTTGCCAACTCTTTGTGAAAGAGGGAGAATATGATTCCATAAAATATTTATATCTGCTGGAAAGCTGCTTTACTTAAAGCTATGGCCTTCTAAACATATTTTTCTTGCTATTGCCTTATTTTTAGAGGTTATGAAGACTTTTGTGTCTGGGAAGTTGAATTCTGCCCTTCAGAGCAGAAGCTGAGGGCAGAGAACATCACTGACAGATTTTTTTGTCCACAAGATCAATGGCTGCAATTTCTACTTGAGATACAAATATATAGGTCCTGCTTGACAGAAGGAATAGGTACGTGAGTAACTTTGCCTCTGAAAAGGCTGTGTTACGTAGTGGGAAGTTTGCCTGGCAGTGAGACCAAGTGCTCCCTGTTTCTTTTGTCAGGGGGACACATAGAGCTATTCTTGCCAGCTTATCTCTTGCAACTTTTTCTCTCAAAAGTCTGATTAGTCCATAAGAAATGGAATAAAAAAGTAGGTCTCCTTTTGACTAAAAAGGAATTATTTTTCCATTTTGTGGGAAAAACTGAGCCATGGAAATGCACATGGATTTTCTGTTTCAAATGAACAGTAAAAATATTAAGATAATTATTTTTTCTGACCTAACTTTTTTGTGCGTGTTTTTTTCCCTCTGTTCCTTGAATATTTTAGATCATCAGGATTCCAAATATAAGTATTATCTGAATAAGAATTTTGATCTATTTTCCAGTTTACTTATTCTTTCCATTTATCAAGAGGCTTGAGCATTATATGGGAATGCTGAGCTCTAGCACAATATATGGAGAGAAAAAATTAATCGTCCTGTATTTTCACATTCAAATAATCAGGGTTTTTTGTTTTTTTTTTTTTAATCTCTTTAAAAAATGCTCTTGGCATAGAATTCAGATTTCTCTCATTCATAAGCTGCTATGGCTCTGAAAGATTTGATGCTTTTGATAAGAACAAAGGTGCAACCCAGTATTATTTTACCTCTCCGGATTTCCGAGGCCATGTGGCTTTTGGAAGTGGCACTGATAGTGGTTTGTGAGTGAACACTTTGGTCTGCTGAAAATGTGTGCGATTTCCATTCTGAAGGGCAGCAGAAAACAAAAGAGCACTGAAACCCTAATCAGTGACATTTCCCCCTGTGACAACAGCTGTATTCCTTCAACTCCTCTCCTTCCGTAGGAATCTCACTGGGATGCCAGGATGCCCTGCCGGTTCACCAGAAACCGCAGACACATTGTCTGTTGCATTAAGAGGCAAAGAGTGTGTCACTGGCTGTAGTCTTAAGCTTCTGATTGGCATTTGGAAATACCCAGTTATTTTCAAAGTTGTAATGAAATTAATTCAGCAGCAGTTTCTTTGCTAAGTGGATGAGAGAGCCTGCATGTCTGTTACTGTGTTTATAAAGAAAGGCTTATTTGTGTATCTATAATTTTTTTTGAGTGCTTACATCTTGCTGTGATATTTACCTTATTTTTATGTGTGTGGGAAGTAAGTGATCTTTCATTACGTTACAGTTATTTTTAAGTGCTCAAGAGCACAGTAGAGCCTAGGGAGAAGACTTTAAAAAAACCGAAATCAACCCACAAAACACCCAACAAATCTAAACTGTATTTTATTTGAATTTCAGAAGTTAAAATCAGGTCTCAGGCTTATTGTTCTAGCTTGAATGCCACTTTGTGCTGGTGGATCTGTTAACCATGGTGGATGTGGCAAACTGGCTTGTCAGAATTCTCTCTCCAGAAAGGTGTGACCAGCAATAACCTTTCATATGTGCTGTATAAGATAATCTAATTTGCAAATAGCCTGACTTTGTATGGAGAGTGTAAATTAGTTGGCTGCAATCTTCGTGGTGAGAGGGGCTTATAAGGCATGAAAGCACTGAACACCAGGGACATAGATTGTCTCAAGGGCTCTTAAAGTCTTCTTGTAAACCTCCTTTTCCACAAAACCAGTCAAGATGGTTTTCAAGTATGGTGTTTGAGGGTATTGGGTTGGGCTTTACTGGACTTGAACCTGTTATTAGACATGAACAGAATTCAGGATGTACAATTCATGGAAACTTTGAAACATTCCTGCAGAGGGGAAATTCTTAATTAGGGGCCAGCCCTGTGAGCCAGCCAGTTGGGAAATGCTGCTGAATCATGTAAGTGGCACTCAGATCTGGTCAAAGCTATTAATATTCCCTGTTCTAGTATATTCAGTGATTCTGCACACTACAGTAACTCAGCCAAGCCTCTTCCTTACTTGAACATATACTAGTCACTGCCTTCAAAGTTTGGCTGAGCTTCCTTGTTGTCATACAAAATGCACTGTTGTATTCATTTTGTTTGCATTTTTTTAATCTGGAAAAACTCTGGCACACGGAGAACTACAATTCGTGTCATCCCACCGACATCTGAACCCTCATGCAGCAGCACCACAGTATTCTTGAGAAACAGTTTTGCTTCCGAAGGCACAGCGTAAGGGAGAGGCAGAGATGTGTGTAAAAGAAGGAAAAAAAGTATGTGGAGACTAATCCAGGACGAAACTAAAACCACATGGTATTAGGGAGTGAGTATTACAACAGCAGGTCTTTGACAAGAGAGTACTGATCTGGACATGCAGGTAATTGAAGACAGACAAAAGGATGGTTTTAAGCACAGTTTTATTAGGTTAATAGACCAGGAATATTTCCGATAAGTCCAACGTGGTGTTACAGGATTCTAACCACATAATTCATAACTCAGGATCACTGTTCTTTGGTTTACCCACAGGATTTAGCTTGTAACCGGAGCAAAAGCCGGAACATAAAGAATATGGCCTAAAATAGCACAAAACCTAATTTTGTTGCTTGACCAAAGTTATACTGAAGTCATGCTTTAAACTGCAGACACAGTGGAAAGTACAGGTAGTGGAAAAGCAGAGTAACAAACGAGGAAACCTCAGGTAATGGTATTTTTACTTCACCTCTGTATGGGTGTGCTTGAAGCAAAATCTGATACTGGCTAAAAGTCAGAAGATCATATGACTGAATAATAAAGTAAGTTATGCTTAAGTAGTGATAGGCTACTTAGGCAAAATATTTGTGAACAGTTGATTAAGAAGGGGAGTCGGGGATCCCAGTGGTTTATTAACAATATAAAATGGCTCACTGGGAGAGAAATCAGGGTCTTTTATAAACAGTGTTCTCTGAAGTCTCATTTTTGCCACCTCAAAGGTACTTGCTGACCTTCATATTTGTTTTAGTTGTTGTTCGTTAGGGAAGCAGATAATAAACCAAATTTTTGCATTATAGAGCCTATAAATTCATGTGCAGTCTTAAAAAATAGTGAACACTGGCTCTTTAGAGTCAGAACTCATCATTTTGGAGAGTTTATTAAAATATGAATGATAGATCTAGAGGTTCAGTCTTTAGGGGTCCTCCCACAACTATATGATAAAAGTTAGGAAAGAGTGAAACTCAAGCTTTCCAAACCCGTAACTGCTGTTTCTTCTGTAGTCTCAAAGTCTCCCAGGAAAATATTTTTTCTCCTTTTTCTGAGAATTTTTGGTTTGTTTTGTTTTTTTTTGTTTGTTTTTGTTTTTTTTTTTTTTAATACTATGGAATGCTGGCTAATATCAGAATAAAAAAAATTAGATAATTAGAATAGATAAATTTAGATTAGTAGCATGAATAATTAGTAAACTATCAAGTACCATATTTCTAAGTCCCTACATCTGTGAACCCCCCTGCCAGTGTTTAACTGATGACATAAGAAAGTTTATAATTTTTTTTTTTTTTAGACTGTTCCAATAGAAGAAGTTCTTGATCCCGAAAGCAGGATCTGGGTTAGTTTAAGTGGTGCTAAGAAGTTGTGTTGTTGTTGATGAAGGAAAAAGATAAAATGCCAAGCAAACAGATCCACCCCCCCACATTCTTAGAGCTGGGTAGTCAGAGCTTCTGTCTACATTAGAGAATCTGGAAGTGGTTTTAAAGTTTGTAGATCCATTTAAGTTTCTTGGGCAAGTCCCTTCTTGCTGACACATCACCACCCTGATATCTGAGGATGAAAACTAAAATCTAAAATGAAATCTAAATGGAAGTTTAGTGCTTAGTAAAAGATTCCCTCCCCAAAGTGCTGGGGTGCAGGACCTCCATGCTCTACCCTGAGAAATGCTTTAGCTGGGGTGGCACATTTAGACTGTCACATTCACTACAATGGTGAAGAAGATTCACCATGACAGCAGTGGCTTTCTTTCCCCATGTCCCGAGTGTAAAACGTGATTTGGTGCCTGATACCTTTCTCAGGAACACATTTGTTCTGTTTGTGCTGCTTTACTTTTATCTGTTTTTGGCCATGATTTGGCTTTTGGATGCGACACACGTTGTTGTAGTGTGGGCTACACCTGTGCTGGGCTTTCATGCTAAGCAGTTATGTAGTGCCAGACTTGCCCTGTGGCCTTCTCTAAGATGGAATTCCTTGAGAGATCACTGCCCAAGGCAGTGGGAAGAGCTTGGACCTGTATGGGAGCTGGATGACTCTAAGATGGCTTGGTCTTCCCAAATACTTATCATTCTGAGCTGCCTTAGGATGAGTGGAATAGGACAGATCTGAAGAAAGAGGGTGCACCACTTGAAGTACAAGTAAATTATTGGTGGATAAAATGTGTTGAACTTTGTGTCTCAATTTGAAAGCTGTATGGGCACATTAAGTGCAGAGATCTGTGTCTAGCAAACACCAAGCCTTTCCCTGCTAATCAGTAATTTGAAAACTTCTCTTTCCCAGAAAAAAATTGAACGTGCTGTCAAAGAGTTTCTTTTTAAAAGGCATTTTTGGCCTTTCTGCCTCTGACATGCCTATTATTTACCCTTTCCTGGGGTGAACAAGGAACATTTAGTGACTATTCTGGTTTCCTTCCAAACTGTAAATGAACTACCGCAGGCGAACCTGGTTAAATGTCAGTGATCTGCTGTACTAACTGCAAGAAGCTTTAAGCATTCAATTGCTAATCTTTAAAGGTTCTAAAATTTTAATTCATTACTCATAATCTCTAAATCCTAAAGTCTTTTGGATTCCAAAAATTCAGAAAGTAGTTTCTGGTGTGAATGGCAGATTATTCATTAAAACAAGATGACAAGCGTGTTATCATGGTTGACTTTTAGTCACAGCTTAATTGTTGGAAATTATTTCAGTTATACACATATGAAAGATTAACTTTTACAGAGGGCTTGAGAATTCCTTGTTAATTTTGTGCATTGTGTACAAAAAGAAACTTTCCCAGAAACTTTGAAGCTAACCTTACACATGGCAGCTCTGTGAAAAACTGTTGCCATTCAGTTCAATCATTTGCAGCCTTGCTTTGAAGTGATGGCTTGGGCCACATTTATCCCCACTGGAAAAGTTGCTGAGGCCATTAAATGAGGAATATGGCCCCGAGTTCTTGGGCAGGTGTGCTAAGGGACGGTGCCATATGGGGCAGTGTGCTACCAATATGGTTTGAAAGGCATCTGAGCCAGAGCAGGGGAAATAAAAATCCTTATATTTGCAAACTGATTGTGAATGTTCATGTGTATGGGTCTCTAGATTTGAAAAGAATTCACTGTATTCCCTGTTGCTTATTAGGTCTCTTAAACTTTCTAAATCCTTTCTTATCCCTTTGATCTAAAACAGAATAAACCTAATCTGAATGAAAGCTGTTTGTCTATAGAATAATAATAATAAAAATATATTTTTTTCTGTAGAGAGGGTGAAGGCTTTAAGTTTAAAAAAGTGTAAAAACCTTTTGGGGTTTTGTATGGTCCAGATTTTTAATTTGCAATAACTTAACTTCCCCTACTTCCCCTCCCAACCAACCCCCCTTTTTTTCCTTCTTTTTCTTTTCTTGTAGAACCCTTTTTTTTTTGCTGCTTGGGCTTCTTTCAATGCACTTTTGCAGCATGTGTGTGTGTAGTTAAGACGATGTAAGCTGGAAAAGAGGGAAGAGGGTTATACATCAATTTTAGTTAATCAGTAGTCTAAGGTGCTCGAAACTGGGAATATCACCCTCAACTCAAAAATATACCCACAGTCATTAATAAAGGAAATCTTTGGAAGTGCTGTTATCCCCAGCTGGTCCTGGGTGTGACATTCAGTGCAGCATAGCTTTAAATACACTGCACGCTGCTGCACTGAATGTATTTAAAGTACTTGTCAGTTAGTTTTTGACTCTTTGGCCATAGTCCACCCAATGTGATATCCAATTGCTTGTGAATGGATCCAGTGTTTGTACCTGCAGAAATCTGCTTCTTTGGCTTTTACAACTATTCCTGATTTTTTTTATTTTGCATGCAACAGGGCTTCCTGACATCTGCTTCAAATAAAATTTTTCCTTATAATATTCATATATGCCCCCTTGTCCTGTCGTGTGTATTAAACTGAAAATAATTCTTGAATAGACATCCACATCATGTAGGATTTTGTGTACTTTTTATAAACGCCATCTGGATTTGATCCTGCTGTAGAGAGGCAGGATGCTTTGTTTCTTGACAAAGTTTTCTATCAGAAACACTGTCAGGAAGGAATCCACGGGCCTTTCTTCCTTTCAAACCTGAGATAGCGCTGCGTCTGTCTACAGCTTTACTTCACTGGCTTTTGAAAAGTCAGAAATCCACAACCACAAAGGGTTTGAACAGTCTAACTAGCTCAGGAAGGGGTTTCAGTAATGGTGCCGCAGACTTTCATTTATACAGCCTGCAGAGCTGTAGCAGGCAGTTTGCCAGAGCAGAAAATTAACATTATTTAACATTTCTGAAACTTTTAATTAAGCTTGTTTTAGGCTTGCAGGCAAACTGGAGCATATATTCCCATCCCCCACTTAAGAATGTTCTCTTGGCTTCTCGATGAGCTTTCCTAAGTGGTCCCAGTTCTTATAATAATGTCATCCTAACGAGCTGTGCAAAACACGGTGTGTTTTGTTCTGGGGGCTTCATGTGCAGCAATTTTGCTTTCAGTCCACGTGGGTCTGCACCCCATGATTTTTATTTTGAGTTTCAGGTTCACGGGGAAAGAAAAAAATAGAAAAAGCACTGTTTCATAGGGGTTTATGTGGGTTCCATAAACTGGCCCATGTTCTCTCTAAAGATGTGTGAATCTTAGTTAACCTTTTATGAAAAGTTTTGTATTTGTAAAGAAATTCAAAAGAGGCACATTTATGTAGTTTATGACTTCGTTGTGAACATTTTTTACAGCTGTAATCCTTCCTTCTGAATGTTATATTATGGCTGCTGCTCTTGCTGCGTGGCTAAGGTAACAAAATGGTTCCTCTTATAAAGCCCTATTTGCAGATGGCTTGTGAAACATTCAGGTTTGCAGATGAATTGTTCTGTGTCTTGGATTGTAGCCACATATACATTTTTTTGGAAGGCTTGAGCAAAATTGGTTCAATCACTTGTATGAAAGTGGGGAGGAAAACCCAAGTCCAGCCTTTAGAGCAACTAAGGTTGGAAAACTACTTTTACAAGGAAGTATTTTATACTCTAAAAGAAGTGCCTGAATATGTTTTAGAGGGGTTATTTCTGGTTAAATTATAAGCCAAATCCAGGCAAACCTGGAAAATGCACCTGTGGAGTGAGAGCGAGCAGAAAAGCTCCAATTCTTTCTGGATATTTTCCTAATCTTTAATAAAGCTATGACTTGGTGAAGGAGGTGCTCCTCATGTTACATCCTTCAGCAAAGTAATCCATTACTTAAGAAAGGTGCAGGGAGCAATAAACACAGGGTAGCTTTTTTCTTGGTCAAAACATGAAGGATTGTCAAAGCCAAAGCTTTTCAAATGTTTCTGAGTCAAAGCAGAGTCCAACTGGAAATGTTTCAATCAAAGGAAGAATTGCATATGGAGGAAAACAGATGAGATCCCTCTCCCTCCTGCCTCATTCTGGGCATGCATTTATATTGTACAAAAGCTCCAAGTCCAATCCTTTTTCTAAAGAATATGTCACTGTTGTTATAACAAGTAGAGAAGCTCCAACAGAAGCAACCAGTTTGGTTTCAGCATAGTGAATGCCTTGAAGATGATCAGCTTGCTTGTGGAAGAGCAGTGGTGGCCTGCATCAGAAGCCTTTTCAGGGAGTAGCCTCAGTGAGAGCCTCCAGTGAGACTGGAAAGGTCTGTTCATTCCAGAATAAGGAAACACACATTTTTTTGACTCTGGTTTGCTGAGTGGTACAGAAGCACTGCTTAGGCCGTGGTACTGATCTTTCTCCACTTTATATCTACAAACAGTGTCGGGGATGGGGAGCCAATTTTGTTTTTTCCAGACTATGCCTTAATTTGTGTTTTGTCGTGGTTCTTTGGGTGATATAATTCAAGAACTATGAATGTAACAATCAGTTTGTTGAATAGCTTAGCAACAGTCCTCGTTTCAAAAAATAATGAAAACATTAGTTGTCATACAAAGTGGATTCTTCTACCCAGTAAAACCCAGCTAGATGAAATACTGAAACTTTTAAAGTTTAATTAGTTGCTTATGGTCTGATAATAAGACTTTATATTGGCAAAAAATGCAGCTGGAAAAAAAGTATTTTCATAAGGTCAGTATTTTGATAATTTTTTATATGATTTTTAGAAGTGTCTCTATTGTTGTTAAAAACAGAAGAAGGGAATTAAGGTTTTGCTGTCCTGATTCATGTAAAAGTTGGTAAGTTAAGGAGCTGGTGGAGCTTGTAGTGTTTTCTGCTGGCTTTTCCAGGAAATTTTGCAAGGATGCCTCGTATGAAGTGATGAGGAAGCAGCCTCCTGTTCTTGTGTTGTAAAATTCTGAGCCATTAATATTCTCAGCATTCTGGTAACTAGCAATAGAAAGGTTTTGGTATTAATTCAGTTTCACTGAAACAGTTCTTGTTTATGTTGTTGTGATGGTAGAATGTATTACATGCATCTCCATTTAAAGGATGGGATATTTGCTTGGTCTGCAAATATAAGCCATCCTAATTTCACAGCAGCCCTGTAAAACAGGAATGCACACCCCATTTTAGGTCAAACCATTTGTAAGGAATGTGTCCAAGACACCTGCAGAAAATTAAACCATTTACTCCCCTTGTACACAAAAATTTCAAGAGGTAATTACCTTCAGTGTGAAACATAATACGGCTCCCATTAGATAGAACACATGGAGTGAAAATTGAATAGAAGCCTTGTTGGGAGTGCTTCTGAGAATTAATAGGACTGTTGAAAGCAGTAATAGGGGTGTTTTCTTTGCCTTTGTGTACAGCTATCCCCACCCTTATCTTTGGGAGTTTATGATGAGGCTGTTGTCATTCGGCTCAGCAGACAGACACGGACTTCCTCCATCGTCCTGTCTCCTGCCAGCTGCTTTGTTTCTGGGAGCTGGCTGCTGCCTTTGGAGGCTCCCACTTCTCCTCTCAGCCCGTCTGACTCCCTTGCACTCTGTTCTTGGTCTCCGTGCCAAGGGCTGGCGCGGAAGTCTCCACTTTTCTGTGACTGCAAGGACGAGAGTGAGAAACTGGGGCTGCTGGGTTCAGCATCTCACTTTGTTAAGCTGTCCTTTTATCCTTCAGGGAACTTCCTCTGAGGAGATGGAGCTGAAAGTTAAGATTTTCATGCTTTGTTCTGGCAGCTGAGCCACAAATATCCAGTTTCCTCTCTTATTGTTTGACGTTTTGTTTATGTCTCTGTTACAGAAATAGAGCAAACGGGCTTTTGTGTGCAGGTTTTCTGCTCCCTCCAACTACTGAATGACAATCAGGTTGGGTTCGAATACTCACACTGGTATTTCCTCTGTTCCTGCTAGTTTTGGAGATCCCTGCCAAGTGGAAATTTTGTGCCTGCCCAGCTGTAGTGACTGCTTACCATAGGTTTCGTAGCTATTCAGTTCCATCTGATGGCTGTCAGGTAAACAAGGTGTGAGATGTGCTGGCAGCCTTTGGCACACACAGAGCCCTCACTTGCACTTGAAGAGGCAGATGGTGCCTTGGCTAATGGCACACCGAGACAGGGGTGTCCTGCCTGCAGCCTTCTGGGCCACCTTGGCTCTGCTCCGGACCTATTCACTGTAATTCCTTAGACTCCTGCTTGATTGGAATGTTAAAACCTATTTAAACATGAATGGAAATCTCCAGCCTGCAGAAGTGACCATAGGTTTGCCTGTGTGCTTCAAGTTGCAGTGAAGTTGTGGAAGGGTTTATCTGCTAATTCACAGATGTTTTCAGAAGCTCTGTTGTGGAGTTAATTGTCAGTTTGTAGCCCTGTCGGGTGGGATTTGAATTGTCCCCAAGCCTTCCAGGAGGGAGACAACAATTTCAGATGTCAGAAATACCTCAATTTCTGTCCCTCAGGCCAAGAAATAACCTCCCATGGTTTAACATGTAGCGGCATATTGTTGTTGTGTTTGGGATGGGTGAAATTCAGGATCCATCCAAGCCTTTGGCTACCTAAGGAAAGTAACAACCCTGTGATGCTTCTTTGCTTTTTCCCTTCTCTCCTCTCTTTTTTCCTTGCAACATATATAATGATTTGTCTCAAGGGATGGGGAGGAGGTGGGAGTCCTTGTGTACAGTGCTTTATGCTTTTTTGGGCCAGACTTATGGCAAGCTATGATCTGTCCTTTTGGCAGCATTAAACATTGGAATTGTCAAAATGCCTGCTTCTGTCAGTTCCGATATAAGTCAATAAAATACCTGCAGTGCTTTCACTGCCCCAAAGTGCATTTCTTGTTCCACTGCTAGCAGTGACTCTGGGTAATTTGCATTGCAGAGCTGCACTTAAAAATGTCTAGATAAAACTTGATTCCTTTGCAAGAAAAAGCTTGGTTTTGCCAAACCAGACTTACAAGCTGAGCATGGAACTGGAAAGCTAGGTGCTAGGTTTTTTTTTGGTGTGTTGTTCTCACTGGTAACCCCAATTTATGCCTAATGTGTATATAGAGTACAATTTGGCATGCGTGACAGCTCTGGTACAAATCAATTCCCAGCTAGAACAAATAGTTTATTAATGTGCAAGTTCAGTAAATGATAACAATCCACAGTTCCATTTCAGTCTATAGTTCTTCCCTCAAAACTTCTAAGCTACTTTGATTAATATCTTGACTTTTCTTACAGACTTCTTCTTTCCATGTGAAATTAGAGACTCAGACATTTAATACACTTGTAATTCAGCATTTCCTTTTAAATAGTGGTTTAAAGATCAAAAGAGCTGTGAGCCTGTGTTGTCTGTATTTTTCCGGAATGGGAAACTTTCCTTACGCTGCCATAATTGTCAGCTTTTCCTGTCCTTTTCTTGCCCTCACTTTATTTCAATGTAACTGTGCTTGTATTTAATTTAGATGGTAAAGTTGCTTGTACAGTTGCCTATGTTTTTGACCAGCATTTTGGGTGAAGCAAAGGTGATATATATCAAACAGAATCAAGCTGGATTCTGAAATTTTAGTACAGATTTGAACTTGAATGTTCCCTGGAATATTCGGTTCTAGGAAGTTTTGAGAAGGATAAATTCATGCAGTTTTGAGCTTCTGGATTGCTTTTCTATGTTACTGTTTTCTTCTTGTTAATCACTTTTTGTCTGAAAGTGGCAAAATAGCAACTCAGCTGCCCTTCTGGTCTGTATCCTGCTCCTAAAGGAGATTATTAATGGTGGGGTTTTGCCTCCTGTACTTTATTCTGTGGTGTAAAAAAGGTTATGCTTAACGTTTTGGCATGGCAGTTACTTGCAATTGTGAGGGTACTTTTCAGGTTTTTGAGGTTCCTGAACAGATATTTGCTGAAAAGTTAGGTTAAAATAAAGAAAATGGTGTTTGGGCAGCATCGCATGCTCTCGTTGCTGTACCCATTCAGAAATGTATTCTTGCAGTTGAAAGGATGTCATCTGGGAAGATCCAGAGCTCCCTGTACTATGGTTGGGTTTCTAACTGGACTTAAAATAAAGAGCTGTGTTCACAGAAAGCTTTAATAGCATGGAATTTTCCCCGTGCATCAAGTATAATTATTTTATTCACTCTTGATGGTGTGACTCTGGTTTCCCTGATAATAAGGGTTCTGATCTGTACCTTAAGTAGCAAGGTAGGACAAAAACTGCCTGGGGCAGCTCCTGTGTCTCTTCTGATCTTCAGCAGCCCAGTAATATCTTGTTCTCGTGGACACCAAGGCTCTTCACTACTCATGTTATCATTTATCTATCTGGTAATCAGTCCTCAAGCAGTTTGTTGGAGGTAGTGGATTGCTCCCATCCCAGCTACTCCAGAAAAATAAAACTGCTTCTCCCTTTCAGTTGTGGTTCTGGGGAAATGTTCTTTCTCTGTTTGAATGAATACACACTGTGCTATGGAATATCTCAGGTGGTGGTGCAATGTTTACATTTCCCACCTTGGAAGCAGCGTTCAAATAACTCCCAGTTCACAGCAGAACATGAGTCTCATGGGATTAACATGGGTATGGATAGGTCATTGCTGGAAGTGGCTGCCCTCCCTGCAATGCCTCCAAAATTTTTCCTTCGCCTGCAATTACTTCTTCATAAACTTGTTAAAAAGATACTGATGTAGTATCCAGCAGAAGGAGACACTAACCTGGCTTTGAGAAAGACTGTCATACAAATAATAATGAACTATAAAACATAATCTTGACAAGGAATAAATGCTGGCTAGGACAACTTTTCCTCTCTGGATCACAGACAGGTGCTATCCTAATGGAAACTCCAAAAGTAAAGGGAGACTGAAGAATCATTTCAGAATCTGATGTAAGAACCAAATGGCTGCAGTTCAGTCTTACTTCAAGAGTTGGAAAGTTAAAAATAATCCCAAAAGCTGAATTAGTGGGCAAACAAAATGCTGGTCAAAGGTGCGTAATAAAATTAATGTTGTTACAGAGTTATACAATTTTCCATGGGAACTTGCAAGAATTTTGTGGATATGATTTGTTTTTGTGCATATATGTTTGTGTCCTTTAGCTGTTCAATATGGTACCTTTCCAATAGAGGAGTAAAAGCAGTTTTGATAAATGGAGTTTTCAGGGATATGGTGTGTAAACCATCCGAGTGTAAGATTTCTTAATTACTTTTACAGGATCTATGAAAACCAAAGTATTTTGCCCAAGAACTGATTTAAATGTCATGACTGAGCACTTTCTGGTGACTGTCCTGGTCATTTGTCCTAGCACAGAGAAAATGACATTCCAAACAACATGAAAATTTCAGTCAATTTTAGAATATATGAAAAGAGCAAATATGGAGCTTTCTAAGTAGTTTTTATTTATGGCATGCCAGCCTTTTGGTACTGGCAATGTTACGATTCTTTTTGTGGCTGTTTTGAACCGCTTTCAGAATAACACACAAGGTTTCTGTGTCTAGATATGTATATATAGTTGTGGTGTTTCTACTCATACATGTGCCCTCACCAGAAAACAGACATGCCCCCTATAAAACCCATTAACTTTTCATACTCATTTCCATCTTTTATTACTGTTTTTTTTGAATGGCCCCATTGTTTTTACCTGAGTGTTGTGCTGGTTGCTCTCATGATACATTTTTTTCTTGTAATAAAGGCATAGGGAGAGACCTTCCAGACATCTGTTTTAAATTAAAGTTGCTTTAATTTCCCCATATGCCATCTTCTCTCCATCATCTGTGCTAATCCTCAGTCAACATGTGCAGGATTTCATACACTGTCTCACAGGCACATCTTTAGCTTGTACTTTCAACTAATTCATAAACATGTTTGCTTTAACATATTCTTAGATTGCACTTATTGAGTTTTAAATCCAGAATCAAAGGCACAGTGTCCTTCAAGTGTCACATCAGTGTGTTCAGCATCTTTTAATAAAATACAAGTTAAACAAGCCCAGCTGGCTGTTCACAGGATATGTTTGGACATTCTTTCTACTTAGACTAACAGGACTGAATCTTGGATGCAGTTGTAATTGTAAACTTGAAGTTGTCCTTCAGATGGTTTCAGAAGAAAGGTGGTTGCATCTCAGTATGTCAGTGGCATTGTCTGGTCTTGATGTTCCTTACAATTTTCTCCCCTTCCACAGCCATGCTGACTGGATGAGAGGTTAAAGGTTGGGCAGTCTTCTGCAGTAAGCTGTGCAATAAACTTTGTCATTTTTAGATCTGTTCTGAACTGATTGGTTGTCTAATTCTATTCAAAGGAGAGGCTTTCATTTCAAATCAGCAAAAAGATCTGAGTTGTGATACTGTGTTCTTCTGTAGGAAAACACTAGTTTTAAATTAAATAGCTTGGATTTTTTATCTTATTGGAGGGACAGGTAGTAAAGTTTCAGACTCACACAGTAATGCCTAGGTATAAAATACAGCCATTGGAACACAATGCTCTATCGAGGCAGGAGAGGACAAATTTGGCCACACACAGACCGCAGGATGTAGGTGCAACTCCTTTAGGTGAGTTCCAGAAGTGATCAGAGTGTTGGCATCTGTTTGGCCTGAATGAGAACATGTCCGTGGGCTGAATTGAGAGATAGGTGGATGTTCTGTAGGAATTCAGAAAGAAGGGCTATTGTGTTTTATCAGAGACTGCTAAACTGGTCTTGAAAAGCAGTTCACTACTAAAATTCAAAGATAAACATTTTGCTTGCATCCCTTCTCACAAATGTGAATGAATAACTGAAACGTTTCAAGTATTTGAAAGGTGACAGTGTGAGCTGAAGCGGACCCTGGAGTTTCCCCGGGAGCAGAGGCTTGCTAGCCCAGCAGGCTTAGCTCCTGGAAGTTCATAGAAATGCAAATTACATGCCAAATTACAAAATGAAAACAAAAAGAAGTGCTAAGATACTGAAGTGGCTCAGCATGCTAATGACAGGCTTCATTAGAGTATCCTGATATGGACAATTGCTGCAACCCTGAGCAGAATAGATATAATGACTCTTCATTCACAAGAGAGTAAGCACTGTGTGTTAGGGAATTATTTTCTGCTGTTTTCTTCAGAGTCTGTGTTGGACAGACTTGATAGAATGAAACCTTCTTACAGGGTATGGTTTTGAATGATATATGCAAACAAATGTCTTTTTTTACTGCTGGTTTTTTGTAACTTGACATCCGCAATGATTTTTTATGTGCAAATTATTTTGGAAAGAGGTCAGCTTCAGAAAGCAAGGAAGGATAAAAAGATTCAAGACCCAACAATAGTAAATGTGAAACTCTTTATGCATCATCCATAAAATAGTGACTCATATCAGGAGGCTGGTTTGATTTGCTATATGGGTTACTCCAACTTTCTGTCTTCTTTGGAATAGTCAGATAAAACAAAGTGTTAAATTTAGCAACTTATAACATCAAAAGAAAGTTCCAGTAGCCATAAACCATTTCCTTCAGCCCCTAAAAGTTTGATTTCATGCTAAGTATCTTTATTATTACAAATGCATATTGAATTTATTACGGAAATTATTATTTAAACTCTATCTCATATGTTGTGTAGGTCATGCATGTGGGCGTGTGCATATGCACGTTATAATTTAATACTGACCTTTTTGATTCCTCTGTAAATGAACAGGACAGTACTCCAAGCACAGGAGGCTGTCAAACATATTCCAGGTGCAGCCTCGTCTACTAGGAGAGCACCAGCACAAGTGTGTTTATGCCTCTGAAACAAAAGTGTGATCTGTTTCAGATGTGCAAGAGAAAATGAAGTGTTAAACTACTTGCAAGCAATTGTCATTTTTTTCCCCCTCTGTTGAAAAACGAAGGTGCTTTGGGCTTTGTAACATATTCTAGAGAGGCATACGAATCTATTTTGCAGAAATCTGGAGTCAAAACTTGTATAACTCCTCATAGAAAGAAAATGAACAGTAGGAGGAATGCAGCATTCGAAGGCTAAATGGAAAATTTTTCAATTTTTCTCCTGGAAGAACATTCGCTGTATGTGCAGGTTCTAAATCATCACAGTATGCAGATCTATCTGATCCACCTTGCCTCTCTCCTTTTTTTTTTTTCTTCTATTTAAAAACCTAAATAGGTTGCCAATAACTAGAACAAACACATCTCTAAAAAAAAGATAATACAAAATTGCACTACAAAAACATTTATTCTTTTTTCTCCATCACTGTGAAAATTATGTTTTTCTAGGCCTTCAGTACTGTAAGTAAGAGAGGGCATCTGGTGTGTGTCTCCAGGTAATGTTCTCACCTTGATATTTGTCTTTGATAGACTCACACAGAGTGAGAGTTTTTTTTAAAAAAGTTTCCATTTTGGCAAATCTCAGCTTGTCTTGATACCTCTCCATGCACCAACAGTCTGGTTGTTCAGAATGCTTGCTTTCTCCTCCTGGATTTCAGGAGCATCTTTGAGTGTTTTTCAAGTGTATCAAATAATGGACACCAAAAATTTGAAGTCACTTGGATAGGTTTTAAGAGAGTCTTGTTAAAGGTCTGTATTTCTTTCATTGTTTTTGAGAATTGTTCATCTACTGTTTCTTTGTCTTGCTCCACAGATTTGGGATGAACTAAAGGCATGAAATCTTTTGCATTATGAAATTAGTTACTAGCTTGAGTAAATGGGCTTTGGAGAAGAAAGTGGTGTCACACCTGGTATTGAAAGCACCAAGGACCCAGGAAGGCAGTTTGATGCTATCAAATGTGGGGTTCCACAAGAACTGGCAGAGGCAGTTGTTGCAGCAAGCATAAAATATAAAATCTGTACTGTGCAATAGAAGAAGTCGTGCCCCTTATAAATCAGTATTAGAGTAAGGCAGCAGATGGAATGTGAACCATCATAGGGAAATTAAATCAAGATAGACACCTTTACCATCTTTTCTTCCACTTTATTATAAAGAATCAATTTTTTCATTCTTATCTGTTTATCTAAGCTGTGTTGTAGTAAATGCCAGCTAGATACGAGTGACCAAAACACCAGATGTGATTTAACTTGCAGCAGACCTTGCTGGGAAAGTTTCTACCTATGTTTCTGCAAATATTATATTTTAAAAAATAATTAAAAATATAACTAAAAAAATAATTATCTCTTGATCATGAGGTATTTGTACAATGATACCATACTTGGGACAAAGAAAAAAGGATAAAGGAAGAGAGAACCCTTTGCATCTGGGTTTGTGCTAGGTTTCCTTTTATTATCTGTTTAACAGATCAACTATTCAGCGTAGTTTTTGCAGTAAAAAAAGATAACTCCTTAAACCTCAGAAAAAACCCAAAGTCTCATATTTATAAATTACTTTCTTGTCAAGTGTGGTGGTCATTGCTGAATTGGTATTTGAGTCACATGGTTATTGCTAAATAGTCCACTGGACTTGGAAACAAGGGGATTTACCTTGCTGTATTTTGGGACAAGCAAAGCAAACTGTAACCACAAAATCTTTTAGGCAACCCAAATCTACTTTGGAAAAGTAATTTATTATTATTTACCTGAACCATGTGACTTTATTACGATACTATTTGAAAAAGTTTATTAGTATATGGAGATAATTTTGCAGATTTTGGGTACCGTGACTGAATACATGAAGAAGACTAGGAGCCTGTCTGCTTTAATCTGATTTGTTAAATTCCAGGTGCTTATGAAGAGCTGAATGTGTCAGTCAGTCCATATAATGTCTTTATAAAATTGTGAGATTCACAGGCAGGGAAATGACGTATCCTTTCCAGTCTCCAAGGCCCTTTCTGAAGTCTGTTGCTTTCTGCAGGGAGAGCTAACTTTTGTGGAAATAATTTGCGATCATAAAGACATTAAAAAAAAACTGCGTAGTTTGCTCTGCTGAATTCTCACAGTTTTTGTCCAGATGATAGAGCTGTGCAATGGATTGGGCTAAAATAAAGGTGATGAGGGACTTTGTACCTAGGGCCTTTGCGTGCTTGACTGCTATTCATTCCTCTTTATGGCTCCTGCCTTGACAAGTGAAATGTAGCTGCCTTTGCTTTCCAGACAGCATCCCAAGTGTTCCAGATGAGATGAAGCCAACTCATGAAAAAACATGTGGGCAGAGACAGCCAGGTTTTATGATGATCCCCACCCCACATAATCCCCTGTGGTTGACAGGCCAGTTGAAGATGTAGATCAGCACAGACTTTGGATGACAATTTTTCTCTTCTGTGCAGTTGGGTTACGTTTTCTCTCAGCAACCTTAGGTAATACAGTATGATGAATTATGCTGGTAGTTTATTACCTTTATTGTTTCTTGTTTTGCTAAGTCTGATTGCATTTTAAGCTCTCCTTTATGCAGACCATGGTATTCTGCTCTGTTCAGGGAAGTTATTCCAGGAACTTTTGTAGGACTTGAGTCTCTGAACCAGGCGTGTTGTGTACCTTTTGGAGAACATGAGCTCCTTTGCCTGCCAAGGAGGGGAGAGAAAACCACCCTGAGGATGCCACAGCAGGGCTAAAACCTTCTTGGAGACTAGCAAGTACTGTTATTTCTTCTTTGGGAACGATTCCTACCTGTCCCCAACAAGACGGTGCAGGATTCTTATCTAAAGCAATACAGAGAGGAAAATTTTGTTGCTATTCAGAATGGACCTTTCAGGTCATTGCCATTTTATCTTTATTTCTCTCTGATTTCTGCAGTTCCAGCCAAGAAAGTGCACTTCATTGGAAATTCACTTAGTGCTATATTTAACCTTCACATTCTTTCCCCTGCGTTAGAGCTATGTGCAAACAGCTAAAGGGAGAATATTCTATATTAAAGGATACATATTGTGGGTTTAATAATGAGAATACTCTTCATTTCATGTCAGAGCTCCGTAATGGTTGAGTTTGTTCACATGATCCACCCCTGGACATAAGTCAGTAAGAGGAAACCTCTGTGGGAGTCTAAAACGACTGGAAAATGTGAGTGGAGTATAAACAAGAGGTAGTGATGCACACAACGTGTGTTTGTTCTTCCCTTCAAGCATTGTAAGCTGATTCCTTCAGGACAGATTTTCAAAGTTACAGGTTACACTTTGGTACCCAGTGGCCCCTTACTAATTCCACCATTCACCTTTGAAATGCTCTTGTTAGAGCATCTGAAGGTAACTCTCTTCCCACCCCTTTAGAACCTGTGTTTTTCAGAATTTCAGCTTATGCCCGGATTCTCTTTCCTAAAAAAGCTTTCAGTGAGGAGGAGCCTTGCAAAGGGTTGAATGCTTTCCGTTGCAGTAAAAAAGGGAAGGTAAAAAGGTGAAGTCAGCTGAAGGTGGATGCATAATACCTGAATTATGCAGGTATTGAATTGGCACTGATACTCTGAAATTAAATCACATCCCAAGCAGCCTGCTGGGCTCCAGCTAAAATCTTCAGTGATGAAGAGTTTTGTAAACAGTTCAATTTGAAAATGGAAATTTTCATTTAAGGCTAATGTTCTGAGGCAAAGGTTTTTTGCAGATTTTATATTAAATGTTGTCTTAAGAGTAATTTGAATTGCATCTTAAGGCTCCATCAGTTACATGAGTGCACGCAGTAATTCTGTTACAACCTGTAACTCGGCAGTGCTTTTTAAATCCATGAATTCTCTTGCAAAACGGTGTGATGCTAAACAAAACAAAAATCACACCCCTTCTAGGAAGAAAATTTCCATACCGAAGATGTACTTTTTAAAAATGCTTCTAATAACAGTTATCAAGACACTCTTGGGACTGGAAGACATAGATGAGGCTTTTTGATAAAGGAAGACACATGTGTGTGGAAGAGAGAGAAGGAAGGAGAGGACTTCTGACTATTAATTTTTTTTTTTTTTGGTCATTTTATGCCACAATATGAGATACTTTTTCTATAAAGATCTTGTTACTGTACGCTTGATGTATGTCCATGAAAATGCAGTTCTTCCATCAATATTCTGCATTTCTGAAGTGTTGGCTGGTTGATTTCTGCATCACAGCATTCATGTTTTCATAACCTTGTGATCAGTCCCTGCCCCTGCGTTATGCCACATATTACCTTTCTTCCTTGTTTATTTTCTCTTTTTTGGTCAGCTGGGAAAGGAGGAGCATAATCCTGGCAGCTTTGACTCTACCAGCACTGGAGAACAAAAAATTCATCTTCTACCTCCCAAGTCCTTGGAGAAGACAGACTGTAATATTGTCTGAAAGGCACAAGAGAGTGTCATCTCCTTGTTCTTTATTTAGTAATTTAACAATTAAAATTCTGAGTAGCTGACATCTTAAGTCCTCTCAAGTGCTAAGAAAATACTTTTTTGTGTCCCTGGAAAAAAAATTAAGTTTCATTACTTGCCCCACTTAAAATATTTTGAACTTGGCCTGTAAATCACTGCGGGCCAGACTCTGAAATGTTTTTTTTTTTAATGTAATAATTGTAATATCTACAGTTTAGCAGATAAAATGCCAAAACCGTTGGTAGAAAAGCTTAATAGTGTTTGATGATGTCTGGGCAATGGGATGCTTCCAATGAGGTTTGTGGTGTTATTTACCTCCTTCACTGCATCTTCAACACTCTGGAGCATAAGCAGTTTTCAGGAGTTAACACTTCAAACTTTTACAGTGTGTGGCATTCCTCTGGCTGACTACTGAGTAGCAGTTTGCCTTGGGCAAAACATGTTGTGTTCTCAATGAAAAAAAAGTGTGAGAATTTATCAGTGCTTTTTATCTCAAAAATCTTTCCAGATGAACTGACAACAGGCTTAACATACTTTTAAAGCAAATCATGCCCAACTGATTGTACGAGTTGTTAGTGACAAATAACAGCTCTCTGATGATGATGATGATGATGATCAGTTGGTTGGGAACTTTGCAATATAATGAGTGTATAAAAAGGGTAGCACTTCCCATTGTGTGAATTCTGAACACTTGGAGGGGGAGAAAACATCCTTAAACCAGAAGTAATAACAAGTCAAAATAGGCAGAGGGATGTCTTTAATAATTTAAACTTGGCAAAATTCTACACCAGTCCCTCAGTGTAAATAAGTGTTAGCCTGTGTTACATGGTCATTTATACCATGTAATGCTCCTCCAAGCCACGACAGCCAGCTCAGGTGAACTCCACTCTTGTAACCAGCTGAGGGAAGTTTCATATCTTGATGGATTGGATGCTAACTAAAATAATTCATATTATGTTAAATTAAAGATTACTGGTAGGCAAAACACATAAATGCTCTGAAAAAATAAACTTGTGTAGTTGTAGGCTGCCTCAGAGCCTCAGCTGGGTTCTCCCCGTGCTGAATGCAGAGGGCAGTGCATGAGGTCTGGAGTCGGGGATTCTTCTGCAAGTGGAGTGTTTCTACAAAGCTCTCTCACTTAAACGGAATTAAATGTGACGTTTTGGTTTAGCTTTTCCCACAACAATGAGTAATGAATAATAAAAGCTGCTAAGCTCCTTCCTCTCCCTACCCCTGCCCAAGGAATGAGGGAGAAAAATGCTTTTAGATTTTTTCAGTATTAGATGTTGTAGGTATCCATAAGTTTTCTGTTGCTTGTTTATGTTTATTTGTCATTATCTGTTTTCGTGATTTGATTTTGTTGTTGTGAAAGGTCCTAAACCCACAGCACGAAATAGCTCATGCAAAGGATACGCAGATTGTTAAAAGGAAAGTGTGAAATGCAAATATGTTTTAGAAATGTTCCCACTGTTCCTCATTCTGGTAAAATTGAAGCTGAAGCAGTCCCTTAGAACTCAGTTACCTGACAAGCTTCAGGTGTGCACACTTTGATCACCAGACCTAACTCTTTGAACCTGTGGCTGCTCAGATATTTTGAGCTTTTGTGGAGGCTGTTACAGAACTCTGGCCAGGCTCCTGGGACTCAGCGTGCTCATCTTTGCTCCAAGGTAGAGTCGGATTATTTGTATTTTCTCATCAAATTGAGATATGCATACTTGTGCTGACAGATGATGTTAAGCTATGAAAATAGAAGACCAGCAGCATCGTGGCAAAGAATATACTGTAATGCTCTTGTGAAAATGCAGAACTTGTTGTGAAATATTTATTGTTATTAATGTTTGCTGTTTTCTTCAAATGTTCTGCGTGAGCCAAAGAAATTGGAAAATGTGAACACACTGGAAAGAAAGGGATGCAAAGTATTGAAAGGGCATTTAAAACCAGGGTAAAATATTGCTTAATGTTTATAGAAAATGTGTGGGAAGTTGAGTATTTTTGTATATAATATGTTGATGTATTTTACAACAGCACATATAAACTATGGGAATGTCACTGAAATTATGCAGACACAGGCCAGATGAGTAGTGTGCCTATGCTTTTGTGGTTTTTTTCTATCGTGTATAGAAAAATGCAGGCTTGTATATTTTGCTAATTTCTGTTGGAGTTTTGGAAAGAGAGGAAATGTAGGATTGAGTCCATTTAAGTAAAAAAAGTCAGAATTACAGGAGAGAAAATGGCTACATAGATGCTGTAAGTATGTGTCGACACTGCATGTAGTAACTACTTTTATTACATAAAATAAATTTAACATAGCAGTCCCTCTTCATATGCACCTCTGAGGCCTTCTAGGATGCTGATAACTGATGGAAGTCTGCCTGAGGAGTATTTTGGACAAATTCTATAAAGGTTTTGGAATTAGAGTTGTGGGGTGAGGGATTTGTGAGAGGGAGGGGAAGCGAAAGACTGTTCAGTCAGGGAAAAGCAACTATTTAATAACATGTAAAAACAAAAGGTTGGCTTAGTCAGTGTATCCTGGACTTTAGAGAGAATGGCAAACATCTGTGTGCATGAATCTGCCTCCCCCCTGCACTCTCTCCTCCCAATAGTGGGCTGATAAATCATTTTGAAGTTGAGTGCCAGGTACATGACATAAGTTTTGGGAAGAATTAAACACTGCGCTTTATAGCAAGGAAGACTGAAAACCTTTCATGAACATCTGAAAAGTGCCATCTTTAGTAGTGATGTCTAACCTAATAACACTTTATGTCTTCCCTGTTTCATGTGAAAAAATAAATCCAGGCTTTGCTGTGGTACAGCAAGTAATTGCTGCTTGTGTTAAGTTCTGACAAACACCCGCTGCAGACACGAGACAGAGCAGTTCAAGTTTTGGCTTCCTAAGCTGAAATTGCCTTAGTGTTGGATTATTGCTTTGCAAATGAACAGCATGTTTTTTTCTTTTATATTTTTTCTTCTTCTTTTTTTTTTTTTAATTTCTTTTTCTTACTGTGGTCTCCTGCTCTAATATTAATACATTTTTGAAATGGAAACTCAATGAATTAGATCATTTTTCCTCAGTCTTTATCCCTTGGGATATCTAACCTATGTTGCTTGTTTTAATTAAATTACCACATTTTCCATATGATTAAATGCCTGAATAATGAAAACTTATGGGACTCAGTTTTAGTGTATGTATGGATATGAGCAACGAGGGGAAACATATGATTTTACTCAAGGTGAAATCTTTTAGTAGCAAGCATTTCTCTTCATGTCTTTTCAGATCAAACGAAAGTTGTGGGACAGCGGAACAGAAAACGTGCTATCAGACAGTGGTGTTCAATGGGTGGGAGCAAACATTCTCTGAAGGAAGTAGGCTGATGGGAGAAAAACTAAAACTGGTGTCATGCATTGTGAGGGCATGCCAGGCAAACGTTTTCCCACTTATGGTATAGTATGCTTTGGGTTTTGGGGCAGAGGCTTTTTACCATGTAGCAAGGTATGTCTTGGAGGAATTTTGAAGGGCTTCCATATTTTTTCACTTAGAGTTGCCTGGGGTTTAAATCAGGCCAGGATTTGGCTTAGCATGGATAGGTACTTGGTATCTAATCTAAAAACCACACCAGTCATTTGTAAGCCCGGAGTGGTAAAATGCAGACAAGAAGTCAGGAATTTCAAGTGAGGAAAAATGCATTTTTCCTTTTAATTTCAGTTGCAGGGGAAGATAGCACTGCAGTTTGTTTGCTTGGTAAGCACATTCTGACTTCACTGTATTAGGAGCGATAGTGAGGAAAGTGTTGTGTGCTAAGGTGGAAGTGGTGCAGACACCCATCCTTGCATGAGGTGAACTCAGCAGCTTTCCAGAAATATTTGGGTATCATGCAGGACCAGCTTCCTATCCTGGCCTTCAAGCTCTTGAATGTCTGGCTTTATTAAATTTTAAACGCTGATAAGAAACAGTAAGATGCTGATGAGGAAACCAAACTTCATCACAACTGCAGGATCTCAAACCATCCTTTACCTTGTCTGTGTCTGCCTTAACTGCATCCAGGTCATTTCCTCCTCTGTCTCCAGAAGGTTACTGAATATTCTATCTACCCCCAGGCCACTAAATATTTTTCTTAAAAAATATTTTCCTTAAATGAATTTGGTACCAGTTACTTTTGACCCATTTCTAACATTGTACTATGAGGTTCTTGGACTGGCCTGCTTTTTATCTTTCATGCTGACCTCCCAAATGAGAATTCTTCCTAGTTTTCAGTCATTAGCAAGTTCTTGCTTTGAAAACAACTGTAAGTGTATCTCTAACCTTGAGAAATCTAATTTCCAAATTTGTTCAAATCAAGATAATTTAGCAGTACATCTAAGTGACATCTCCATTTTAACTATTTCTTCACGTACTTTTATATTTCTGCAATCTTTCCTGTTTTTCAGCTTTGAACTTGTCCCGTGCTCTCATTATTTGGAGGACTGATTAGATTGCTACAGAAAGATCTGTCTTGTATTTCCCGTTTTTAGTAGACCCATGTTGTATTTGAGGAAATCTTTCAACTATTTGTTTTGAGGGTGCTCTGTTCTGGATTTTTCTTTTTTTTCCTTTTAAAACACTGCATACGGTTGAAGTCAGGCTCATGTGTTTATAGGTTAATTCCTTCTCTGTCCTTTTTAGCTATAATCACTCTGCTGGGTGTTTACAGGTGAGATTTCATTGATCCTGTGTAATTTTACTGGCATGCTGGATGTAAGATTTCCACTCCTCCAGTCTTTGAAGGAGTTGAAGGCAGGAGGAAGTTTAGAGGATTGGGTAAAAAAGAAAGGGATAAAGAGATGCTGCATTGTATTTTGAATCTGAGAGGAACTTTTGCTTCAAAACTGTGGCATTTCAAATCTTCCCTGGCAAGAAATGAAGAAAAAATTGGTGATGGTCAGGTGTGTACTGACTGAAACTGTTTAAATAATTTTCCCAAAAGATCACCCCATATTTTTGTTCTTATTTCATTGTGATGTTTCTTTGAGATGGTCTGTTGTAGTTATTTTTCAACATGGTTTGAATGCCTTCTCTTCCAGTGTCAGTGATGACAAAGGGCGGGTAGGGTACCTTTTGTTCTGGAAACAGGTAGATTATTTCCTTCTTCTAGATTAATATTCGATGTTTCATTCATGTTCTGTGAATGCTGTATTGTTCTATTTGTTCTAAATTGACTTTCTCTCCTGTGGTGGAGAGAATTGCTGCTGTTTTAATACTTTATTGGGATTAAGTTCCATGCAGGACATCACTTTTGTGACTTGGTGGGGTGGGCTAGGAGAGGCCATTTTTCATTCTCTGCTCTCTACTCGCTATTAACAGGTTTGTTGGATTAGTTACTCTCCTTTTCTTGTTCTTGCTCTCTTTCCATACAGCTCACATTTTCCTTCCCACAATCTGTCATCCTACTTTCCTACCAAACAGAAAAGATCCATTTGTTATAAATTTAAAAATAAATGTTAAACAACCAGGAGTAAAGAAAATTAACAGACAGCCAAATAGTTTTCACTGATGATCTTTCCTGATCTTTGTCCCACTGCATAAATAAGGGAATAACTAAATTACCACCACATTCAGAGATGAGCAAAATGCATATGTGAATGTTTATTATCTTTCCACTTCAGAGATTTATTCCCCTACTTGTTTAAATATTTTGAGAAACACACTGCAGCATTTAAACATGAAAATTATACATTTCATATAGCTTTCCAGTTTCTGCTCTTCTACGGATGAAATCAAAAGTATGCTGGCCTCAAAGCATCAGCATTTCCAGCCTGACCTCTGGATGCCTACTGAGCAGTAGTGAAAGAATTTTGAGGAGAAAAAAGCATGTTTCATACTTGCGTTTAATCAAGAGAGGTTGCTGTCCTCCAGGTTTCTGCATCTCCACAAACCAATACAGTACTGATTTCAAGGCCAAATTTTAGACATTCCTTCAAAAGGTAATCACTGAGTCAAGTTATAGCTGATTATTTTGAGTAGAGGACAGCATGAAACGCTGATCATGGAAGATAACTTGGGTCTAAGTCGTTCCTGGGTGACTCAGTTTGATTTCTATGTAAGGATTTACTGAAACAGATGAGTGATTAGTGTTATTGGAAGAGACTTCCTAAAGTCTTCTCAACTGGTTGAAGAACTTAGGGATACAAACTTTCAGGGAAGAGCACTAATATTAGCATTAGTAACTAAACGTTTCAATAAAGGTATTGGAAATAGTAATTCAAGACTCTACAAGAAGTTGTCAAAGGGATTAATGAACTCAGA
>VWZT01002081.1:0-16282 GCA_013397055.1 Pachycephala philippinensis
GGCCGTCGCCTCTCCCTCGCGGCGCGCGCCGGCCGCTGTCAGGGCGCGGGGCCGCGGGTTCGAGCCCCGCGATGGCTCCAGGCGGCCGCACCTGTCCCGGTGGCGCCCAGGTGCTGCCGGGCGGTACGAAGTGTATAAATATATAAATATATATGGCCCTGTATTTACACACAGAGCGCGGCGCCACGCTGGCTGCGCCCGCCGGTCGTGCCGCTTATCTGCGAGGCGCTGGCGGGGCCGCGTCTCGGGATGCCAAGTTCAGACCCGCCACGGGCCCGGCCCCGCGGGCGCTCCAGGAACCTCCGGGCCCGGCGCAGGAGCCGGCGGTAGAACGAGGCCAGGGCCGCCTCTGCACCGTGCCCGGGCCCAGCTCCGTGTTCCCCCTGCGAACAAAGGCTCCCGGGCCAACAAAGCGGCGGCGGGGCCGGGGAGCAGCGACCGCGCCCTCGCACCTCCGCCCCCGCCCTGCGAGACCCGGGCCCCTCCTCGCAGCCGCCACAAACCCAGGCCCAGCTCGGCGCCTTAGAAAAGCCCTAAGAAGTGTTTGCTTTCAACATTTCCTTACCGCTTTAAAAAACTGTTTCCACAAAGCAGGGTTATGTATTCTTATGGAGACCATATAAATAGAAAGCACTCGTGGGAGCAAAAAAATAAATTCGGCACTAGTTCCATTCAAAGCAACGATGCAACATTTGTTAAGTCTTTCTCGAGTGCAGCCAGGCACACATCCAAAGCGTGCAGTTACCCATTTTTCACATTTCTCTAACACAAGTTCAGCTTAATACCACTGAGCAAGCTGAGCAAAACAAGGTTTATGGGGACACAAACACTATGTGCTTTAGAGCTCTGCAGATCATACATACACTAGATCACACATGGTAACGTTTTATTTTTCTTGCTTTACAAACAATATTAAATGCTCTAGAAAGACATATTTGATCCTGTCCCCTTCACTAAAAAGGGAAAGAACACAAAAGAAACAGGGGTTCAGCCTATAAAAGCAAGTTCCTAAATGTCAGTTTAAGGAAAATATTAGCAAACAAGACCGTTTTATTTACTTCAATGGGGCAGCTTACAACTGAAAATCTTGTATGTGCCCAGGAATTTGAAGACTGTGGATTTAGTTTCTTTTCATCCTCTATAAAGCACTTCCATGACATGTAACAAGTCTTTTTATCAATATCTGTAGTGTTATGCAAGATACATTCACAAAAGCAATAAAAATATGCAAACTATTGTGTATTCTCTTGGAGACCTCTGTAACAGATACAACCACAACCTGACATGACACATGCCCTGAGAGAAGTGCAGAAGGCACACACTGCCTTCAAAAAGGAAGCAAACCAGAAGGGACCAGGTTGGCTGGTTTATTGCACTATTATTAGTTACCACAGCTAAACAAATACTTGAACGAGCCTCAATAAAGACACTTGGCCTTCATATATCTCTTTCTGGTTCATTGGTTTATTTAGTTTATTGCAAGAAACACTAATGAGCTGATGTCAGATACTGGAACTGATTATGAATATGAAAAATAGCCATTTTAACCACCGAGGAGAGAAACAGAAGGAAGGTCACTGCTGTAGTTTGCATTTGCTTTCAACAGCAAATTGCAGACTAACTATATATACATATGTATATATATATATATACACACAGACTATTGAGTTTGAAGGTGGTGAAACAATGACCAATTTGCATGAGTGTAAGCATACTACTGATGTAACATTCTAAACCAATACATAATCTTTCAGAACTTTCACAGATCCCAAATTTTATCCCAGAATGAGGGCTACATTGAAAAACACCTTAGAATTTGGTTTCTTAGACATGCTAAGGTTTGGGTTTTAGCAGCTACTTCCAGTAATGCCTGCCCTGCAGGAAGCTCTCGTGTCTCCCTCCAGAACCTGTCTGCTGTCCCAGCCTTAGAGCTCCACCTTGCTCTCCTTGGCTAGTCAGATTGCTCCTAGGTGCCCCCTCTTTCCCCTTTTACAATACATCACTTTTCAATATTTGCTAGTTTTACTGCTTTCCTGCCAGCCCACAGCCCTTGCTGTGATAACCTGCATGAACACTAACCCAAAACAGGCTCCCCCTCCACCACCACCCCTTTTCTCCTGCTGAACTTGTCCCGACTCCCCATAAAGCCTTAAACTAACACACTGCCCAGCTTCTGGGTCAGAGCAGTGCCATATTCCCCGACTCACCCGCAGGACTGTCACCCTTTGTTTCAAGAGGGGCTCACAACTTTCTACTTTTTGGCTCAGACCAGTGACACAACCCCACTGACTGGCAGGAAATGGTTCTTACCTCTTTCCACAAGGCTTCTCTTCAACTGGTGAGCCTCTCGTGCAGTGCCCTGATCCTGGAAATAGCAGGACTAGTTCAAGGATCTTGCTACAGAGATTATGCCAATAGAAGGTAGCAGGCTGAAATAGCAACTCAGTATTTTGCTTTTTTTACTTTCTCCTGACAGGAAAGTAAGTCTAAATGCTCTTGCTAAAAACAGATGAGAGCAACTGAATTAATTTCACATAAAACTAGCTGTTATAGTAGAGCAGAAAATACTGCTTAAAGAAAACAGTACTCAAAAATCTTGGTCAAGTTCATTTAGTAGGATTTTAAACATAGCTGACTTGATTTTTTTAAGCTATGTAACAAAATTCATACAGCTACTCAGTATTTTCAACTATCTGACAACCGTTTCATCTGCCCTTTCTCTTGATATAGAAAAATTAATCCAACAGTAGCAAGATCCCTCCAACAACAGAGGGATTATTATGAGGCATTATTTTTCATGCCATGTAGTCCTCACATATTTAATAGGACTGTATGTTATGAATGATTCAACTGCCAAACTGATACAACATTATCTACTATCATCACTGTGTGTATCTGTGAAGCCAGAAAGCCCAGAGATCATTAACACATCTCAGCTGACGTGCAAATCTTCACATACCTGATGAGCTGCATTACTGTCCAGTCCCAGGTAAAACATTGTCTCAACTGAGTATCTTAAAATGACAAAACTACAAACTAGTTAATATTTGTAAATTTGTATTGTTACCTTTACTATCAAACTCAGCTGACAGAAAATGTAAAATTGTATATACTTTCCAAACTGATTGGAAAATTGTATATACTTTCCAAAACAATTGCCATAGCAGATAGATACAAGTAAAAAAAGGCAGCAGTAAAAGCTGTCATATTTTAAATAAAAGCTAGTACGAGTGAAGTTCTAAAATGGTCTTAATGCCCTTCTGTGTAGCAAAAATTGAGACAGCACAGCACCTGTAAAAGTGTATCTAAAGTGTTTGCTTATTTCAAATCCATTAACAGGTACCACTTTTAGATATCATCACATTAAAGATTTCCTGGGAAGATTTCCTACTCGCTACGTTGAACCTCTCCACAACAGAACTCACAACTCTGTAGGCCATTTGAAATGTTCAGCTGGTAAATACACCAAGGCCTTTTCTCACCCTTAATTTGTAGTGAAGTTTCTCTCCTGTAGATTTGAGGCTAGTGAAAACAGAACATGTTAAATTCCTGCTTCAAATTAAACAGTGACAGTGGTAAAATGGTTAGGACACTACCTGGAGCAAGAGGAATATATAATGTCTTGGGTATTTTCTGTCTCTCTAGCTGTGCCATTGCTGGGGTGAAAACCACCACCACATAAAGGTGCAGTACAGGCCCATGGTGCTGAGTTACCTTCAGCAGAGTGATTTGAACAGAATCAGGTTCCACTCCTGTCAGAGCTCTGTCTGGGAGCACTGCAACACTGCCTGCTCAGCCCAGCAAAAACCTCCAGGCTATCAAGTGCACCTAAGTCAAGGAGCCTTCAACAAAAGGGCAATAGGTGGACATTATACCCAGGCAGATATTGATGAAACTAAAATCCCTCAGTGAGAACGAAGTGTAGAATACCAGTGACTGAGGCACAAAATCATGTCCAGAGTGCCGGACTGAAAGCCTTTCTGCTTGGCCTTGGAGAGAGAACCTTCTTGCTAGAGAGCATTTTCTTTAGCAGTGACTTTGTGATGACAGAGACAAATCACAAGCTGAACACAGGTGTTAAAGCAAAGCAATTGTTTCCCATATCCTGTAACTGCAGGATCTTACCTGACAGCAGGAGGAGTGGAGGGAATCTCTTCGAGGGACTTTATGTTGGAATCTTGGCACTACAGCCTGGCATATTACCAGAAATCAGCAGAGAGACTTGCTTCTGCACTTCATTTAAGGATTCACATTAAAGAAGGTTCAGGAGAATTGGAAAGATACCCAGAGAAAAAAAAAAATTGCCATAGCAGAGGTTGAAGGGCAGAATGTAACAGAAGAACAAGAAAAATGGCACATTGAGATAGGGCTGGCAATTAAACGAGATGGAGTCTTAACACAGCTAGAGTAGATGCTCCAACTCAGGGCACACGATTGAAGGAAACTGAGGAAATGGTGTATGATCCAACCTTCTGTGTTTCAGCACAACAAAAAGGGAATTATAGTTCTACAGCCCTCTTCAAATGATGTTAAATCTATAAACATTTCTTATCTCCAATGTTTGTGGAATAAAAATCACCCACAGCTTGAACTTGATATTATTCTGAAATTAAAATGTTTAATCATTTTACATTTTGGAAGCTGATTTACACATAATCCTGAGAAAATTACAGTAATTTAATAATAGTAATAAGCAAATATGTAAGAATAATTAATTACACATTTCTTTAATTATAATTTATTTGTTTAAAAAATACAAAAGTAATTTACAGCTTCAAAAATAGACTTTTTACTCCCTTTTAGCTAATAATAATAGGGTTTAAGAATGGCCTTGAAAATACTAATAGTACAGATTTTTACAAGTTAGATAGCATATCTGGAACTAGTTTTAATGTATCTGTGCTGGCCACACCAGGTAAGATTGCTTTTGGTCTTTATAAAATTTTTAAAATTTGAGCTACAAGCTAGCTCCAAAGTATCAGCTACAAAAATCCTGGATTTTTTTAATGGAGTGTTGAAAGCCTATTTGCTTTTGTATTTCATCTTAATCTAGTGCACAAAAAATGGGATCACAGCGCTTAGCATCAACCAAAAGGTGGTAACAGGCTACTACCAAAAAAATGTCTTTGTACACAATTGAGTTCATCACAACCCAGCCCCAACAATCATTTTGTTTCTTAGCAATGCCTAGGGGAGTAAATGTGCTTTTTACCCTTCCTTGATGATTAACATACCGAAGATTTTAAAGATCCGAAGGGAGGTGAGCTGCTCAGTAGAAAACCTATCACAGTTACTAACAGCCCATGTGCAGTACGTGGTGGGATTTGAGCAGCTGGGCCACCCAAAGGAGGTCACTGAAGGGACACAAATGCTGCAGCTGGACCACAGCTGCCACAGGGACGATGGGAAGGTTCATTACAGTATGGCAAGTAATCCAGCAGCAGGGGGGTAACTGAAATACCACACAACTTATAACAACCCATCACAAATTTCAGTTACGGCTTTTCACTGTCCTGTTAATGTCAAGATATTATAAAATATTAATTAAACCGTCTTAATTCTTCTAAAATTAAAATGCCAATTTCTACCAGTGTGGTGAGTGTTTCATTGCTTGTAGCCATGTATCCATAGCAGGTCTGTATTCCTCTGAATCCTTTTGGGGCTCAAACACTGCTTCTATTCGCCTTAGCTTCTTTAGTTGTTCTTTGTCGGTCCAAAATCCTATAAACAGAAAATTCATTCTCCAGCTCAACTGCAAATATGTTATTTTTGAGTTGTTTTAATCTATTTCCAAGAGATCCAAAGCAGAAACACAGTAAGAAATCATGACAGCTTTTCTTTACTCTACCAACAACTTTCTCAGAGGGAAGCATATTTTTAACATTGTGAAAATCCTTTCCAATAGGATCCACTTGTTTGGAATCCTGACAACAGCGCATCTATTTAACTGGGACGGTTTCCAAGGGACAGCTCTGGTACACTGAAGTTCCCTTAGGTTTCATCCACAAAGTGCTTTTGGTTGCAGGTCCTTCTCAACGAAGAAGGGCCACAGAAACCAAGACTTAGTTGCTTTCCTGCTGTCTTATAAAACTGTATAAATGACAAGAAACAGCTGGTGTTACAGATTCCTATTAATTTATGTTATTAAATCATTCCTGTCTGTCAAGGGTCTCAACTTTCTTGCACTTTTAATTGCTGAGTAAGTCTTACCCAAGCATATAGTTTTTACCTTCATTTGTGTTATTTACATATCAAAGCACTTTAACAAAAACATGTTTTGTAGGTGCACATTAAGCAAAACCATCAACAGTTTGTAGCTTTAAGTCTGGTTAACGATATGAAACAATTCTGTGTGAGTAGAGTTGTTTTTCCTGTTAATAATTTATTTTGTACTTCCATTCCTGTGAAAGCCTCAAAGGATAAAGGCTGTGTTCACAGAGCACAGGACACAGCTTCAGTGGCAATGGCAGGGCTGCGGGTGAGTGCAGTGGCTCCCTGGCCACGTGCTCCATCCCCAGCCAGCACCACTCAGGCAGCACCAGTATGGGAATGGACATGGAGTGCCTGGGTCAAGGAACAGGAAGCAGCAAAGACAGGATTCGCCTTTCTTCTCTAGTAATACATCCTTCTCATTGTACTGTACAGAGAAACATAAACACTATTTACCTTAGAGTCCCACAAAAATGGCTAACGTAGTCCTTTGGGGGGGTTTTACAATTATTTGAAGTTACGCCTTTTTTTTGGTCTGATCTCTTTTCTATTGTATTTACAACATGCATTATTATAAAGGGGGGCAAAAGCCTTTTTAATGTCTACGTACCTGAAGCAAGGCCTGCTAGAAAAGCTGCACCAAGACTAGACATGTCTGCATTTGCAGGTTTTTCTATTTTCTTATTAATTAAATCTGATGTCATCTGCATGACAAAACTATTATTACTGACACCTCCATCAGCTCTATAGGGAGAAGGGAAGAAGTAGTTAAAAAAATGTGCTAAGTGCTTATTGCCACCATTTCAGAAATCGTGTTCAAAAAATACCAACTTCTGGTATTTCACGCTTACGCATAAAACTTCCTGTCACTCATGCACAAATGCATTTCCACTTTATAGGTAAATTTAGAAGCCAGAACAAGGTGCCAAAAAAAAACCCCACAAACCACCAAAACCAAACGAAAACAACCCCAAAACACCTTTATTAGCTGGGGTAGGAATGATAGACAGACAGGGACACAGGACATTATCAAAAGCTCTGAAAGATCTGTCTTTTGAAACTATACATCATCTTGGCTGAAATATTAGGGTTTATAACAGAACCTTTACAGAGTTACCACCACAATATGACAACAGTCAAAATCCTTACACTAAACAAACCCTTTCACGTGTTCTCAGGTGTGGAAAAATACCTTTTTCCTTACTACCAAATCTTTGTATTAGTTAGCTAAAATGCCTTCACAGTTGCTTCCTTTTAAGAGGAAGTTCAGAATGAGGCTTCCATCTGTCTGTTTTCCTAATTTGAGACCAATTTAATGGAGAAAACTAGAACTTATCAATGCGGATCTTTAATCATCCGAGATTTAAAAGTAATCACTCTTGCAAAGAAAGATAACTATAACAAAAAGCAATCTTTGAAATGTCCTAGATAGGTTCATTAAGCTCTTGTGCTCCAATACCAGCCATGTGTGGAGCTGTTGCTCTATCAAATGTGGTGCAAAGAAGACATCTAGTGTTTATTGCTATAGAAGGTGTTGGCTAAGAAAACTCATTAGTTATAGGACATGTGGACTAAAGCTGAGAGTTTTTTCTCTGGGCTTTCCTTGATGGTGTTGAGACAAGCAAAGGGAAGTAACAGAAGTCTAGAGGACTAATAAAAACAATGTCCAGAGACCAGGAAGAACAAGGAATACAGGACAAGGGCTAAAAAAGGAATGAAATAATTTATGGAGTAAAAACAACAACAAAAATTCAGAGGTAGTTGACAGATGCAAAAGATGTGTGGCCATGAGGATGGTAGAGCAGTTTACAACCCTACTGAGAACGCTACTGAGTGTGCCTCATCATGTTTTAACATTTAATCCACAAGCTGAATTGCTACTGATGCTAGTTAAGTAATACAGACACTATATAAAACTGCAACTTTATATCAATGAATAAAAAAGAACATGATCATACAATTTAAAGTTTACATTGCAATGTAAATGGAATCAGAATTCTAATGCTCCCTAGGCTGTGTTTCCACACTTCCCATATTTTAAGAGTTTTTTAAGAGCTTGCACCCTTAATGTGACTTTTCAAATCCTGAATGCAATTTTCTGTGTAAAAAAGTTTCCTAAGTAATCAAAATTCTGGTACTTTTCATCTTCTCTTCATTAAACCCCTAACCCCAGCTGTTTCTTCACCTTTGCCTACTCTTTCCATACATGTGATGAAAAGCAGAAACTTTACCTCTTCCCACTTTGTCCTCTTGCATTTCTTCTACTGAGAGTCTGACTTCTGTCTACGTGCCTGCCAATCTATTCCTTTGCAGAGGCACAGGAGGGATGGGAACGCCTGCCTCTTCTCCTGACTGCAGTGCCATGCTGACCCCTGGCTGCCCGAGGGAGGAATTTTGTTGCAGAGCTTTCTGAGCCTCAGAGGGCTGGAGTATCTGACCAACTGGTGTGCTCCAAGAAAGTCCCTACCAAAGTGTGAAATGTGGTCTTCCAGCAATGTTTAATTCAGCTACATTTTTCCCAAATGCTGTGAAAGCATATTCTAGGGATTACAGTTACTGCACTAAATTTGATATGGTTCTTCAAAGATTAAAACAAAACCAATGTCTTAACAATTGAATTGTAAAACTGTTCTCCCTCTTTCCCTCACAAATAGAACTAGTTTTAACCAATGTCTTCAAAAAATAGTCTGTGAAAAACCTAGCACAGAAAATGTCAGTATGAAAGAATGATGAAAGCATAGAATGACCTTTGTGGTAGGCATTGCTATATGCACTCTAGTGCTACCTGAAAACATGGATTTGCCTTCTTTTTAATTATTGTTTTAATAATTAGAGCAATTCCATTATTCACCTGCTAATAATCACCAATGCCAACAGCTGTGGGTAGACTCTACTGCTGCTTAAGTTACATTAACATTTGACTTGGAAATCATCTGCTTCTAAACAACAGAATTTTTACAGTAAGATAAAATGCATAATAAAGCTCACACCTATTTAAAATCAAACTTTCATATATCAAATTTAAAAGTTACAGGGAACTTACCGAATAGTTCGAAGAGGAATGTGCACCTTCTTCACAATGATATCATAAAGTAGTTTGTTTCTTTAAAAAAATATTTAGTTGAATTAAGCATTATATATTCCATAAAGTATTTTCAGTATCTACTTAGAAAATAAATGCAAGGCAAGAAAAGCCTCAGTTCCATCAGAACTGCTGCAATAGCTAAAAAGTTTCTAGAATGCACAAATAAAAACCCCAAACCCACTGACACTGGTCTTTGTCATCATTACAAAGGCACAAGTATGGCTAAATCATGGTCCATTCTATAGCAAGTCACTGTAAAAGGTTCATTTTTCCCACTGAAAGTTACTGATAGGTTTCTAGGGATGGAATTGTTGATGTAACAAGTGGCTTAGAGTGAGGAAAGTAGGCCAACAGAGTGCTAATTGGAGTTTATCCAGGTATTCTGTAAGGGGAATATCTGAAGGCTTCAAGTTTGACTTTTTCCTGAAACCATTTCATTTAATGGGAGAAAATCTAAACACAAAGGATCTCTACCTTTTTCTAGTTATTTGTGAGTAGTATTTGAATGAGACGGTATTCTTAACATCCCTTAACATCCTTTTCAAGAGACCCATGTGTCAGTTCAGGAATTACAGTGCAGAAAGAAAATGCATTAGAAACCAGTTGCAGCAATTCAGAATGCTGTCCTCCTCCAGATACCCTTTTGGGCTCTTTGCAGGAGATTTTTATGCCCAAAGCAAAGCTGTTGACCACATGGAAGGAATCACATCAATGCTCCCTAACTGGCCACCGTGCAGTGTGAGCCAGGCTCAACCCATACTCAGCTCCAGTCTGAGGCATGTGGGGGGCTGGCAAGGCAGTGAGCTGCTGATGTGGTATCAGCAGTGACCAGCAGTGATATCTTTAGCCTACACAGATCTGGAAGCTGCTGTCCATTCACATCTTTAAAGATGTTTAAGAGGCCTGTTACCTTGTTTTATAAAACACCAACATTTAGAACTTTAAACAAAAGCTAATATAAAACTTCCAGCTTCAGGGATACTTTAAACACAGCTGGAGAGGACTACACCTTCTGACAAAACTCTGTCAGGAGAGCAAGGACAAACTTTAAACAGAAAACACTTCTAGGACATGCAGAAAACAACATAATTTAAGAATCTCTATATGGTTACTTAATGACAAAAACTCTGAACTAACAAATATACACAAGTTTATTTGTAAAGTATTAAAAAAAAAAAGGAGCTAAAACTCCTTTCCAGTGTAACAGTAGTGTATTGTACAAACTGCAAAAGTCCATGTATCCATTTACCACTGCTGATCTAAATAAAAGCAAACATAAGAAAATATAAGCCAGATAATTTAGCAAACAGTACCTGAAAGCTACAGATTCCAGCATAGCTCGAACAAGATGGTTTCTGTTAGTGGAAGGTTTCAGCCCCATGAAAGAGGCACATAAATATGGGTCACACCCAGAAACCTGCAGAAAAGATGTCACCATGAGTTCAGTGAATTGTATTTGTAGGCTTTTAAGAAAGAAGTTAATGAGTAAGAAAAAAATAACTTACGACAATTACAGGCAGCATAGTGGAAGAAGAAAATCAAAAACAACATATAAGAGGTATATAGTGTTATTTCAGCTAGCTCAGTGAACAGTTTAAATTACTTCTTTCAACAGCAAATTGTTTTAAGTGACTTCTTCCAAATCACACCAACTAAAAAAGACTAATCCACATAATTTTCCTTTGAAATACATTTAAAGTGTACACTAAGTGTCTAGGACAGGGCACACAGATGTTACTGATGTTGCTGTTCTCTAACAAGATTTCACTCATGCCCCCTCCTGAACTACTGAAAGAAAGATGAATTGACTTTTAAAAGTAATACTGAAAAGGGCAATAATACTTTTTATTGGTGTATACGACAGCCTGTTATCAGTGACACTGAAGGAAGCTAGGCTATCCGGAGAAGAAATTAAATTCTTTTTTGCTTTGTTCCATTAGCATATAGAACTTAGACAAAGGTAAGGTTCAAGATGTTAAGTTTCTTCAGAAAAAAACACTAGTCCTGCGAATGATCAAACTGAACATGGTAGACAAATGAAGATTTAATAAAACTCAAACATGGTAGACAAATGAAGATTTAATAAAACTCAAACTTTCAGAAACACACTGAGAGATGAGCTGGTATACACTGAAACCAAATAGTTGTTAAGACTTCTAAGAGAGAAGTCTATTATACTGAGTTTGATCATTCCCAGGAGAAGTGCTTAAATATTATCATTGCTTCTCATAACACCAGGACTTGAAATCTTGCTAATACTTAAGTACTTTAAAATATTCTGATGAATCGCAACCTACACCTTGAAACAAGGCAGAATAAAATGAATTATTTTAGAACAGTGCTTAGAAGAGTTGTCTCAATGAAAGCTCTGCACTTCAGAGCAGAAAAGCTGTGACACTGGTCTGTCTCTGCAGGCATTGCCTGTGTTACTGGGACAACTCATTTAGTTTCTCTGTCTTTCACTAGTTTTCCTATTTGGTAAGGTTTTTCTCAAGGGGGAGATGGCATTTAACCATTCTGATATGACAACAGTCTTCCATGTATTATGATGAGCAACAGACAATAACAACCTCAGCAGTACAGAATAAATACTGTGATAAGATGTAAATTATTACCTTTAAAAATGTAAAAATTAATTTTAATTGGGTTATTAAAATATATTCTTGATTATATTATTAATAATAATTTTACCTGAAAACCTGGAATGAAACAAACACCATGAGAATCAGCAATACTCTGTGCCATTTCCGCTGTTTCATCTACATTGGTGAAAAGTTCTGTAAAGATACATAGGTTGTATGATGTTATTATTTCCCTCAATTTCTTAATTTTGTCTCACTAAGAGAAAAAATCTAGAGTCAGACTACTCCTTTTGTAGTATTTTCAAACTACATGTTCCAAGGGAAATAATCACTTCTCCTCTACTTCATATCCATCAGTCACAATAACAATCCCAAACTATTCAGATGAAGGCTAAACTCAAAAGGATCCTCTCCTATCTGTTGTGCTGTAGCCCTTTAATCTTCACATCCTGTAAAAGGTCATTAGCTTTCCAAATAGACATATATCAGAATTAAGAATGATAAAGGCACCCTAAGAGTGCTAAAACCTTAGATTCAAAAAACATAACATTTTTCCCCCCAAAGATGTTGCTACTGTCAGCCCAACCACCAAACGACTACAGAGGAAGTCCTTAATACCCGTATTTTATCAGCACCCTTAGGATCTTTACAAGTGACACATAAGGTAATCACCTCTTATCACAATCATGCCTCTTGGATAGACACTGCTTTTATTCTCTGTCCAGCCAGTTGTCTCCTTTCATAACTCTACAGACATTCCTCTTTAGCTTGTTCTTCACCCACATGCAACTCTTGTACTAACATCCATCTTCCACAGCTGTAACTAATAATGTCCTTATGGTGGCCACATAACATGATTTTACAGAAGACTAGAGGTCTCCTGTACATGAGAGCTATTACTTTTTCTTATCTAAAAAAGTGAATTCTCCTATTAAAGATAAATTAGGTTAATCTAGCTCAACTTACCTTTGAAAAACCCATCTTGGTAACTTATGAGGAGTTTCAATTTACCTTTGTAACCTTTATGAATTTGTGGGAATCCTTTGGATTCTACTGTGCTCAGACTAATAAACCTGAATCACATTTTTTCTTTCTTGTTGTCTTTGCTATTACTGAATTATACATACATACACCAGGACAGGAAATCAAAAATTAAGGAAGACTGACTTCATGTTGAAATTACACATACTACTTCTTCAAAAGTCTAAGAAGTTATATGACTCCCCTAAACTAAGTTTGTCTTGCTGCAGAAATTACTATTTCCAAACCTTTACCACAATTATGACTATTCATCCATGTTGAGCCTCACCACCGTTATTGAGGCCATTAGCTTACCTTGTGTTTTGGCCCAATTCCTTCTGTAGAGCTAAAGTTTTTCCATTCTCTAAAGCTGATAAAAGTTTCTGAATTCTGCTTCTCTGGAATAATATTTTCAGAAAATAAAGGCCTTACTTGTTACAGAGTTCAAAGCACCTTGCCTTTTATTTATCCCATTTCTAAAACTTTCTCCCCCTTTCCTTTTCTGTGGTAGCAACTGTAGGTCACGACCATTTAACTACTGACCAGCAAAAAATCCTTTATACTTCTGCATACACCAATGATATCCATTTTAAGTACAGATAAGCTCCATATGGATAACTCTCCATTTTAATTACGGAATCTGAAGTAGCAAGCTTATATATGTAACACTGACACTTGAGTCTGCAGCACTGACCTACGTGTTGAACTGAGTCATTTCCTCCAAAGCCTAGTGGCTGTTACTCTCTAGGCTTAGCAGAATTTTGGATGATGAAGATGTGAGGATGAATCTGAGTCAGATTTAACCCTTAGGAGCACATACCGGAGCACATATATATACATATGCACCTAAAGCGGACAGCTTCAAGAAATGTGGAATTTTGTGGCAAGCTACATATGAGGAAAACCTTTCCCAGACAGTCCAAAGTTTGAGACACTAATTGCTTTCTTCTCGTCCTAGTAAAATGTACTAAATTTCTGAGTAAGCCAAGTAAATTTCTAAGTCCTAATTAGAACACTGAGAACAGCTGTCCTCTGAACAATCAGTGGGTTTGAACATCAACTACTATAGAGGTAGTGTTTTCTTAGTCTGTCATTCAACTGGAATGCAAAACCTTTCATTACAAAATAACAACAACCAAAAGGCACATTACTTCCATGTGAAGCAACATACTGTTACTTGAAGAGTTCTTCATGTTATTTTCATATAAATCAAAACTGTTATTAGTTCTGAGATGTATAGCTCAAGACCTCTCAAAAGCATTACAGCAAGTGCTTGTGCAATCAGGAGGTTTGTTATGCTCAAGAGAAAGCAAGTGAGGAGTAAAATGTTTTAGGAAAATAAAAGCCTAGTTAGGCAGGAGGGTCTGAGGCAGAGACTGAAGAGGAGATGATTGTGCAAACCAAACTCCCTGCAGCAAACACACTCAACAGAGCACCTACAAGACTGTGCATTTCTGCTGTCCAAAGCACGTAGACTAGTTTCTTCAATTCTGAATAATAACATCAAATCCAGTAACATAACTATGAACCCATAAAACAGCTTCTTAAGCAGTTATATATTTCACCCTCTATAAAATTACAGAACTTACCTATATCCTGAGCCCATTTTATGGCAGTGCCAATGTCCGATATAGAACCTTCAGTTAAGTAAACAACTTCTTCCCCAATCTTCCAACCAATCACTGGATACAGACCTTAATTATTTTCCATGAAACAAAACACTCAGTTAAACGAAATATTTCCAGAAAAACGTATACAAGAATTCCCCACAATAAACCCACCAAAAAAATAAATAAACTTTATTCAATTCCTTTGTAGAATTTAAGCTAAAAAAAGTCACTGATAGAGGTTAACTGTGTTGTTTAAAACTTTAGTGATGGGATTACAAGAGAATTGAGGAACAGGTTGTTAGACCAAAGTTAACCTAAAGAATTGCTATCAAATTACAAAAAAGCCACCTTCGAAGAGCTATCTGCACCTGGTTTTATTTTTTATATAAGAGATTGTGTGTACCTAAAAATTTATCAGTGTTTTTCTATTTGTTTTAAGTCCATCCAACTTTCCTCAAGGCTTTCTAAAAAGTAAGAGTGTTTTTCCCCAAAACATAGAACATGTAGGCTTGACTTTCAGATAGCAAACACAAAACTGAAACAGACATATGCACACAAAAAAAGCAACACAAACTTAGAGCACAGATCTTATTCACAGAAGAGGATGAAAGTGAAGTACTTTTTAATTCCCTTTTTACTATGCAATGCTTCCTGACATAGGAAGCAAAAAAGAAAACAAGTTTCACCTGCACTACAGCTAAACAAATGGCTTCTCAGGTCACTACAGAAGAACCCAAGTAATCAGTGATCACTGCAACAACAACTTCACCAACCAAGCACAGTAACTGCTGGAGTGAGGAAAGCACCCAGACTTCATGGAACCCCGCTCAGGACTCAGAGATCATGGGTAATGCAACACAGGTAAATGAGTTTCAGTTCACCTTTACAAGAACCAGAAAAACATCAGAAGGATCTAGGGGTTCTCTCTGCTTTCTCAAAGTGACTTTGCTGATACATATATTTCTCAGAGAATCATCTCCAGTTTGCTTGCTGGTGTCCAAATGAGTTGCACGGTAGCACCAGTGCAATTGCAGAACCTTGTGTTAGAGCTGAAGGCACTCTGGTCCTTACAATACAAAACAATCAGTAGCACTGATTAAAATATGCATTTGTCTCTTGAAAGGAGAATGTAATATATATAACTCCAGATCATCAGTGCAGGTGTCTCTTGAAATCTTTAATTTTTACCAAAGAAACAGCCACAAAGCCAAAGGTCCTAAAGAAGAGCAGCTAATTAGGGACAGAGATGTCCATCCATCACGTGGCCTTCCTGAAGATGCTCACACCAGAGTCTCCAGTAGTGTAACTGTGGTGGTTTAGTTTGCATCTTTTACTTTTTTGTGAGATAAGAATTAGAAGAAGGGCAAAGCAGGCTCAAAACTTTAAAGAATACAAAGAAGTTTATTACTAACAGAATTAAAGGTAATAAAAAGAATGATAATGATAAAATTAAAGCAAACCCTCTCTTTCCCTCCAGCACCTCCCTCCAATAATCTCCCAACTCGCACAAAGGATAACACATGTGATTTTAGGTCAGAATTGCAGTTCTTAAGTCTCTTTCATATTTGAAAGAAAAAGAGGTTCCTTCTGCTTCAATGTGGTACTTCAAACTGCCACAGCAAACAAACCCGCCCGGAAATCTGTTGCCGTGAAATATATTTCTCTCATGAATTCTGCAGTCTTCCCACAACTGCTATCATAAGCCACGCATGGGGTGTCTTTTTAAGGATAAAACAAATTCCAGCCTGGAAAGCAACAACTCTTTTAAAAGTCTC
>VWZT01002081.1:16684-67615 GCA_013397055.1 Pachycephala philippinensis
CCCGGCGGGGCCTGGGCCCGCCACCCCTCCCGGCTCAGGAACCGGAAAAGAAGAGAGGGACTTCCCCTCCTCAGTGCCTTTTTATATGCAAAATCGTGAGAAGCGATTGGTCTAAAACCCTGTCCATCAACTCAGTCTCTTCAAACTACCACAGTAACATAATTCTACCTCTATGGAATGGATCCACAGGACACTTGGCATGAGCAGAGGTACTAAGAACCCTCAGATTACCAGAGGTAGCTTTTAAATCTATCCAACATGATTCCATCATTGAATTGTGAGAAGTGCTGCTATTGAAGGAACTACTTTATTTCTTTTTTTTGAACTGTTATATATAGGAGCTAAATGTAGACCAGAAACTAGAACAGCAGCTGATGAATAGCTTGCACAAGGATGCTGTAGGGATTCATCTTGCAGTCTTAAATACATATGTCAACTTTAAAGATTGAACACATTATATTTCATGCCCAGGGCACTGAGAAAGCCAGGTACTTAACTTGTCCCACTAACCATACCCCATACCTCACGACAGCCAAAGAACATAGGGAAAATAATTTTAACATAAGTAACAGCCTAAAGCAGTAAAAGTTTCACAGCACTGCCTTAGATTTAAACTCCTATCAGAACACAATAGCTAAATTGAAAAACCTTACAGCATGTTTTTTTGCTATTACATTTTAACAGACTACATATGTATGATTTCCTAAGTAAAATATCATCATAATGACATGATTGATTAGCATAAAAAGTATTTGCATTCATAGGGAATTCAATGTCTACGCCATTCAGTTCTGACACATCTCATGTATTTGCCAAGGTCCTTCAAGACTTGAGCTGGTAAAATTCTCTTTAGCACACTGCTGTCCTCCTTCCCAGCCCCACCACATTTTAAACAGTAAACTTCCTGAAATTAGTAACGCTTTAAAAATACGACAGACAGAGAGAGACTGTGTAGGCAAACTTACTTCAGTATCATCTTCAGTGCTGTTCTCTTGACAAATAGCTAACTCTGACAAATTAACAAGCTTGACAGACCACAGATGTTCAGAATGACATAGTTTTAAACACTAGAAACACATTGGGGAACCCATTTCTAGTATTTAAAAAAAAAAACAAATAACTTCTAATCCTGCATTATTTCATTGCAGGTGCTTAAATGTGCAAGGGCTCAAGAGGAGGAACTTGGGAGAAGCCAGAGGACCAATCCCTTTTTTCTCCATTCCTGTACTGTATAATACTGCTATGAAGAATAGGTGAAGGAAAAAAAACAGGAGGGATGCAGGTAGCAGATATAATTACTAATGATGCTACTTAAGTTCTCTTCCTGAGAAGCTTACTTTAGGCTAACCAAAATTTACATTGCTAATTAAAATTTTCCACAGTCTTCTCTTCTGAAGAACTCCCAACCTGTCCTTCTACACCTATTGACAGAAGGAAAAGCACAGCCCTGATTTATTCCTTTGTGTACCCTCAGCATTAACAGCTATCAAGGAACAGCTGAAAGAATAAAATCCTCTAAAACCAAAACTTCACTGTCTTACTTCGTGATGCAAAGAGATGCTCTCCAGTATTCACATTCCAGAAACCACCTGTTCCCATTGTCAGTTTAACATCTCCTGGGTGAAAGCAGCATTCTCCAAACATAGCTGACTGCTGATCAGCCACCTGTCAATCCAACAAGAACAATGGGACAAGTTAGCTATCGACTACCAACCTGCAATGCTGTTGGGTTTGCAAATATCACTATAAACACTTTGGAGTTCTGAATACAAGGAACCACTCAGGAACTGGGCATTCAGAGAGGACTCATATACAATTTCTTAAGTATGTGCAGGCCATTACAACAGTCAGACTTATCACTGGCATCAAATTACACCAGGTTTGGACAGAACACAAATGTCCGTAGTACTGCTTGCAACACTGAAAAATATTACAGAAACAAAAAGCATTTTGTGGTTTAATATTTAACAAGGATAAATGCAGCATTTGCTATCCCAGGGAGCAGAACAGAGTAGCTTGGCCTGAATTCCTCCTTCTCCAAATAGAAAGTTGAAGTCTTGAGGTCTTGCCTTTCTTTTTCCTTGATAACCCTTCTGTACCAAATTATTTCATGCTCCATTTTTCCACAATGATGATGGTTATTAAATGTATTTACTTATGTTTTTGCCTTGGTGAAACAGTAGATTTAGAGCTAGATTTAGTCCACAGTTTTTTATAAAGAGAGAAATTCATGTTATCTAGGGGACAGTTTTTTTATTTAGCTCAATTCAAGCAGATTTCACGCTAAGTCATCATTTTGAGTTTTCTTATCCAAATTCTAACTACCGAGGAAAGAACATGTTACTTGCCACTAATTTTTAGTGAAAAATAAAAAAGGGATAAAAGGTACCACAAGTGGACCTATTAACAAATACTCTTACAGTTGTTCAGTCTCATTGAAGTCAAGCCAGAATGGACTCTTGCATAACTTTATACAGAACAACTGATTTTAAGCCAGACATCCACATTACCAGAGCTTAGAGTTCTACATTCAGTACTTAATCATTTGGTCATGCAACCTCAATGAACCTCAGCCTCTAGAAATCCCTTCTTGTTCCTTTCTCCTCCTTCCCCCTAAGGCTGTAAACTGGGTTTTCGGAGAAAAACTCAACAATCAATTCTACTGCAGTTAAGTCACAGACAATGAATAGAGAATACTTATGAAACACGCAAGTACTTAATCAAAGCCAGATAAAGAGAGTATAAACACACAGATTTAAGAAAATATTTTCACTCACCACTGCCATTATTGGAATAGGTACCCCAAATATTTCAGAGTCAGTCGATCCAAAGTTGAAGCTTAAAACAAATCACAACATTAAAATGACCTTTTTGTTAAAATGAAATCTAGGTACATACAGCCTGGGTCTGGATCACACATAAAAGGTAATGCTACTGATTTATCTTAAAGAAAACATTAAAATTATCACTTTAAGAAACATAGTGAAAACGTTTTGGACTTCATAGACTTTTATATATGGTATAACTGTATATAATTTTTTTTGTGTACATGGCTATTATTTGGCCTGTGCAGAGTATTTAGTATTTATTAATTATCATAATTAATTTAGCAATTAATTTAACAGTTATCATATTCTTTTAATTATGCCTTCATAGTTACCTTGTGTCTTTCACTGGTGGATAAACAGACACTGGAATAGAAAGTAGATTACACAAAGTGGGATTCCAACATTTCTGAAATGAAATGGAAAAAGTAAAAACATCAGCAACCCTCTGAGAAGCACAGTTAATAGCAACAACATTTTTTGGGAACAGCACGTACCGTACAGGGTTCAAAAATGCCTGTAGAACTGGCATTTGAGTAATCTGTAGCATACACAGAACCTACCATGAAAAGAAACAGAACAAAGTAAGATTTTTAGACATCCAAATACTTAAAAGTTTTCTTTCAACATCTCATGGGCTCCCCTGAAATACAAACCAAGTGTGTATGAGCAAAATCGCAATGATACAATGAGCACAGAGACTCTGCCTGCTGCTCACTATAATGTGCACACAATTATTACCTTATTTCCCCTCATGAACCTGTCTAGAACAGCCAACAGTACCACACTAACTGCATCACCCTCAATCATAATCTGACTCCTCAGGCATTAATCCTCAGGATAGAAACTTGTAATTCTTCCACATTTGGAACAATTCTTTGTTCTTTTGTTTCACAGGCACTTTTCTTCAATCAATACCCATTAGCTCTGTTAGTCCTCTTTAGTGTTATACTTTTGGAGGACTCATTACACTGAATAAATATTTCCCTTCCAGGCAGGCGCAAAGAATAATTAATTCACAAGTTCTTTTTGTAACAGTAAATACATTACAATTTTTATCGAATATACAAAAGCACAAATTGCAATAAAGTATATGAATTCTAGCATATATAAATGACAAGTCATTAACATAATTTCTTAGATTCCAGTGTGTTTTATTGATATTTAAGAGGAATTGTAATGTTCACCTTTAGTCAATTTATACAGTAACCATGTGTCAACCGTTCCAAAGCAGCAGTTGTTTTTTTTGGCAGCTTCTTCAGCCTGGGAAAAAATATACATGCAAAAAAAAAGTATTTACAACTCCTTTTGTATTGACTATTGACTATTATTGACTCCTTTTATCATTTTCTTCATGGTTAATAAGAATGTCCTCAGAAAATAAGTCTCTGATTGTAAACTTTTCTTCTAAAAAGGCCGAATTGGCTATGTAACTAATATTATCCTACAAGTTCATGCTCCTAACAGAAAATAAGAACACTTTAGAGCTGTTACTGAGGAACGAAAAGTAATTAATCTTCTACTGTAGGGGCATCATAGCCTTATGAGAAGAAACTTACAGTCACAATTATAACAGTGGTGAAAGAAAACAAGGTCCTGCATGGTGAGTATTAGAGCAACGAACATAGCAACAAATAGCTCATGGCCCATTAGTGCACTAGATTAATCCAGCACAACTTATTCTGCATGCACTTTCAAATTCACAAAAATGCAAAATGAATTGTCCATACGGTATTATTTGTAAAACTGCAAAACACTGGAATAACGCAGTGGAAAGATAAGAGGGCCCATTAAAAATAAATAAAATTGCCATGCAAAACTAGAGTGCAAAAAGCTTTAAAACAAAGTACAATCACTAACTGTATAAATATATCAAGTGAAATCAGATGATTTTATGTTGCTTATGTATGAAGAAAGCTTTTTACTACTACACATTTCCAGAATGAGAGGAAAAAGTTGTATGAATGTAAGTTACTATTTAGGTAGACAGGCTTTGAACGTTAACACAGATAAAATTCTTTCTTGGTTCTTCTGAGAAGAAGAAGCAAGACAAAACTGAAGCAATTACAGCCAATAGTCACAGAGTCATAGAATGGCCTGGACTGGAAGGGACCTTAAAGAGTTGCAACTCCACTGCCACAAGCAGGGACACCTTCCACTAAACCAGGTCACTCAGAGCCCCCATCCAGCCTGGCCCTGAACACTTCCAAGTCACAAGCCATTATTATGACTTAAGAAACCTATTGTTTTTCCCTTTCCAGCTTACCTCATGTATGTTTTTAAAAACCCATGACAACTTCATAGAAGTTTGATGCGTTGAAAAAGTAAGACAACTGGGTGCCAAATATCGATCATTCCCAGTCAAGAAATGAAGCACTGTAAAAATAACATGGATTACCTGTTTCAAAAGAAAACAGTTACTTAATTTTTAATCTTGCCCTTTAAAGGTTACTGATCAATTATCTTTACAGGATGACAACAGAGATGAAAGCTGCTGACATGAGATAAGATTCAGAAAGCTAAAACTCCTTTAGAGAATCCTTCCGTAGGATTATGTAAGGATCTTCATATCAACAACCAGCCTTCCTGCAGCACACCACAGGAAACAGCAGCTGCTTTAGCAAGTTCTGCTGGAGCACTGACAGACACTGCTCTGCACTACCAACACTGGTCACCTCTACGAGCACCATGCATGATGTGGCTGACAGCATTACATACCATTATTCCAGTGGAAATTCTCCTGCAGCTGACAGGCTCAATCATGATTTTATACATTTACCAAAATTTAATCATTAATCGAGTTTTCACGAAAGAAGTAACTGGCAAACCCAAGAATTTAATTTCTTATTGTGACTGTACTGGTTAGTTTCCACTTAGAGGAAAAGTAACTTTTGTTTTTGCGCTACAGCAGATCTTTCTCTTCTAAAGGTATGAAGCACAAGCCAACAGCAGCATAAAATGTACTGATAATCTGAGCAAAGGGTACATGAAAAAAAGCCAAGAAACAAAAAGCCCAAACCACTTCTAACCCAGACCTACCTACATCCAAAATCTATGCTGTAGCAGTGTTAACATGCAACATTTTAATAAAACAGACTAAAAAGTAACAAAATGTGCATCAGACCTACCAGTATCTTTTCCTATAATAATTACTTCAGGCTACCAGTACTGCACTTTTTTCTTGGAACTATCGTCCATGCTAATATTGCTCAGTTAAATGTTTTTAGGCCACAGCACATCACATCACCCTGTGAACAGGACACTTGAAGTATTCTATATATTGCCCTTACTTGTCATAAAAGTTAAATAGTTTTAATATATCCAAGCAGCATCTAGATTAGCAGAGTATTACCTTCAGCAGAAGGGACTTATTCCAGGAATTCACAAGTTCAGCACTTCTTAAGTCTTGCCAACTTATGAAATTATGAAAGGGTTTCCCTGTCCTCCTGAAAAACAGTATTTGGACATTTAAAGCTAGAGAACACAGACCGCCCGAAACATTCAACATCATTCACCATTTCCAATCAGGCCAAAAAACACTAGGTCAGTTCCTATAATAACTGCATATCCTCCTGGTGGATTTGAGGAATTACTAAATCAGCACACAGACATTTGGAGTGTCAGACTTTTCACCAGAATTAAAAAATACGTATGTATTCATCTCTTCCAAGGTACAAAGAGCAAAAAGGCCACACACTCACAAATAGTTCTGAACTGCTCTAAGGTGTGGCTGTGCAAACTCAAGAGAACATGAGAGACTTGACACTTTTTACTATTGAGTTCAACATTTCTACAGCCTGCTTCCATCCAGTCTCTGAATACAAATGAATACAAATTAATTCTAAAGAACACACAACATACATACTTGTGCCATGTAATGAAAGTTCCTCTCTGTGTGGAGATACCAAGACCAGCAATTTGCCTCATGTGAAGTCCTGCAGCTAAAAACCAAAAATGAATTACAATCACAAAAAAAAGCATTTATTTGGACAAGCAAACAAAAATGCAACTGCTTCAATATAACTATAAAACCTATGGAACACTTAGGAAAGTAACAGTTTATGATAATATAAATCTCTACAAATTGTCCAGCTAAGTGTTTAGAGCAGTGAAATGTTAGAGAGCTCTGAGTCAGACAACTGATTTCAAAGCAGATAAACAAAACTATGAATTTTCCAAAAGCAATTGTTGCACACTGACCCTTTCCACCCCCTGAAAGGCCTGTTGATAGTTTACATGAACAATCCCAGAGACACGCAGGCTGATTACATATGCCCATAATCAATTAAAACGTGTATTTCACATGGATAAATTTGAATGAAAGCACCAAGAAAAGTACCTTTATAGACTTAGGGAAAGAATTTCTATAAAGAAACAAAACTAAATTGATCCTGCAGGCAGTAAATAGATTAATGGGAATATGCCATGACCTTTTACATCACTTTGATAATGACATGTCCCGCCTTAAATATTTCTTAAGTAATGTTTCAAAATTCCTAAGAATGAATTTGCTTAAACCAGGTACCACTGAATGCAACAAAGGATACTTTAAAGTCAGAAGTACAAAAGTGTACATTTGGGTATACACCAATTTTGCTGTTAAACCTTACCTTCAAATAACTGTTACAGAACACTTTTTCTAATATAACTGTAAATAATTAAATATGTCCACAGCTATTTTCAAAGCAACTCTGGTCAGCTTGCTAATTACCTCCAGCCATACTTACAGAAGCAAAATTACATGAAGAAAATATACATTAAAAGTTTCCACTTAAATGACAGACTACCTACCCTGTCCTAAGTACTGTTACTCTGAAGGGCTCTCAATCCAGCTACTTGAACCAATCACAGGTTAAGTGTCTTGCTCATACGTGTTCTCATGTTAACTTTCATGTGCAAAGTTACTCATTTGTGTGAGCACGTCCTGCAGACTCCACACCCACCACCCTCTCAGTGACAACTACACAAGGGGTTCAACAGAGAAAGGGGACATCCTGTGCTGCCCAACTCTACGTGTGCTTGTGCTCCTCCCCTTACACTGGGTCCTTGCATTCTTGCCAGCAGTGCTATCAATTCCTCAACCAGCCGATTAAACCAGTACTTTCACAAGGCAACCTGCTTCACCTGCCTGCACAAGTGCTGCTGGTAGTGGGAGTGTATGGGAGGAGGACCTGGGAGTGGGTGGCCTGAGAACAGCACTATTTCTTTTTCAGGCAAAGCCATACAAGTACTTCCACAACTCACTAAGGACTACTGGCATGTAGGATTCCTTCCCATCTCCACAACCTGCACAGTTCCACCACTTTCCCTGTGTCAGCTATCATGCTCTCCAGACACCCACATAAGTCGAGCTAACTTCTATTACAGACAAAAACAAACCTAAAGACAAACATGGATATCTTTCAGTTAAGCTGTCTTTTGGATGGAGTGCCACAGTAAGAGAGTTGGGACCAGAAGTTTCCACCTTTAGGTAGTACTGAACTACAGCAGCTCATCCACATGTGCATGGAATCATGTGTTTAGCTCCGCAAGTCCTGCAAACCCAAGTGTCACTATGTTCCTGCTTCCAGACAGTCATTCCTGCCCCTGGTACCACACCCTCTCTTGCGCCAGCACAAACATCGGTGCAGCTCTGCTGGCATAAACAACCAGACAGTGACTGTAGTCAGGAAGCTGCCCTAGACTAGAAACAACTCTGTAAAAAGGAGGGTGGCACTGCTTCTTTTGACAGCACTGTGAGTTATGCTCACTTACACACCCACTTAAAAATGACTTGCTGACAATGCGTGCAGCTTGGCCACAAGGAAACCTTCCCCTTTTAAAACTAGTTGAAAAGTCTTGCTTCCTGATTTGTCCCACAGAATGGAAATGAAGGAAGACAGTAAGGTCTTTGAGGGTTGAGGTGGCATTGCTGTTCTTGTAACCAAACAGTTGTGGCTGCTGATAAAACAAACGAAGAGCCCACAATAATCAGCATCAGCTTACACCTGGTGATGTTTACTTTCTCTGTTCCTTTAGGCAGCCTTCCAAAGGAAGGGACGAGCAGTTTTGCCATAAGCCATGTCTGAAGGCAGAGCAACACTTGGAGACCAAGCAAGAGGGGCTGAACAGGAGGAACTGAATGAATTGAATGAAAGAGTGCGATGTACACACACAGGACAAGGAGGCTGGGGCACTGTGGGCAGGTGAGCTGGGGTCCAGTTGACAGGTTCACAGCATCAACATGGCACAGAAGGTGATCCAGGATGGATGGGAGAACACTGGAGATGGATTAATGTGACAGCTATGAGAGTTGTAGAGAGTAAGAGCTAGGTTAGAGCAGCATCCAGAAAAGGGGAGTAAAAAAAAACCCATCAGAGGTTTGGCAGAAAAGGGAATTGTATGTATTTAGTACGTGGAGTACCAGGAATTTTTAGGCTAAAGTACAAACAGAAAAGAACAGTAATACAGGAATAGGACAGTAAGGACTGCTCACAGTTTGAATGGGAAAAGCAGGAATATCAGGTTGCAATCAAGTGAGCACAGCTCTGCAGCATCCTGAATTCATTCTCTCACACACTCACACTCGCACATACAAAGCAGCGGTGGAACAATGGGGCACTGGAAGGGCAACAAGCCTACTCTCTGTTCCTGCACAGAGGCTTCTAGAGGAACAGACACTGGGGAAGGATGCATATACAAAAAGCTGGAGCAACAAAGTGCTGGCACTGATGCATAAATCAAGTATTTGCATTGCTTCTGCTTCTACTTCAATCCTAATGTGGCCCCAGTTAAAGGAAAAAGGTAATTGAAGTACACTATTTTACATAATGATTGAGTAGGCCTTAAAGTGTGTTGTAGGCCTGTGCCCAGCGATGATTTTCAGTACTACCTAAGAACAGTTTTATTATCCAAGTAACTAATTTTACTAATTTTGATAAATAAATAATTTCTCAAAATTTAAGCCCTTACCTTGTACAGCCTCTTTGATTACACCAATAAATTGACTCCATAGCACTTCAGGATCTAATTCAACCCATCCAGGACGAGGATAAACTGATTCCACCTGTTCAGGAAACACAAATAGCATTATTATGATCCCTAATTCACAGAACCCAGCAAAGACATTTGGGTTTGTGTTAATTTGGTTTTTTTCCTCATTTTATTAATCTCCTGCAAGAGAAGAAACAACAGTGTAACTTTTAAAACATTGTTCAACATGAGCGTGTGATCTCTAGAAGACCTCCTCTGCTCAAACCCCTTGAAACAAAGAAGTCCAAACTCCCTGCAATAAAGGAGCCAGTAAAACCCCTTTCAGAGCTGGAAACAGAAAAGCAGGTGTCTCAGAAAGCCGTTTCTGCTGCCCTGCTGAACTCAGACGTCGATACCTCTGAGCTTCTCAGTGGCAGCACAGCAGGCCAGGGACCACCTGTCAGACGAGATTCCAGGGACAGGGTGGGTCAGCTCCACCGAGAGCAGCCCCTTTCATCTCCAAAATCCATCATATTTCTAACAATTCTCCTCGCTGCAAGCTTTTCATTGCAACAGGCAACAGTAAAAAAAGTTAATTCTGGAGATTGCCCCGATCCTAAAATCTCGAGCCGTATTAAAAGCAGCCTGAAATTCATGTTCCAAAATCGGCACTTTTTCACACGGCGCTGTTACAAGATGGGACGCGTGTAAACACAAGTCCTACGCAAATCTCAGCTATGCCCTACTAACAAAAGTGTTTTTGTTCAGAGAGGGATTAGTCGATAAGCGACCGAAGCGAAGGTAACCGGGAAAAGGTGGAAGGGCGCGAGCGCCGAAGTAATGGGGTGAGCGCTACGGCGGTCCCGCGGGGGTCGGGCGCTGTGGGCTCCCTTTCACCCCTCGGGAGCGGGAGGCGCTCCCGTCCCGGCTCAGGGGACGCCCGCGCACCGGGACCAGCCGAGCTGGGTCAGCGCCTGCGAACGCCCGCCACGCCGAGCTCCGACGGGGGCCCGCAGGAACCGCCCGGGGCACAGCGAGCACGTTCGGCCCCGCCCGGCTGCCGAGGCAGGTGCCGCCCCCGGCCGCTCTCGCCGCTCGGCCCGGCTCCGGACCGGGGGCGCGCCCCACAACCCGCCCGCACTCACCTTCCTGCAGCTGGAGCCCCTGACGGCGGCCGCCCGATCGTAGACGTGGCACTTCACCACCGTGCTGCCCACGTCCACCCCCAGCACGTACCGCGCCGGGGCGGCCCCGCTGTCGGGCTGCCCGCACGGCATNTGCGGCCCCGCCCGCCGCGCCCTCACCCGGGAGGGGTGGCCGGGGCCTCGGCCGCGGGATCGCACGGACAGAGGAAGAATACGAAAGCAAAGCCCCGTGTTTCGTCTATGCAGTCTCAACACAAATCTACCACATGCACGAAAAAAAGGCTTGTAGTTAAACACCAAATGTTAAGGGCTTTTCTAAAAGGCTGAATGCAGCGAGCGCCACTGGGAGAGATGCCCACGGTGCGATGCTGATCCCCCCTGATCAGACCGCTTGACCCCCAACTCCTCCTTACAGTAAACGAGGTATATTTGCTCCTGGGATTTGTCACTGAAGGCACTGAGCATCAGTGAACAAATTACACATAGTTACACAAAGTCATGAGCTGCAGCAATTCTCTCGTGCCATCAGGTTGCTTCACAGAGGGAAAGGCATCTAAAATTACTGTTGAAACAGAGTGACAGAAATGTTCCCGTATTTCTCTTAGATGGGGTGGTAATTTTTAAACAGAAACAACCAGAAATATTCACAGTAAACCAATAAAATTCAGAATGCTCAACCCCAAACGAGTACCAGTAGAATTTAGTTTTAACCCACATTTAATCAGAAGAATGAGTCAATTAGTTTTAACTCATTTAGAGCAGAAAAAGCAAAAGCAAAAATATTGAAAATATTTCCCCCTTGCACTTCTGGTTTGGCTTCTCTTACAAAAAACTGTACTATGAGCAACAAAACAGTATTTTGTGAGGTAAGTCTGACATTACTGGATCTTTAAACCAGGAATACTACTAACAGTGAAAGCCACATTAAGAAGAGGCTTCTCACCTCACATGGGCAGTCGCAGAGGTCACTGGGACAAAGGTATGGATCACAGGGAAGTGAAGGTACACGAAAGAGAAAGTCAAGAAACCACTGCTTTACCTCTCCTCGCGAAGGAACAACACATTAAAAAGTCACAATCTCTTTGACTTTTTATTCTCTTTGACTATCTCTTGACATACAGCTAATAGATGTATGTCAGAGAAAGGTACCAAGTACTTAAGTATCTGATTAAGAGTACTTTCCTTTGAACTAATTTAATTTATCAAGACTAACAGCATAATAATAATTACTTAAAACTTCTGATGAAAGCTCCCTCAATAAGATTCAACATGTATAACTGGTGTAAAAGGCTAAAACCACTCCAAACATTCAAAAATTAAGAAGCCTTAAGAAAAAATGCATCTAGATATCCTTTGTGTTTTTACAGTATCAGTACAGGTAGGGCCTGTCTCACTGCAAGATTTAGCAAAACTTCAAAAAGAAAATGGATGCCAGTTACTTTTTTCTTTTACAAGCTCTTAATGTAACAAATACATACCCTTCTGATTGCATGGAAGTGACCATGTAAAGTCGATTTCTTCTTCTGAATTCTGTTTAATATGTTAAGATAAAAACTTAGATGTGTGGAAAAAGGTAACCCGAACCAACTTGCAAAGCTTCAATGCATACATAACCTTAGTTATCGAGAACATGTATTAAAATTGCTTAATTTATGAGAGGCTTATGAAATACAAATTTTATATTGTCGTTCTGTTTGTCATGTCAAAAAAGTAATGCAATAAAGGAGACAATGGGTTTTGAGGTGTGCATAGCATGTCCATACATGACTTCTCTGGCATTAGTTTATATTGTTTTGTCATAAATAATGTCATTCCCACACAGGCACTCTTTGTCTATCCAAAACCTCTATCACCCTCAGAGAAAAATCTTATTGCCAATATGCATAAAAGCACCAAGTTCATCTTAGCACATGCAAGAAACATTCAATTTGAAGTGAAAATGTATGGACACTTGCCTGGTAACAAGCCTGCATAACCTATTCCACCACCCTGAGTCCTCCTGTTTGAGTGAGAGCACGTGGGTGCCCCCTCAGCACTCAAGAGGCAGGGAGCTGGCACTCTGGGGTCACATACCAAGTACCTCAGCAGCCGTGTCTGTACTCTTGCATCTTCTCTGCTGAAATCCTCAGTTTCTTTGCTCTCTGGAAAGCGTGGCTGGTCTTATTTTTTACTGGACTATCAAACCAAATGAAGGAGTGGAGGCACTCCAGGGACCTGTCCAATGTTGTAGCAAAGGAAAGTATTATTAAGTAAAATCAATCAAATGGCAGAACATTAGGGTCAACAAGATCCCACACTGCTAGCAGGGACAGCAAAATCCCTACCATGAGTAATTTATATTGAATATTTCTAAGCAATGTCATCACACTCAGCATGTTCCAGTCAGCAAGAAATACACTTTAAAGGATGATGCCAAGCAAGAGACCTTGAGAGATGGCACTGCTACAGACCCAGCAGACCTAATTCCCAAAAACAAAACATACTCTTGACACTGTCTTGACATTTTCTAGGATGAGATTATTAAAGAAAATTTCCAAATGAACTGCATTTTGAATAGTTAACTTTTTTTTTAAAATGAAAGTATTCTCAGGTGATATTTCTGTTGTGTGACTGATACATTGGAGTATCTTCATTCACCCAAGGTTTCCAGTATTAATCAAATTTGCCACTGGCACTGCTAACAGGATTCCAGACACTAAAATCTTGTAGACCAAGACCCAAAACTTGTAATGCATGGGTTTTTAAAATTTATCTTCTCTTCCTCAGCTGTTTTTTTGGTTAAGGTACATCTACCCTATCTACTGCCTCCTCAAACTGTGAGTTACCATTTTACCCACTTACTTAGCTCTACCTTTTTAACAAGTTTTAACATTATGAAAGCATTGACCTGGGGCCCATAGTCAGTTTACACATAAACAAGAAAGATCCCACTAATTTCTCTTGCGCCATTGGCTGGTGCAGCCCACATCCATCATTCATTAAGACTCGCCTGAAAACTTAACAGACAGACCAAAATGGAAGCGATGATTGTAACGCAAATGTTGCTGCAATAATTTACCATATGACCCTTTCTCATCAGTTCCTCCTGCACTCCTGCCAGAAGTTACCACTCCCCTCAAAGTCAACAGACAGAACCACATACAATTATATCACTTGATAAAGCATGTTAGATTTGTGGGTAATTTGAGCTTTAGGCAGCCATGGGATGTTTCTTAAGGAGTTCCATTCTTGCTAAACCATCCCACCCTCACACTACAAACTGTACCGACCCAGCTGTTCCTGGGGCTCCATGATGACCTATTATGAAAAATAACACAGGGGAGAGTGCCAATCAGATTAATTCCTTGATAAGGTTCATAATGTGGCAACACAGTTTGGCATGACCCAGAGGCAGCAAGTAATAAGGGACTGGTTAAGCCCGGATTTTCACTAGAGAATTGCACATCAAATCTGTGCCCACATGAGGTTTTGCACTGTGCCTGAGGCACGTGTAGTCCTTCCTTTCTGCCAGCTCTGCAACACAAGTAAACTTTGACAGGAAATGAGGTGGACTTTAGGACAATCAAGCTGTAAGCCAAGAATTCATCTCCCAAAGCAAGTGAAGTGAAAACTGGTGTACTTACTCTGTTAATGTTTCATGATTTGTCCATTATTTTTACTTGGCCTAAGGAACATCTGCATTTGGAGAAGTACAATGTGTATTAACAAGATAATGTCCATCAGCCTCTGGATGTCTCTTAAGGAATTATTGCATGGACTGAAAATGACATAACTATGAATAATTTTAAGAAAATGAGTGATTGCCTTCCTGTATATATATATATGTGTGTGTGTGTGTGTGTACATATATATGAGTGGTCATGTGCACCCAGAAAATTCAGGGCTGAACAGCTCTTTAAAAGAACATTTATTCCAAGTCTAGAAATTAACAAAAAACTATTAAAAGACAGAAAAATGGCCATCAATGAGGTTTAATTAGAACAAGAGAATGGATATACTGATACACTAGAGGCTAAAGGGATGAAACCATTGTTTCAATAAGACCTAGCCATTAGAAAAAAAATTGCAGTTAGACAAAATACAGGACTAAGTGTGATTATCAACTTTCATAAAGCACTGCCAATGCAGTGATGTTTACTGACCAAGTTTTACCAGAAAAAATAAGTTTTAATGAAAAATGCTTTTTCTGTCCTTTCAAATTATTATTTGAATCAGGTTTACTGTTTGCACTTGATGGCATTGTGACCATTCCTTTGATTTGTATTGTATTTCAAAGCAGAAATGAAACAGGAAATTTGTAAATTATAGAAAAATAAGAGTAAACACCCCCTCAAAAATTGACAGCAATATGGAACTGTTGTTGGAACCATGGATTCTTTAATAAAGAACAGCCACTTACCTCATGATATCAGATTCTTCAAAACATTTATCAGTTACAGTCTCAATATTCATGGGTCCTCATGCACCTGAATTTGAATTCTTTTGGCCAAGAGAGTGTATTCAGACTGCCCTTATGCCCTTGATGTCACTGTGTACCCTTTCCAGATACAGAAAGAGAAGAACATAACTGTCTCTCAGTAGTAAGGAAGGCTGATTATGGAATACATAAGGAGATCACATTGCAAATAGAATAAAAGAAAACATCCTTACTGTAACAATTTCTTCTTTGAGATTTCTCACCCTCAGGGGTCATCTATATAGTAGTTCAGATCAACTGAATTAAATTGAACAAAAGTCCTGTAGTTTTTGAATGGGAGTGTCCATGCAAGATTTCCTCTGCACTAACTGATTTATTTTCAAATTATCCCTTTATTTAATTTGCTTGAATTTTCTTTAGTGCTCTATATTGAGATGGCACAACTCACTATGCAGGGTAACAGCAGTTAAGAGTTCATTGACTAATCATCTGAAGACAGTTTATGAAACGCACAATTTTATCTTGGTATCTTCCAGTTGAGCAATATGACCTGAGTGTGTACACCAACCAGAATTCTTCTATACACCAAGTTGCATATACAGTTGCACAAAGTTGCAGCAGCTGGTCATGCTAAGAGTGTACTCCATTCTTTATGCTGGTTGCTTTAAACAAGCTAATTCACACTAAAATGTGTAAGAAAGAAAACAACATTCTGCTTCTCAGCCATCAGCTGGTTTTGCACCTTGTTAAGAATCACTAGGATTGAATTTACTGGAAAATAATCTTACTGACATTTCTATTGAGTTGGGTTTTTTTAATCAAATTGGTGACAAGGCCAAAAAAATTTTGGAAGATCAGTATCATGTTAAACGCTTTTAATTGCAAGGTGCCCAACAGCCATTTGAAAAAAACTTTGTATTTTCCGCTCAGTTACAGTTGTAAGCCATCAAGAAACAGTCAGGAGGACAGGTGCTGCTTCTGAGAATCACAGAAACTGAGCTTCATGAGATTTAATTTATATCGTAAACTTCTGGGCTGGAGCATACACAAGTTCCCATGTAGTATTTGGAAATAAAACAGTGGAAATAGGTAATGTTCCTTGTTTCAATATTTAATCCAAGCAGACACAGACACAGTTTATAAAATTACTCTATTGCATTAGAGTTCTATATAGCATTTAAGTTTTATGAATGTTTTTCCTTCAGTGTAGCATATGTTCATATTCCAAAATATCTTTGCACAGTTTTTGTGCAACTACATGCTAAAAATCTGCAAATGCACACTTAACACTAAACAGCACAAAAAATACATTCGTTATCCATTCATATGCAAATTTAAAACATTTCACTTGGCAGATAAACAATGAAAAGTTATTTTAAAAAAATCAGAAACTACAAAAATGCGCACATAAAAGTCTTCCCTTTTGGATTTTTAGTAAAATACTGCTCTGTATAAGATCTAATGAAAAACTCCAGTGCTTACAAAATACTTAATATCTATGAGAAAAAGAAATGCTTAAATTTATATCTGTATGAGTTAAACATAATGACCTTGTTAAAATATAAAAATGAAATCAAAGGGGACATGGCATAGATCAATGAAGATGTCATATCTACCAGGACATGTAAAACTGTAATTAACTGGGCACCAGGCAGTCAGTATCATAGAATAGATAAACTAAAAATCAGGGACTAATACAATATGCAGCAGCTAGAGAATAAAGTGTTTAACCACCTATATTTACTACACATAGCAATTCCACTTGAAGAGGGAGCAGAAATCTTACTCTGAAGTAGAATAATTGAAAAAAATTGCTGTGTTCACTGGTATATACGAGTATAGCATCCTCCATAATTTTGTTTCTCAAAAATCTGCATAAATTGGCTATACAGGCACATCAAAATTCTGTGATGCAATAGTCTAACATAGCCTCATCTCTGTCATGGCGATTCTCAAACAGGTATTTTCTCTTATGATCAGATCATTCAGACAGATATGGTGGACTAACTCAATGACACATAACGACTTCTAGAATATTGGCATGGCAGCATCATGTCAGTCTCGTGTTGCTAATGACAATAAAAACCCAAAAAATACAACTTTCCCTTCACAGAATATGGCTTTGAACCTCTTGAGACTAGATGACTATAAAGAGAACAACAAAATCAATGTAATTTAAGACTATATGTAGACTATTCCACAAGTTTTGTGATACTAAGTAAAATAAAATAAAATTTCTTAACCTTGTTTTTACCTCTGTGATCCTTTTTATAGGGATTGCTGGTATTCTACAAATACTGCTGAGCCAACAGCTGTTTTGGAGAAATGAAAATTAAAAAAAACTCCAACAGTAATAATGTGAAACTTCATACTACACTAAGAAATGAAGGCAAAAAAACGAATGAAAAAGTCTACAGACTTGCAGGCCCAGAATGAAGCCTGTTCAGAAGCAACAAAATGCATCACTCAAGTATGCTTTATTTCTGGTTCCTGGGCCTTAGAGGAAAAATACTTATTTTTCTAGAACAGATTAGAATAAATAAGAAAAATGAAATTTAATCAATGTCAGTATGCAGCATCACAGAGGTTTCTATTTTTTTCTTAGACTGAAGATTTTATATTAATGCCCATAAGAATGGTACATGTGGGTTAAAAACAGTACAACGACCTTTGAGCCTTCTCTTTTTCTTATATGAGCTAAGAATCACATAGTTCTGCCGAAAAATTAATGTCAGTTTTTTGTCTGAATATTCTTACAGCACCAATAGCAACACTTTCTGATGATTTGATTTTGCAACACAGAAATTCTCTCACAAAACTAAAAAAATAAATATTAAAAGTCACTAGTAACAAAAAATAACCTACTATGGAGAAGGTTTCAGGGCACAGACTATGAGAGGAAGAAATGTACTCTAAGTAAACATAACTTTGACAGCCATCCAGCAACACAGGACAACTTTAAACTCTGGCCATTTTTATAGTTTAGAAAAAAAATCAGGAAATCACAAGCATTTAGGAGGCTATGTACATCTGTAGTAGATAACTTGGTTATTTTTTCACCAGAAAACAATTAAATTGGTAGATTAAAAAAAATTAAATGTACTTTACCAAAGGGGTCTCTACTTTGCAAATATAATTTTTTTATTCAATACATCCTATAAATTAGTCTCCTGGAACAGATTGTGCAAGAGCAACCACTTTTTGCCACTCCAACACCAGACACACAATAATACCTACGCTCTGAAAGCTGTAAAGCTGTTGCCCTCTAGTACAAAACCCAGCAGCTCGTACTTAGTGGACTTGGCAGTTTCTTTGTAGTCAGCTTTTAGTTACACTGACTCAACTCAGAAGGACCTGGAGAGCCAATATAAAAGCTGCATTTAAATAATTTTTCCTTTCTGTCTTATTACACTATTTAAAAACAAGCTAGAGTACAAAATGTCACGCTAAACACTGTTAGATGCCCAACTTGTTACTGTTCCATATCCCTCCCAAAAAGCCATCAAGCCTGAGTTAAGGTTGCCACTGTTATTGCTGCTTACCCGATATCGACTGTAAGCCACTGTTTGGACACCTAGGCACAAAGGATGGCATGGCAACCCTAACTCAGTATTTCCTGGCTTTTGCTAATTTAAGTGAAAATAAAATAAAGTTTTAACATAATTTTTATAGTTTTAATGACAACCTGAAAATCATAGCAAATAAAATGTATTTCCTTCTATATTAAAGTGGCTGGTCTTTTTAATAGAGATTTCTGATTTTTTTAAATGATAGAACATAACAGTGGGGAAAGAGTTAAAGATAAAATACACCTAGCTACCAGATTTATTCTGAAGGTTTTGGTGCGCCAAAATTGACAGCCAGTTTTCTTGGCTTTCGCTTGCTGGATGTGTTTGGTGTTGGTTTGTTATGAGGAACACTTGGAGTAGCCACATTGTCTTGAAATGAAACAGTGGATTGAGCAGCTTGAGGAGATTTTAAAGGAGCTGAAGAACTATCTTGCTGAATGTGGTCAGAAGACATTGGCTGTTCATTCTTTAGTGGTGCAGCTTGAGGGGAACTCTGAAACTCCTTGAGTTCAAAGTTTTTCTTGCTAGCAGCCCTTTTTTTAGTTACCTTTAAATTAAATAAATATTATTTAACAGAATGCATTCTCAAAAAAATGCAAATAGTCCACTTTCAGAAAACATGCATACATATTTTAACAATAATTTTCTAATACTAAATAGTACTTCACAATGGGGATGTTGTTGCATTCATCTTGTAGGCACCTTTTATTTACAAAAAAACCAATATTAAGACAAATCTGCTGCTCTTACCTGCAGAGGTATAAACTGGTTGTGAGAACCAACTGGTATAGTTCCTGCAAGAGACACATTCCCTGGATAGGAGCCAGGATAATAATGCTTAGGCACTGGAGTTCCCCAGGACACTGGACCAAACATGTGAGATGACGGAGGCATCATATTAGCTATGAAAAGAAGAAACTTTTAGCTCACTTTCCTCAAAAAAAGGATAAAAACTCCCCCAAGAGGCCAGGACTACTCCAACTACATCTGTCTGCATGTTGTTTATCTTTCCAGTAAAGCCTCATATGCTTCTTCATATTTACTTCAAAATAGCTAAGTATTTATTTATTATCAAAACTTCCCAAACAAACAGAACTACACCTAGATGACAACACAATTAAGAGCACTAAAGTCATGGTATCTGCATTCCAGAGGGCACATAATGTGGGATCTCTGCATTCTCAGCTGAGCCAACTGTATTAGCAGAAGGCTGCAAGTTTAGGCCATCGTTTTGGAACACAGCAACAACAGAGAAACCCCACGGAAGAGATGTAGCAGCTGCTGTACAGGTTTCTAGGATGCTACAACGGTGCTGACTCATTAATTCCTAGCTGTGAACGTGAACTGTAGTAGAATACAGAACAGCCAGGAGCCAGAAATATCACCAAGACTTTCAGCAATTTTTGGGGGGTTACTTACTGTGCTCATGTTTGGCAGTGTACAAGGGGATTGTGATGTAGTTGAAAGTTGGTTATAGACAAATAAAAACACTATTGCATGGAGCAGCATTAACTATATGGGATGGGGGGAAAATCTATGTAAAAGATCAAGGAAGCTATTTCTTACAAATCTGAACTGGGACTATCTGCTTTGAAATGTTTGCTGTTGTTTTGAAGGAAATAAAATGGAAAAAGAACCTAAGACTGAATGGATAAATACATTCTTGAGGAAAATAAATAATTAAAACAGATGATTCTTTATACTAAATCAATCTGCGCATTGATGAGAAGAGGATCACGAACTCTTTTCAAAACTGTTCATACATACAAGTACATACATGAAGACTAAAAAATGGGGCTTTCTAGAAGGCATTCATTTTCATATAAAGAATCACCACAATTAGAGGATATCATGATATTATCTGAAATGTGTACTAGTCAAACACCTACCAGGGGGCTGTGCAAATACAGGAGGAATTGATCCAGGTGGTACAGGAACTCCTAGTGGTTGATAATTTGGAAACACTGGAGGTGGAGGTGAAGCAAAGTTTACTCCTATAGAACTCTATGAAGAAGGAAACAGAAGTTTACCAACAGATGCAGTGCAACAGAGACAAAGATTTGAAGAGATTTTTTACATCCTCACCAAGCGCTGTAAAGCAAAGAGCGCGGCTTTCTCCTTCGCTTCAGCTTCGGAATGACACTGCGGTCCGTGAACCAATAAACCATTTGACAGCTTTATGTGGCAAACTGTCATGGTCTAGAAAAAAAGAGAGAAAAGGTTTTTGGGGGAATTTGTGTTGCTAACAAACTGTGAGACAGAAACAGAGATTTGTCCGTTTGTTTTAAAAAAAGGCAACAAAGGGAGCTAAGGTTTGTTTTCTGATAGATTTCAGTGGTCAGTCCAAATATTTAATATGTAACAGTTGATACCAAGTTGAGAACTTGTACTTTTTCAGAAAAAACTTTTTACCTGTGGTGTTTTCAGGAAAGAGAAATCTGGTTGTGACATTCCAAGAAGAGAACAAATACGAGAAAGTTCAGAAACAGTAGACAGTGCGGGCTGTGGACAGGTGAAAGGGTGACCTCCAGTTTCTATCGCTGGTGTGTTCTGGAGGCCTCCAGGGCTATGCTTGTTCATATAAGCAGCTGACAAAAGGGAAAAAGAAAAAGCTGTATCACAAGTATTTCCTGCACTAAAAGGATGGCAACTTGGTTATTAGCAAAAAAAAAAGAAGAAAAAGCTTATTTGATTTTTTCTCGTATTTTCATATTGTTTAAAAAAACCTAGGAGACTATATCTGAAGAGAGTTTTAGATCCAAATATAGAAGTAGAACCGAAAAAAGATGGAAACTTTATTACTATATTTTGATAAACAGTACTCTGCTGAAACTGTGTTCTAAAATGTCACTACAAGGTGAAGCTATGAATTACGAGCTGATGGTTAAACATACCCATTTTTTTTGTTGGTCTGTATTGCACAGCAGCTCCATGGCAATCCTGTCTACTAGGGGGAGCAGGAACATCATTAACTTGTGATTTCACTTCATTCCTTGTTTGCCGATCTGAGCCGTCTATCTTCAAAATCTCTTTGAGCATCTGTGTTCCTTTCTTTAAAAGCAAAATAAACCACTCAGGAACATGCTGGCATTCTGGTAACATGACCTTCTTAACACTGATTATCATAACTAGTAACAGAATCTGAATTTTTATTTTCCAATCAGTTATATTTCATCAAAGCAAAGGTAACAGCATCTTAGCATAAACAAATGTGTTTGCTAATTTTCTTTGATAATAGCTAATTAAAAACTCATTAATATGTTTAAAAAAGCAGTATGAGGTTTCATGGAGTTTCTTTAAATAGAAACATTGATGCTAAGATAGCAGATGCTGAACTGCAATGTAATGATTCCTGCAGTATACAGACCATAGCAAACGACTGTGGTGACAGATGTTCCTCATTTGTGGCTCTCGCTTCCTTGGAATAAGTCTGCACTTCATTTTCTTTGGAAATTTTCAAAGAAGCTAGAAGGCTTTCCAGTTCATTGTCCTTCTTAAATTAAAGAAGAAAAAAGGTACATCAACTTAGTGTATTTACAAGCAGATGCAAGAGGAAGGGTATATGAATTTGAGGTTAATTTTATTCTCATTCAGATTTTTTTTCTCTCTTAGCTTGGGCAGGTCACAGTCATGTTTGTTCAGAGTGTGAACAGATATCCAGAGACTGCACCAAGTTCTGCATATTAAAATACGCAAGTATTGACCAAGAGAGAATTGATTTAAAGAACAAAGTCACACAGGTTTGTTGTCCTTTTTAAACATGAATTTGCACACAAGTAACCGGGAACAATTGGAACAAAATGGACTGGAAACTGGTTACTCAAAAAGCAAGAAAGTCACCTCTCTAGATCCTACCTTTCCACCTGTGCAGGGACCATCAACTACAGCCTTCCGAATTACAGGCATGTTGGGACTTTCATTCCTCTTCAAAAGTTTGACATTGTACTTATTCACACCTGCAAAATTCTGAAATAAATTGCAGCAATTATTATTGAATACTCTATTACTCATTTAAACACAATCATATTAGAAATGCATCTGCAAAGAGCTTTCACAAGCTAATATTCTTAGAGGATTTCAGCTTACTGAACACCTAGCATTTGTGTTTTTGCATTACAGCATAGCTTTTAGAGTCTAAGAGGAATAGGAAAGTTGTTTGGTATCATCATACATCTTATGCACTTTCTCTCATATTCTGTCTATAAACCTCTAATGAAAAAAAAATCTCCAAAATAAAGTTTAAAGTTTACCTACTAAAAGAATCAACTAAGAGGCCAGTTAAAGACAAATCTGTAAAATTATAAATCACATCAGAGTAAAATGAAAGAAAGGATTTACTCAGTACAGACAAAATTACCTGTTGGTTTGACATTTTATTATGTGGTTGACTTTCACCTCTTGTAACTTTGGAATCTTCTTTAACTACAAAAGAATGCATTCTTTTGAAATGCTCTTAAAAACTGTAATAATCAAGACTTAAAAAAATTAATAACTCCATACAAATACACAGAGTTGCATTAATTTGAATGGTTTTATCAAATGTTTAATTCTTACTTCATAGGTCATTTGGTGTATGCTTTTCTTCTAGGATAAAATAAAATGAACTATATCCAATAATATATCTAATTTTCTATTCTACAAAAATGATCACAAGCAGATTTTCAAAGACACGTGGTTTTTTGTTTGTTTTTTATACTAGATGGGTGGCAAGTCAACAGAACACAGAACAACTTGCCTAAAAGGTTCAGGATTAAGTGTGGAACAATCTAATATGCACATCAGGGCCATTATTTGACAGTACAAGCACAATGTAGTGTTGATAAAACTATAATAAATTATTTTCTGTCAATAACTACAAAAAGCCAAAAAGCTCATCAGACATTTCATTGAAGGTCAGGTAAAGCAAGTAGTTCTCCTGAACAAAGTCTCTAATTATAATACTTACATTTTTTATAAGGCTCCTGTTTTCTTTGCTGACATTTAAAGCTGCCGTCATTGAAGCCTGTCTTATAAAACTGATGGCCAGTTCCCAGCTTGATTTCCTGAGGTAGAACTGCACCCTAGGGTTTCAAACATCAAAGCTTAACCAGAAAACGGGGTATCTATTATTTACATAGTAGTGCCCTATGACTACCCCTTTCCAGAGCTATGCATCCTGCATGTAACACCACTTTCATCCAGAGGATTTATTTGTAACATGAAGTTTTCTGATACAATGAACTGTAATATGAAATTAAGTACCTTCATATTTTGAAGGCAGGGATCTGTTTAATGTTTCTATACAAACCTTCTCATGCATGTTTTGTTGAATGTGATGAGACTTCCCAGAACTCTGCAATGACTGCCATATGCTGCAGAATTCATCATCTTGCTTACTCTGTGCCTGACAAAATAAAAAACAAGACCCCAACAAACTCAGCAGCGATAAATTCAGCTTTTGAACAGCTAAGTATGTACCAAGACATTCTGGAAATCATAAGGTTCAAGTTTAACAGACCTCAGATGACAGATATTTTCATATTGACACTAGTACAAGTTGCAGGTAATTAATTACAAAACAAGCTGTTGTACTGGATTGCATTTACAATTTTTACCAAGAATCACTACTAAACTTAAATGGGCTTAGTTTGTTTTGCAAGTGGCTTTGTTGTGTTATTAACTGAAGTTATGAGTACAGAAAAGATGATTAAGTATAATGAAACCCAGATAACAATTCAGAATGGTTTCAAAATCATGCTTTCATACTGGGAGTATTCTTAGATTTTATTATTAATGATTTATTTTGTAAGGCCTTACCAATAAGGCTCAATTAATTCATTGCATTACAGGTATGTTACCGCAGAACTGAAGCCCAGCTATGCAAAAAAACACTTTAAAAAATTTAATATCTAAACAAGGATAAGACAGGATATTATATTCATTCAAGAATTGAGAGCAGTTCTGTATCTGAACTAAAACATCTGATGTACTGAAACAAAACAATTTATTAATCATGAGAAAATGACACCCATCCTGAACAGAGGGCCAAAACAGAGACATTTGGGTCCAATACTAAATGAATCCGAACACTCACTTTATTTTTCTGATTGCCACTCAGAAATGATCCTTTCTGGGGTGAGTTAGAGTTGCCCTGATTTTCAGCCCTGAGATTGTAATGCTGTCTTCCATTCAGTTGCTAAATCAGAAAAAAATCAGAAATGTTTCATTGTCTTACATTTTCTTTTGGAAAGTAGTTTTTCTTGTATAGACTTGAAAAACATGAGACAACTGTTTTCAAACACACTTATGGCGACATGAAGTTACTAATTAAGGTAAATTGCTTTAAAGAACTCTCATTAAAAAAATCAAGTGTCATTAAACCACCAAGAACCTGAATTCACCTCTAATTTTTCCTTCTTTATTGTAGTTTCAAAGTAAATAATAATCAAGAAGCAAAACTGATAGGGAAATCATGTCTTCCCTTGCTAAGCATGGACAAACAGCCAACAGGAAGCATTAATTGGATCAAATGCTTCAAGGAAATAATTGCATCTCTGCCCAAACACACTATTTGTTGACACCAAATATGGTGTCACTGCTCCAAACTAAGTATCTGTCTTTCAGAAAAGCAACTGGAGTTACTCAGAGCAAAACAACTGTCAATAAGGAAATTTTAATCCTTTTAATTATTAGATTAATTAATTTCTTCAACATAAGAATTATTCTACTTCTAATATATTGACATAAAAACTAAATTTTGTTTGGACCAATGAAGGTAACCATGTCAATACTTCAGATTCTAGGGAAAAACATTTTTGTACAAATGCAAGAAAAGTCTTACTTGAGTAGGAACAAAAAGGGAGCGAGGAGAATGGTTGAGGCCTCCCAGATGCACTTTTTGTGAGCATACAGATGACAGATCAGATGCACATGAGTTGTAGTTATTCACTGCTGGCTGAGGTTTAACTATGGCCATCAGCTTTTGATTTCCCATTTCTGACCGACTACCATGAGACAGGTTAATTAAGGCACTTGAGGGCAGGCGATAACCTCTGGCAGGTGAGCACCTTAAGAAAAGTGAATTCCAGAGTTGTTTCATGCAGTTTAACTGTTGCCAAAAGATAATGACTCAAGTTTGAACAACAGAGACTGAAAACTATCCAATATTGCAATCTAGTAGCATTGCAGACAACCTGAAACCCATGGCTCCCCTTTGCCCTCTGGCTGTCAAACACTAATTACCGCTACTCTCAGTTTCTATTGTACCTTTCAGTGCTGAGCTTAAAGAAATTTTTAAGATGAGTGAATTGTTATAGCACAGTTCTGTAGTAAATATTTCTGTAAAAGAACCAGAAAACAATATTCTTTCATTTTTCAGAAATGAAAACTGAAGTTTCAGGTTCAGTAGCAGAATTACAAATTGAAGTTAAGCAGCACTTCTGAACACTGAGTATTATCTGTGTTACAGGACACACAAGGGCTCTGTTTGTGCGATGATTGCTGAATGCAGGTAGTAGGTAAGAATCTCCTCTAACTTCCATCATTAAAACCTTGATTTAGATAAGAACAGTAAAATGAAGCCTGCTGGGTATATTTGAGCACTTACAGGTTTGGCTGTTTATTTAAATACAGAAGAGTTCTCACACTTTTAAAAACAAAAGCACCTCCACCTCCTGAAGAACAGTTCAGGTTTTTAATGGTGGTTGGAATTTAGTGCCTAAGTATCACTATTGATAGTTCAGAGTCCCTCCTTCAGAGGAACAGATGCCTTCTGGCTAGTTTTTATTCTACATGTTGAATACATACTGATAAGAACCTATTTTCTACATATTTATTTATTTAGAAAGACATCTGGATCTAGTGCTTTATTCTGGTTCATATTTGCTCTCTACAAGTCAGAAGTTTATACACCAAAAAAAGCGTAAAGAGCATTTCCACAATATATATGCTTCATAAAAATTATCACTACTCAAAGAGAATAAAGAAACACAACAGAAATAAAAACTGACCAACACTGCCAAGAAACGAAGTTTTAAGAAGAGGCATTAAACATATCCAACCAAACCAAAGCCAACAATTTCATGCCATTTATACCAATAGAATGAAATGACTCTGAACTCCCCCCCACAAACCTTATAGTGAGGCCTCCAAGGAATTCTTCATCAAACAAAACTTCAAAGAGCACATCTGTTTCTCTAGCAGCTATAGAAAACAAAGTAAAATGTCATCCTATATAGGTTACATTAGTTACTTCCATCTATATTATATAAATATCTATAGGAGTTACGCAATAAATAATGTAAAGACTAAAAATGAACAAACCCCCAACTAATTTCTGTGTAATTTCATTAGCAGCAATTTGGAAATGCTTCTCAAGGTCTCACCTTGTCTGCCCTTTAAGATATAGTTTCAACAGAAATGTACCATGCATAACACCCTACCAATGTGCATTAATAGAATTGCAGTTTATAGCAGTATGTCACAGTAGTCAGAAACAGAAAAGAGATGCAAGCCACTTTTACATTCAGGCAGTCAGAAACTAACAGCTTTAATATTAACTTCTTGCATAATGATAGACTAATACACCTTTAGAATTATATTAGTATCTAATAATTGTGGAGAAAAGAATATTTTTCAAAAAAAACTGCACCCAAGTCTAGTCTATTTGAGATTCTATTAGATGCAAACCGAATGAGAAAGCAACTACTGAAATGGCAGGTAAGAAAACCATTTGTAATACTAGATCTCAAACTGCTACACTCTGTGGGGCTTGATAAATCCTTTTATTTACTTTAAATAGATTCATGGTTGATTTTCTTGTCAAAGAAGGTATAAATCCATGCCAATTAATGGAAATTGAATATCACAGAATAAAAATACAAATTAAAAATAGAACAATTTAAGACAGGTCATGTTTGATAAAGTTTTATGTTCAATGTTAAGTATTAAAGCTAATACTTGGTTTTATGCCTACTTCACTTAACTTTGCCCATATTTTCCCATAACTTCATTTTGCTCCTTTTCTGATCTGCCTTCTTTGTATTAAGAAATAGAAATTACAAAGAGTAATATTTAATTCATATAGGAAGGAACATAGAGTAAGTAGTTTCTTTTTCAAAGAACAGCTGTGTAACACACGAAATTCAAAACAGTAAATCTGTCATTAACAGCTTCAAGTTGTATATGCTTCATAGTGAGAAATGAGTGCATTCACAACCATTACACAAAACCCTATGCTGAAGCCTGCTTTCACATTACTAGCTGAGCTGCTATATAGCTATAATCATGAAGAAAACATTACCTCCTTTAATTCCTATAATGGTGCCTCGTAGACCAACTGGAACAGAGAAGTTCTCTCTGACATTGACAACACGGTCAAACAGCCTGTACTCTGCATCTCGATCTGGAACAACCCCCTTCTGCTGTTCTAATGGCTGACAATAACAAAAAAACTATTAATGTATGCAAAAGAATAAGGATTACAATAAAAATGCATTTATAACAATATGTGAGACACACTATAAAGCAAAACCATAGAAAAAATCCAACCCCTCCAAAACACCCAAAAAAATAAAAACCTTCCCTCTCCAGATTCAAAGCAAACTTTCTTTTTTTCCCCTTGCAACTCTCACTCACTGCTTCTGCCTGAAAAGCAAGTGTTGTACACTAGTTGATCAGGAAGATCAATTCAGATAGAACCAGAACACTGAGTGTAACCTGCCTATATCAGTAACATGGGCAAGATAAGCAGTTGGTCCTATGTCAAGGACTGAATAAAAAGTAAAACAGGGGTAAAGAGACAGCAGAAACACATTTTATTTTGCCTTCATTATAGAGCCAATAAGAACTGTAGAAGCATAAAGGACAGAAGGCAGAAAAAAACTGAAAGCCAGTGTCCTACATGACAGGGTTTCGTAGTTAGAAGAAATTCTCCGTCCTTGTAAAGACAGACTACTGTTCTCAAAATTATTTTCTAGAAGGCATAATAAAGTCTTTCCTTTCGTCAATACTGTCATAAAATTCCATTCTCTTAAAGCTGGTAAGCTTAGGTAAAATAAATATGATCTGGACAACTTAACCCCCACCTAACCTGTTCCCATCACTTACTCTGTACAGCAAATGGGGTTTCACAGTTACTCGCACCTTCTTGTTGCTCTTCCTCTGCTAAAGGAAAGGAACAGAAAGTCTTTACAAACCAGTGAAGGAACCAGCACTGGAATAGGTAAAACAAAACTCCCAAAAAGATCGTGTAGAATTCTTCAGTTTCTTTTAGGTAATTGTATACAGCTTTAATGAAGTCTTTAGAGAAAGTCTAGTTCTTAAAACATGGCAGATTTCCTACCAAACCATTAGTTGTCTGCTTCCAGATTTCACACCAATTTTATTAAGATGTCATTTCAAATTATTTCAAAAAAATCAGCCCATTATTTAATATGGCCTTGTCCTTAGCTTTTTACTTAAGTAATTTCCTTGGCCACTTTTTTCATCTGTGGCCTTCAGAAAATAACCTTCTAATTTTCTACCGACCAAAGAGAAACTGCAGGGGAAGGGACTGCATGTAAAAAGAGCACTTTATTATTTTTCAACATATACAGATACCTGTTCCTTTACAAAACCCCTGAAAGGCACAGCTCAGCGTATGTCCTACTGCTGATAAATCACCCCTGAAAGAGTGAATCTCTTATAAAGATTAATAATGAGCTCTTCTGAATTTCTGGGATAATTCACATTACAAATCCAGATTTTACATTATATTCTGTGTCCTTTATCTTTGGAATGGCAAGTAACCTTCAACTGTCTTATTCAAATTCAAGAACTTCAAAAATACTGAGCAGCTGCTTTTTGGTTCACCCCTGCTCACAATGATACCCAGCTGCGTACCTTGCATTTCTCTATTTCTTCTTCAATTTTCTCAACAATGGCTGCATCCAAAATTTGCAAGTCACAAGATGAGCGAGACAAAGCAGATACAGGATGTGCCTTTAACCAGGCAACAATTTCTTGCACTTTCTCAGCTCTGGATAAAAAATGACATGAATGAAAGCTTTTAACTGTACATACCAGGCATTTTACCACATTCCCTAATTTAATCAGTCAAGTATTATCATACAGGCACAATGATTGTATATATTCATAAAGTAATGGAATCTAAGAGTTCTGTATGATTTTAAAAATATCTGAATTACACAATACTGTTTCAAAATCATAACCTAAAGTCTTGTTTCAGAAAAAAAAAAATTATGAAATTAATTAAAAGAATTCAGCAAATTAAGTTTGCATCCAACCAACAAACCGGGACCAGATATGATTAGTGGTTCTGTGACCAGCTGGTTCTCACAACAGAGTAAGAAAGAACTTCACAGGACAATCCTCTCTGGTAAAATGGAGCAAAACCCTGAGATTCTTTCAAGCAAAGAGTCCCACACTGGTGTATCACCAGGTAACAGTCCCGCAGAGTGCAGCGTCCTGCGGATTTACTGACTGAAGCCTGTGAATTGGGTTTACTGTCTAAAAACTAAAGCTGTTTCATGTTACCGTACTGTGTCTGGAACCAAGGTTACTATTTTTCTCCCATGAAACTGAATAAACGTATACTAAAAATGTGCAAAGTACTTTCAACTCTGTAAGACTTATTTTTCAAATTTGAAGTGATTTAAGACAATTGCCACAATTATTGGTTATTTTTTCAAAAATTATCTTTATGTCAAGTCATAGCTAGGTTATTTTAAAAGCAAGGACTATGAAGTAGCCACTGAAAATTATATTTCTCATTTACTGGACTTGAGGTTGAAGTCTGGTAGAAACTTGGACTCCATGACTGACAAGTACAGCATTCAAATAATGTTTTCAGCCATCACTGAACAATCAGGCTGCTCGAGGAACAGCAAGGTTTCAGTTACACAGCAGCGACCACACGATCACTACCAATTTCACAATTGTCAGTTTTTATTCTCCTTATTGTAGAAAAGAGATAAGGACCGTGGCTTACCCATTCTCATCCTCTCCAGGCCAAATGTCATCTTCATAGCAGATATCTTCCTGGCTGTTCTTGGCTACATAATTAAATAGTTCAGGCACCCTAAAAACCCCCAAATATATGGAAGATAACTTTAGTTTCACATCAGCATAGACCACAAAAAAGGCCCATCAAAATCAAGGCTTCAAAATGGGCTTCAAAATTTGTGGAATTCAGAGGGGTTATTTTTTACTTAATTTAGTATCATACTGTTAATTTTTCATAGAAAAGCTGTTAACAAAATTACTCTATCCCAAAATAGAACACTGGAATGAAAGAAACAAACCCAGCAGTTCTTAGAAGATCTGTGACCAGAGGACAAATTCCAACAACTAATACAAAGGTGGGTAATTTGGATGAAGCTCATATCCAATAATTTACCTTTCTAAATATTCAGCAAGTAGTTGTTCTACAGCAGAAGAATACATCCATTCGTTTCCAACTTTCTTAGTATAGCCAGGAACTTCTTCATTTTTCTTATTGAACTTCAGGTTTAGCCCCACATTTGCTTTGTGATCACCATGAGGACTGGAAATAAGAAAAAGTCCCCATTAACTTGCAATAATAGGTGTCTGTGTGTACGTACATTAAAAAAAACCCTTATAAACATATATTCTCAGCCTTAAACCACAGAAAAATTAACTTCATTGTATTGTTTACTTGTTAACATTGTGTCAGCTGTCAATGTCACAGGCCAAAAGCTGTGCTATGCTAGCTCTCCACCTGTGTGCCTATACTTCATTGCCAAGGAGGGTAGGAAATATTTTACCTAGCTTCCTTAATTGAGATCTAATCAACCAAAATCAACCTGGCATTTACCAAGCTGCAGAAGGATGTCCTTGAACAATCCATCCAGAACAAATGCACACATTAGATCACAAGAAGATGCTCAAGCATCAACCATATCTTTAGAGAGGAACCACAGTTTTGACATTCACAGGACTACACAGATTGCCTCCCTTATGTATTTTAAGCAGTCTTAACTAGTTCTTAAAAGAAGCTACAGGTACAATTCATCTCCCTTTATACTAGCAGTAGTAAGTACAATGAAATTAGATCCCAGTTCCACTTTTTTATTATCAGTGTGGCAAAGTCAGTTTAAACTCCTAATTCAATTTTGCAAATAGCTAACCAGGAAAGTCAATTTTATGTCCATCTACAATATGAAAGTAAACAGAACTGTCCAGTAAACAGAAATTTAAAACATGTTTCTGATAGAGAAAAGGCAATGCATATCAACTTAGTTTACAGCAAATATACTTCAAAGAAAGCTTCACATCACAAAATAGTGTACACTTGATAAAAACAGGACTTAAGCACAGCAAAAATTTTGTAGAGTTATAGCAGAATTCAGAAGTGTCCCTATAGTCAAAATTCACAAAGAGAACTTACTTCTTCTTTGATCCTCTTCCAATAAAGATACTCCCTGTAAATCTGGAGACAAGATATCCACTTACTCCAAGACGGCTGGCCAAAATATATGCAGGATTGTATTTCACAGAATATTTCTTTAAAACAAACAAACAAAACACATTGGCAATGCCTAAAGGATAAGGATTTTTATACAAAGGGCAAATGAATGCTATGGAAACATCCCTTAGATACATTTACCACTGCAAAATCTATTTCATACATTGTTTAAGCTTTTAGTAGAAAAGCAGAAGCACTCACATGCTGGTTCTGTATTAAAGTATCAAGCTGGGGTTCACATGGAATATTAAAAACTACCCGGATTCTACCTTCTGGGATCACATCATGTGAATCGTGAACCTTGGAGAGAAACACAATACATTAAAAATGCTGTAAAAATGCTATTTAAAGCCAGCAGTCTTTGGATAACAGACCTCACGGTCTACTTTATCAACAATTTTGCTGCAGTAGGCACAGAGATGCTTTGGGATTCATCACCTTGCCTTGACCTGTACATTGCTTCCTCACAGAGCCAATCAGTCAGCATTAAATCAAAGGAATTCATGACTGAAAATAGCACAAAATGGGAACTTCATGTATTATCCGAAAGAACTGATCAAAATAATCCTGCATTCAAGTTCTGCTCTTTTTCCTCTTGCACAAGCAACAAGGACAGGGAAAGCAGAATATCCCTCTCTTTCTCAGACTAAACCACCAGGGAATCCTAGATTTAAAATTTTAGCTAGCAAATGGCCACTGCTCTCACACAACATCTTAGATTATTTTAGGTTTACAAAAAAAAAAAAATCTACAGGGAAAAATTATGAAATTACTGGAACTAACTTCTCCCATGCAGCCGTAGTAAGGAGATCCCAGCATGAAGGCTGTACTTCCAGGAGGAAACAAATCATCCAGAGTTCTGATGCTTGAAAAACGAGAGTCAAAGGCTTTGATATCCTACATGAAAAAGACAATATTGATAATCTTAAATATCGTTTACTTCCAGTAGAATAATTAAAAAGTTTATATAAATAGACACTTAGTTTAAAACATAGTCGGAGTCATAAATAATTCAGAGAGGATACTGAGCTTGTATATTTACCTTGACAACTGTTTGGTAAACAAAAGGAAGAACTTGTTTAGACCACTGCTTCTCCAAATAAACTTCTCCATTTTGGTTTAGTTGATATCTACGACCAGTGAGTAACTGAGCATATACAACTACTGAGGTTTCATGGATAATTATTCCTTTCCTTCTCTGGTACCTGAATGCAAAGCAGAACATTTAGCTTGATTACAACAAACAGAACTGAACCAAGAGGGTAGAATAAATTTTATGAAGTAAAAATAAATAAAATAAAAAAACCTCTTTAAAAAAGGATTCTAATTTAAGTTTTCTTATCTTACAAAAAAATAACCAGAATACATGTGTTAACCAACTGCTTACTCACTGTTGCACAGCCATCACTATGGAGCTCAGAGTATTAATTTAAGCACATTTAGTCTTTACAGCTGAAGGGTTAGGGGTAATTAAACCAGGTAACTCAAATGATAGATAATGAAATGCCAAATTGATGCTGAAATGATTTTTGCCTTTTTGCTTTTATATATTCTCTATATTCTTTACATATACATTTGCAGCTCTGTAGCCTATTACAGTATTCATAGCTAGCATTTTACCTACTCTGTTAAACAGAAAGACAAAATAAATTCCTCAGCGGCTCGAAGCTGGGGGTCCAAGGTTAGATTCTCTGGGAAGCCAAGGTTGAAAACAGCTCTCCGAGACACATTTTCATAAACAAAGTTTAGTTCCTGTCTAAGGGGGGATTCAGAAAGGGTTGAACTGGGGGGGGGAATTACCTCATCATTTATGTCTCTAATCGAGGATTCTTCTCAGTTATGCTAAATTGCTTCACGCATAAAAATTGTATGTGCTTTAAGTTACGGGTGCACCTTCAGGCACTTTCCATCTAGCATGCTGTGCATCTAAGGATCCTTACAAAGGTAACCCCTTTTTGTCACCTGTGTCTGGCTCGTGATTTTAGGACCAGCAAAAGGCACCAAAACTACTGTAATTCAGTTATAGTCTACTGAGACCCACACTCTAGACGAGCAAGAGCTGTATTCAAATTTAACAAAGCTAAGCCATTTGAGTTGTAAGTTGACACTGTATTACTTCATTCTACAAACTTCCTACAACTGAAGATTGCTAACACCAGAACAGAAAATTGAGAGGGAGAAAAAAACACTGAAACTCATTCAATTTGAGAGTTCTTTTGTAACAGCGTCTAACTTTAGTTACCTCGGGACTGACTCCATATATTCAGAAATTTCAACATAAGCTCTTTTATGTTGTTGTTTTAAATATAAGCAGACTTGATTAACCTTTATCATCAAGTATGCAGCAGCTCTTCTGTGCTACTTAGGTCTGTAATACAGGAACAAAACACAGCTAAGACATAAAATGCAAAGCTACACTTTTTGAAATTACTTACTGCTCTGAAATGCCTTGGACTTCTTTTACCCACATGCTTTGTTCCTTATCTCCAACACAAGCCACTTTAGTTGGGGGCACTGCATTTCCCATGTAAAGCTTCTGTGTGCAATGTGGTTCTTCCAAATAAAACCTTGAAAATATTATGACAGGTAGGAGATTTAACCAAATAAGATTAACGTATTTAACCAAGATAACCAAGATAATCAGTTGTGAGTAAAACTTAAAATTGTTAGAAATGACTCGTTAAGGATGTGGAAGACTTGCAGCACCATTTTCTCTATCCCTTCCACAACAGGCCACATAGCATGGATTTAATAAAAAATACCAGTACATGTGCTGAAAGGAGGATTGTATAGAAATGTTCACTGTGTGGATTTCTGTGCATGCATTTTTCCCCCAAAACTAAGAAGGAGCTCTCCCAAGCTTCTACATCGATAGCAAAAGAGTGAAAGACCAGACTGCTACAGAGGCAACCAAACCTGAGAACAATGTTAAACATTCTTCACCAAGCAGCCTTTGTTATATCTGGACTAATTTGTTGTTACTCTTACAATAAAACCAAAATTTCTGTGCAGCCCAAGGAAGTTAATTTGAAAAATAACAGTAAGACAACAAAGAACTATGTATCAGATAACTCTTACTTAGTTTCTCCATCTGACACTGCAACAACTCTGGCTTCTTCAAGGTGGGGCCAGTTAACAAAAACCCTCTTTCCAAGTATCAAACTGGCAACATTTTCTACCATCTGAAAAAAACCCAGAAGTTTTATTACTAATTGTTTAACATATGAAAAGATTTTTTTACAGTATTTTCAAACTGGTTTTGCAATAAATACTACAGTAGTTAAATAATGGGTTTTCTTGCACAATAAAAAGCCTATTTTAGCTTATTAAAATATATTTGATACAGATTACATAATTCCTGATTAAAAATGTGGCTCTTAACATGTTGCATGTGTTACTTGGAAGACCTGGGCTGATTTCTATGTCTGATGTAAGCTTACCAAGTACTTCTTTTGTTAAATCACATAGAACTACTTGTGTTTCTGGGACACAAACAAAATGACAATTTGAGATTACTGAAGTATTTTGTACCATATACTTATTTATCTCACTGAAAAAAAGGAACAACATGCATGTCCATGACTTTGCTAGCATCTGTAATTTTAGTCTCACATTATGTTCTGTTTTTCTAACGAGTTTCTGCTACTTTTTAATATTATTTGGGCTTATTTAGTTTTTCTTGCCATGTATCTTGAATATGCACTCTTCTTATCTCTGTACTGTAAAATCATATCTATTGTATCATATCATCTTCCTCCTCTCTCCTTTCCGGCTTTGATTTATTTCTCTCTGAAACTTTTTCTCTTCTGCACTTGTCATTTGCCACTTTGACTCCTCTGTCTATCAAACACCCTCATTAGAGTGGAAGGTGTTAAGTCTGCTTTGTTGATAAAAAAGAAACACTTCTTTTTAAGTGGTCATCTAGTCAGTTACACAAAAGACAAACAACACTGGTCTGGAGACTGCTCCTTGCATTTACACCATTAATTAGCCACCAGCTCCTTACCCAAGAGCATCTAAATGCTCTTCATCTAAATGCTACCATAGAGACAGGCCAGAATCTCAACGAAGGAGACAGACATTTCATAGTGTGAAGTCTGGAAAAATTTAAACCTTTTAGCAGATACCCAAAATTCTAGACTGTTACCCACACAGATTTAGCATTTTAACACTTCAAATCTGACTATTTAACAAATTCAGTCTTTTTAATAAGTTTTTGGTCCAGCTGTGGGGTGGTTTTTTTTTTTTGTTTTGATTTTTGTTAGGTTTTGGTCTTTTGTTAGGAGCTGAATGCTTACCTGGTCTTTTGAGTTCTCATCAACTATGATTTCTAACATCATGTTCTCTCCATGGCTGCTTTGCTGAAACACTTGTACACCACTTTTATTAAGATAGAACTGGGTAAAAACAAAACAACACATAAAGCTTGAGTTCTTACATAGTTATCTGTTAAATACAATTGAAATGTTGGAAGAGAAAAATCTTTTACCTTATGTTTAATGTGCTTTAAAGTAGGAAATCCACAAAAATATAATGCACTCTTGTTGATTTTGGTTATCTTATTGTGGGTTATCTCTACATGCCAAGCATCCAAAGGTATTGTTTTACACCTAAAAAATAAGTTGCACAACATTTGCTCATGCTGACTGACCTTTAGCTCTAGAAAATCTCATTACTCATTCAAACACTCATTAATTGACACACCCTTTCCTTTCCAGCAACTAATTTATGTCACTTGGAATATACAGAAAGGACTATAAAAAACCCCATACTATTGTTGCAGAGAGACTACTCATTAGGAAAAAGACAAAACTTTAGGCTATATGCCAAACTCACTATTTTAAATAATTGTTATTACCAAATTCTAACTAGCAATGGTTCCATATGGTATCATTCATCTTCACAACTATCCATTCTTTACTGACTGTAATCCAGCAACAGGCATTCCTCCTCTATTCTGCTTTGACTACTATTAAGCTTATGTTTCCATTTCATCCTCAGTCTGTGTGAAATCAAGCTGGCTACTTTCATTGAGAAGAAGGTGAAAAACAAACTTGTGTTAAACTCTCTGCACTGGATCCAAACGATTACATTAAAAAAAAAAATACTCTGGAATTAGCATGCCAATAAATGATCACTATTTATGAGGTATTTGTACCAGTCATCCTCCATCACACAAAGTTTAGTAGTTCTCTAGATTGTTCTTGATGACTTAGCATTGGTTCATCTGTTTTGCAAAGTAACATCTGAAGGGACAAATACTTTTACTTGGTGCCATCCAAAGCAGGTAACATCTAATTCAGTATTTTTCAATTCTCAGTGTATATACTGGCATATGCAAGGTTTGGTTGAAGTGTTAGTAAAAGTCCTCCAACTACTTTTAGCCTGCTCTAGAATAGTTACACCAGTGTTACCTAGTGTGACATCGTTCTATTGCAGGGAATTTCTCAGGCCATGGTGACAGGTACTGGAACTCAGCATCTTTGTCAAACCAGTACATTAAGCAAGCACTGTGAGTGTTTCTTCGTTTCTCCTCTTCTTTTAGGCCCTTATTACAGGATTCCATGGCCTGCAGCAGTCGTTTCTAAATTTTAGAGAAATTAGCACATGTGAAACTGGCAACAAAAATTAGCATGGAAACATCTACACTGAGAAAGTAACCTGAGAAGTCCAGATGCCCAATGTACTCATTTTCCAGTTGCAGCCTCACCCTTCCTCATGTCCCTGACAAAAATGCTCTCTGAACAATAACCATGGAATTGCTTTGGGGAATAAAGATCACCTTTCTGCAAGCCTGTTTCCAAAGGGTAGCCTTATCTAATACTGTTATTCTATATGGATCATTGAGGTACTATTTCATTGCTCTCCATTAATGCTTCCTTATTTCTGGTGTTCACGTGAAGAGATTTCCTGTAAAAATACTTTCTTTTTTTCAAGTGTTTCTTTTGTTTTACCTACAGATCTTCTGTATTTTTATATGTACATAGGAACAGAATATTTTTCTCAAAGAATCTGAATCAAAATATTTGAAGAGCTGATTAAAAACATTAACAACACCAAGTCCACAGCCCTTACTCAGGACTTCTGCCACCTGAAACTAACTTTGCTTGTGGTAACTTAATATAGACTTACTCCCCAAGCAGCAAACATTTATATTTTTCTGTGATCTTATCAAGTGTTAATTTAAACTTCCACTTAATTGCATGTCTAACTGCTGATTAATTAAGAAATTTAGCAGTCTTGTTATGCAGCTTTTATGGACAGTAGAAGCTGAAAGAACTTACCTCATCAATAAATGGGATTAATACTACAGCTTCCCATTCCTGCTGTTTACCATTTAGGTCAGTTTTAAAATCAGGTGGATAATATTCTATAATAGGAGAGTCTTGACTAGTCATCAAATGCTAGGAAAATACAACACAGATTATATCAAAGGCAATTTAACATTAACTGTAGGAAGAGACAGAGGAAGGCTGATATTAAAACCAATTCAATGCTGTACAGGAATGAAACACTTAATTGTCTTAGTTGGAAACTGCTTAGCAAATATAAATTTTGTATTTATTACTAACTTTACGATGTACTAAATATAGTAACAAGTAGAATATTTAACCATAAACCTAAAATGTAGAGATAGAATATCATTAAAAAGACATGCAAAAACACCATGAAAAGAGTAAAATAAAATAAAGCAGACAACGAGTAAGCAGTAGATGGATAATGCAATTTAATTCTATATCCTACCTGGTAGCATTTAGGTAGCAGATCTTTGCTAGCTGCTGGAAGTACAGCAAGAAGCTGTTCAAATGGCATGAAAGGTTTTCCCAGTTCAAATTTGATTTTGAGTTCACTGATGTTGTGAATATCTGACAGGTAAGGTGCATAATGATAAGGGTAATACCTGCAGGTTAAAAAACCCCCTAAGTTACTTGACTTAATTACAGCACAGCAGTGTTCACAGATCAGAAACAAACCAAGCTACGTTAAAATGTTCCCAGCATACAAGGTGAAACATCACTCTATCTTTCAGCAGTTTCTCATTTGACATTTTTCCTTACCAGCTCCATGATTGAACTCCATGGTAATAATAATGCAAAATCCATTGTATTGCCTGGACATAACATTCAGCTTGATCAGCCAAGAAGGCACTTAAAAGAAAAAGGAAAGATACTTATTGGCTTTCTCATTTTCGCAGGTACATAAAAAGTACTTAGCACCTTGTACACAGGAATGACGATAGAACATTTTGAGAACCTAATAATACCATGATTTTCTAGATTCATTTCCTCTCTGGTCCCCAAATACTTATTACAGAAAACTTGTCTTGCAGCTCCTGTTGCATTAGGCAAAATCATCACCACTGCAGTACTCTGCTACGTGTTCTCTGCTTTCGACATAGTATGAATATTTGTCTTGTATTAGCATCACAAAACGTTTGGGATTGGAAGGGACCATATAGATCATCTAGTTCCAAGCCCCTGCCATGGGCAGGGACACCTTCCATAGACCAGATTGCTCAAAGCCCCTTTCAACCTGGCCTTGAACACTTTCAGGGATGGGACACCCACAACTCCTCTGGGCAACCTGCTCCAGTGCCTCATCACCCTCACAGCAAAATATTTCTTCTTTATTATCTAACATAAACCTACCCCTTTTCACTTTGAAGCCATTATGCCTTGTCCTGTCACTACACACCCTTGCAAATAGTCTCTAATACATATTTACAAATATGTGTCTCTAACACATATCTACAAAGGCTTGTCTTCAGCATTTAGGAAAAAAAAATAAAGCATAAACTTACTCAGACACTACTTCTACACCCATTTTAGTCATGTAGTAAGTTCTTTTGTATTGCCTAAACTCAGTTTCAAACAGATCATCATCTTCTGGTTCATCTTCCAATGTGGCTGGAAAACCAGTCATGAAAAAAGAGGATTAACATTCATTTCTCTACTACAATAAGTTTTGAAAACACTCACTTCTGACTTAATCCCTTAACTTTACTCCACATTTCAAAGCTATAGGTGCTCACACTTTCCTTGCACTGAAAGTAACATGAAACAATCAAAGAAAATCTTTACCCAGGGAAATTCTGGAATTTTTAAGACAGGCAACCTACTTTTTAGCCCAATTACAAGAACAGAGAAGATAATACAAACCAACAGAAAAAAATCGGAGAAAACATTAAAATTAATTTTAAAATTTAATTATGTTCAGCAACATCACCTAATATCATGTAGTAATATTCACACATTCTTGACAATCAATTTCAAAACACGAGCAAAAAACGTTTCCTCCAAGTAGAATGAGTTTTAAAATGTAACTACAACCAAAAACGCTAAAGCCATACAAAAATCTGTTCATCTGTCCCCCCCATATAAGAAAATATTGTTAAAGGTTTTTTCATTAATTCCTTTAACTCATCATGCAAATACAGGTCAGGGAAGAAGCACCTCTAAAGCTTTAGCCCCACTCTCTCTCACCAAAACAGTTCCACTTCCCAATACCTGACTATCTAAGTCTTGCATTCAGATTAAGGCTATCTCTGACAAGCAATTCTTACAGTTCTTTGAAATCTCTACACACATTAACATGGGGGTTTTTGTTATATGTGTATGGAAAATTTGCACTTACTTTTAGAGGTCACTTCACCTTCATTTTTTTCTAAAGCAGCCAAAGATATAGAATTTTCCTGAGCCTATTAAATTAAGATTTGAGATAATGTAAAAATACAGGTTAATATGCACAAACCTCATTCAAAACCATGTAACCTGCAACTCAAAATGCTATGATCAAAATGTATAAATATTATTTTTTCTAATAAACCCCATTTCCTTCTCTTACAATTGCTTCAAGAAGATTATTTAAGCAGACCAAAAGGACAGATCAGACAAAAGGAGCAGTCTCAAAACGTCAACTACTCTCAAAAAAATACCTGAATATTTGTGTTCCAAAATGCTACTCTTTCCAAAACTGATCAGTACACAAGGAACAGGATAACAATATACAGAGACAGATTAAATGCAAAGGAATTTTCTCCTGCTACTCTACACCCTGCTGAAGGCATACAGTGAAGGGCAGTCAATGGAAGTGGTGGTGGGGAACTTGACACTGGGGCAGAGACAAGATACTGTTATGCAGTAGTACACACATATCTACAAGGTGCTGTTTCTTTTTAATTAGTTAAGATCTAGAATTGCAAGTTAAATACTAATTTGAGATAGAACAATTTCATTGCTGTGAGCTTTCTCTATTTGTTGTCAAACAACATATGGAAGCTCCAGCAGGCTATGCATTAAAAAGTAAGATTATGAAGCATAGCAAGCTTGACCATAACTCACAAAAAAGTTAAGTTCTGCTGCTTTTGAGGAACAGCAAAGCATTAAATACAGGTTTACAGGACTTTAAAAATCATGAGCATCTGACCCTGACTTAACCATTTCATCACTCACAACCAGCAATGCATACAGGCAAAATGCAAACTGTTACAATTTACTATCTTTTCTGGTTTGAAAAAAAATCTCGAAACGGAGGTTTATGCCACTTAATTTGTCTCAGATCAAATTACTGATTTGCAAAAAGTAACATTCTTATTTCTGAAACTGTGCATATAAAACACTGACCTTTTGTTTCTTCTGTTTATTTTTTCTGGCTTCCTCTGCTGCAATCCCAGCTGCCTCGTTGAGGTATTTATTGCCCACTTTACTTTCAAACCATTTTAGGTCAACAAAGACTTCACTGAAGTGTTCACGATCAAACTGTGCAGATTGAAGTAAGGTTGCAAACATTTGAGGGATGTCAAATTTAGAATGCCAGAATAACAATGTCTTTTTAGTACGTGCATTAGATTACGTCTAGAGTCATCTGTACATACACATTTTGCCCTAGAGATACAACTAAATAGATTAATACTAAAAACCCTGTTTCTCAGCAATACGTAACATACAGCCAAGGTGAATTTTGTTTTCTTTCAGTAAGGCAGCAAGGGGTAACGTAAAAGAGCTCAATAACTTCTACACTTCACTATCAATTCTAGAAGCAGTACATATATAGGGTCTAGGTAACACAGCCTTGTGCCACTGATCTAACACTTTCACAGCTCTATCAAAGAACCAGAAAACAGGGCTGAAGCAGGGACAACAGATGATCTCCCTCTTTACAAGTTCAGCAGAAGGTTTAAACCTTTCCATTTCTATATGGCCTATACCTTAGCTCATCTCTAGGATGGATTACTGCATGGGCACTTAACAGGATTACCTCCTGTACACCAGTTGTTCATGAACAACACTGATGCCTGTCTCTCACAGATGCTCCTTGCTCTTTACTAGTGATCTTCATAAAAAACTTGCAAACAATTCTCCCCTCCAAGATCTTCAGACATAGCTTACCCCACAGGAAACTACCAGCAGGGGAAGCAAAGAACATTGCTGCCTGCAGCAAGCTTTAAGAACATACAGAAATCACAAACAGTTCTGAGCTGGGAGGGACCCACGAGGATCATTGAATCCAACTGTTAAGTGAATGGTCCTAGAGGGATTGAACCCACATCCCTGGCATTACTGGCACCCTGCTCTAGAGGGATTGAACCCACATCTCTGGCATCACTGGCACCCTGCTCTAGAGGGATTGAACCACACCCCTGGCATTACTGGCACCCTGCTCTAACGAGCTTTGCCCGATACTGCCACGCACTATTCAATGGGAAGTGAAGACCACGATTCTACTGGTGAATCCTCATATGACTTGCAGTACTAAAAGATGCTGGCTAAAGCATAGATCAAATGATTCAATCCTTTTCCTCTTATGCTATGATAGGATCAGACAACAACTGATTGGATTCCATCTGTTCAATGGTAGAACAGCTGATTAAACCACCTGTAAAACACAGTCATTTAACAGTTCATTAAAACTCCAGTATGGTGTATTTTAGGGTACAATATTGAGTTTAAATTCAACATTCTATACTATTCCATATAGTGTAATTTCAAAGTTACTTACATCTGACAGCCTTGTGAGATATTTCTCAAAACGTTCTAAATTCAGATGCCCATTTTCATTGATGTAACCTGTTGAGAAAATTAAGTGTGCTTTTTAACTAACAATTAAACAATTTTAAAATTTGCATTTAGATGCCCCACGGATAATAACATGCAATCTTGCTGCCTCTCTAAGGAAAGTGTAGTAAATGCTAAACATTCTAATGTGTCTAAAAAGGTCAATAAATACAAATGCAGCAATGTTAACGCTTCTACTTTCCACACCTGAACTTAGTTTTCTCACCTCCCAGTTCTGGCAAGATAGCCATGTATGTTCTATAAAGTAGTGGCAGTGCATCATGATTAATGTGTAAATGAGGTAGATGAGGAATAAAATCATTTCCTACGAGGAAACCCATTAAAATCCAATCATCTATTATCCTTTCAATATCATATTCAAAAGAAATCTTGTCCTGGGAGGGGGGAAAAAAAAAAAAAGGAAAAAAGAAAAATACACAAGTATAATTTTTGTTATCATTTTTGCATAAAGACTTCACACATTCACACATTTTTTTCCCATCTCAGCTCCATTAGAACTTACTTTTACTGGGGAAAATTCATAATCAATATATTCTCTCATCAGTGATAAGTGCAGTAAATGAAACGTGGTTTCCTCTGGTGCGCATACTCTGTAAATTATTCAAACCACCAAGTTAATTATTTATAATCACACTTTCAACATTAATATTAATAAGTCTGAGGTTACCTAAACCCAAGAAATTTTACTAGGATTGTATCTTACAGAAGAAATAACATATAAACATTTCATTGAATCTATTTTAGGATTAATCTGGTTTGGTCTACAAAATTTTGCAGTAGAATCTTATAAACACCAGATGTGATTGGATGGAGAAGAACTAACTTAGAGAAGAGCTTTGTGGAGTTCCATGCTACAGTAACTATTTCCTAAATCCTTATTCCACTGCTCAAAAAAGAGACAAACTAGCTTACCTTGGCACCAAGCCCAATACATGTTAAGGTATTTTCTAACAAGTCTAAATAAGAACAGAGTACACAGATTCACATCTAAACCAGCTGGGTTACATGTGTAGTCCTTTGAAATGCTTCTCGTAAGAGAAGAATATGCTCAACTTGAAAATATGCTCTATATGTATTATTTTGTGGCTTCAATGCAGCACTACTGTTTGTTTATGGTATAGTCAACACATATTCTGCCTTCCTTTTTTCTCTTCACTAAAATTACTCATAAAAACCCTAAGCCAACATTAGCCCCAAATCAGTTAGTACCTACACCAAAAGATTAATGAGCTAAATGATGTGTTTTAAATTAACAAAGGACTATTTCACCTTGTAGATACTGTAACTAGCTGAGACCATCTCCAATGATAAACCAGCATAAATGCTTGTGTATTCACACATAAATAGGAGATTTTAGAAATAATCCTATAAGGAAGATGTGTGTGATAGCAGTCTTCAGTAAACTCATGTAAGACAAACTCTGAGCTACACTGGGCTTCAGAACCAATTGTGCCACTTTCTAAATGCAATTTTCATATTGGTATTAAAGAACTTTGGCAACCAGGTTAATGCTGTAAGACTCTAGAGACATTCTGCCCCTTACTCTTCATTGCACTGGACTTGAAAGTCTTGATATAACAAGCAATTTCTCTCAATGAAAAAAATTGCAAAGAGATATTAATTTGTACATATTTTTAGGATCTTCAAATTTCCAACTGTAAGTATCCATAAAAGTGACAACATTGACAGAAGACAATTCCTGTAACTTAAAGAAGTAAATTCTTGTAATGAGCAAAATTATTCAGATATTACAATATGGAACAACCCTTGGAGGTGGGGGGACTAAATAACACTTTGCCTTTTGATTTCATACTTTCACTAATTTATCTTTCAAAAAGTAATTACACTCTTATTTTGCACTATTTTATTTTTTAGAAAGGTAAAAACCAAGGTTTTACTTTGATTAGATGTAAGGTCTTTAAAAATATTGCAATGTTCCATGCCAAAACTACCTATGAGTATTAGCAAAACGTTGACTGCAAATACTGAAAAGAAAGCTTATTTCTGATGTCCATCATATTGCCCTTGGCAATAAAATATTCCTCTATTAGCAAAAATTACGCATTTATCTAAACATTTATGACTTATCCTGTGTTATCCAAAATCCTTCCAGTGTCAGAAATGTTTATTTCTGTCTATCGCATCTTCTCCCTTTATGTACCAAATATATGCTTGAGGTCCTTCAAAGAAGGAACTGAGCCACAGTAACAGTTATAAATTACTGTATTATTTCAGAATAGCTCCATGTACATGCACAGTTCTGGAACAAGTCTCCTTCTTCTGACTGTTTATAGACTACAAGTTATTTCAATTGGGCAAACCCTGAATAAGAGCATCTACTCAGCCATTTCAAGAGAGTTTAAGTAATTTTTCTAGCAATTTACTTACATGCACAAAACCTCAAAGATACATCTACATTTTAAAGAGTTAGTATCTGCATAACACAGTTATGGAAACAATGTCAATACAGCCCAGCCACTAATAAAATGAAGAAAAAGGTGCAACACACCAAAGCTTTAACGACTTTTTTATCAGCTGTTCTGACAGCATACATTTTTTCATGTAAACCAATTCCAATGCACAATTCAGCAAGTTGATTTCTCTAATTTCATGACTTTTCCTACCCAAAGAAAAAACTAATACTTCATTAAATTACCACGCAATCAATGAAAAAAACCCCAAATCACCAAACAGACACCCAGTTTTTGTCACCCAGTGTGTTTTGGATTTAATTTCATCATAAATAAAATAAGAGTAAAGTTAATTCACCTTTGAGTCTTTTTACCACCAAATCTGACTTCTTCTCTTAAGAGCGCAAAGTGTGCCTCATGACTTGTTAATCCCAGCATTATCTATTACAAAGAGATATTAGAAAGATCTTACTTTTGAAATTTTTTTTAAAGCTTTCACGCAGTATAAAGGAATTTCGGTGTTCTGTTTCATTACAAATTCAAAAGTTTGCAGGTATAGAAAAATTACATACTTGTTTCAAACCATTTGAGAACCCTTATGAGCTTTGGAAGATATCAAAGATATACACACACTTGACAAATTCCTGTTGTCTGTATTATTTTAGTTGCACATACCAAGTCAGCATCTAAGCCATAGAGACAGTGTCTTGTGTTTGGATCATGATGGGGCTTTGCTTTTTCTGATCTGATGAACTCCATAATTTTGTGCTCACCTTCCCCTGGAGTCTGGACACAAAAAAAAAAAAAAAAAAAAAAAAAAAAAAACAAAAAAATCAGCCATAACTATTATTCCATAAAATAAAATTTTATTTAAAATAGGATAGTAAGAAAGTATAATGACCTCATGGCCTGATAAGTAGACCATTATTCCTTGCCAAGATTTGTCTGTGGAAATCTTCATATTTACAAAATATTTAAGATGCTCATTCAATCTGGCCATGAATTCAGTTCCTGAAAACAGAAACCTAAGTTAAAAACAAAGCTTTTCACTAGTTTGCATTTACATATCAGAAGTATTAAAAAGAACCCCAACAAATAAAACTTCTGCCAGAGATGAAGGGGATGACTGGTTTCTTTCCTAAGACATTTAATTTTCTACATAGTAATCTAAAAAAATTTAGAACGAGACAGTATTCCAACCCTACTGAATTACTAAAACTTTTGCTACAAACTTACTTAAGGCTTTATTGACTCTGTCTACTACTTTTAAAAAACATGCCTTAAGATAGGAAACTATTACCAAAATATAGATGCAAAACCATAAACACTTAAATTTAAATATCTGACAAATTATCTTACCTGGTGTAATACAGTTGGAGTCAAATCTGGCTTCTGTAGGGAGAGTTTCTCCCTTTTCCAACGCCTTTTTTATTTTGTCCTCTGCCTCTTTTGCTGATCTAAAACAAAACAGCATTGGAGAGAGAGTAGAGAACGAATCATCTTATTTAAATGTTAATATCCTAAGTACAGCTTTTTGACATAATAAATATAGTTCATTTTTTAAAGTGCTTCAAAAATAAAAAAGGAAAGAAATTTAACTCCTGAATACAGTTTGAACTTATTTCTGATACAACTAAGATGGCTTAAAAATAGCACCTTTTTCATAGAAATTATGACAATCTGTCACTATTCAGATGCAATTAGTATTTAGGTTACCAAGGCGATCATACAATGATTGATCACAATGAATGGCTATTAATGTTGAAACAATGGGAATATTTGGTATCCAAACATCTGAAAATGCTATGCCAGAACAAAAACTGTAACGTAGTTAAACAAAGCAGCAGGTGTGGAATTCCAAGGGGGTCACGAGTGAACTAGCAATTTATCATGCTCAGTAATGGAGAAACTAACAAACATCATTCCAGACTTTCTTGGCCAAGAATTCCCTAAACACTTCTGAACCAGAACTAGAGAAACCACCAAAGTCTTAGGTTTTTGTCTGGCTCTCAATTCTGCTACAATTTTCTATTTAGAACTCTTAATTTCTTCTTCCTCTCAACCTCCTTTATTCCTTGAAGAAAAAATTACATCAAAAACTAAACCACAAAAAAAAATCCAGTTGCTTGAAAATATTTTCTCTTGTTCCTTTCCCCCAGTTTGTTTATGCTGCCTTTCACTCACCATCCCTGTACTGTCTGACCACTGCTTTTTTTCCTTACAGCAATCTTAAAAAAGCTTCCAAGTCTCCCAAAACATTACTGTAATTCTTAGTCTACTTGTAGCTCTGTATCTGAGCTCGCTTAGCAAGTGGTATCAACAGGAAATCAGTTTCATTAGAAACTTGATTTTTCCTATGACTTCCATTACAGCTACCAAAAAGGCATATCTAGAACTAGCATTCACAAATAGCAAAGACCCGCACAGGTTATGAAGCATCTGGAAACATCTGCACGAGCTCCACTGCAGAGTTACTTCACAGAAAATTTCATAAGAAAAAGCTCCCCTTGTTACCAAGTGCCACACACACAGAGAAAAATTTACCTAACAAGCAAACTTTCCTTTTGGAATCCTGACTTTAACGTTTTACAGGTAGTTACCCTCATTCAATTAAAGCTACTGTCAAAGGTACAACCACTCACTCAATCTCTTTTACTTTTCATGGCATACATTTAAGTAAGTGGGTTTTTTTAAGTGTTTACTATCCTCAAGACAGAGTCAGAACTGATCTTCTTACCTAAAACGTCTCCCACGCTGCTGATTCATTTTTGCTCTTGGAGCTACTCCATCAACTGCCATGAAGAAAACCTTTCTTGGTTTAATAATGCGAAACAGTACTTCCAAATAGTGAAAAATATTGGCAAAAATCTTATCTTCTGAGATTCTGAAGTGGACATCGTCATCATTTGGATGTGAGCACTGATGTATAATGCCATTCATGTCCAGGTATAAGTTGTCAAATTCTGGAATCTATAAACACCACAGTTAGTACCCACTTGGTGAATGCAACCACTGCCCAAGGCACAGCTGAGAGCACTGAACTCTGGAAATGAGCCGAGGTGGGAAGACCTCCCTGGAACCTCCAGCACACCAACAGGCAGAGTAAGAATATCTGGACTGGGTTTGGGTTTGCCTGCACGTGCAATCTGTTACTATGATTTTTCTCAGTGAGCCAAGTCAGCTGAACAGATTCCTATCCTATCCTGGCTGTTTCTGGAACCTCAGGACTTTTGTCCCTGTGCTCAATGTATCTTCTACAACCAAAACCACTGTTTTCAGGAAGATTTTTTTTCTTTTTTATAAGCCTGCACATTTAAGCGATTCAACCTTTCATAGTTGCACTACAAACAATAAAAATTACAAAACTGAGTATGCAATTTCCAACAGTATTTCCAAGCAAAGCTGGCTTAAGAAGCTTTAGACTTCTACCCCTGCTCAGCAGTTCCTACACCAACCACTGCATGCTGTCTCTTCACCTATGCTTGTGAGCACCTCTAAGTCCAGAGAGTGGCAATTAGCACCAAAAGCAGAGGGTTAGCAATGATAACATCAATTTCTTACCCAGACTTTCCAAACAGACTTCTTCATTCTGGTTCTCTGCTTTTCTAACAGCCTTATCTGTAGCAGTCATACTTTCTTTTAAAGGAAAAGAAAAAAGCCTTCCCAAATGTACACAAGCAACATATAGGGAACAAACACTGTTAAATGTATGACGCAAAGGGGCCAATACTACCTCTGTGTTACCAAATGCACCACAAGAGCAACTGGCATTAAACAAATCTATTCCTTAATCCCCCAGTATGACTTCATTAAAATCCTCCATCACAACTGGAAAAAGGCATTGCCAACTTGTTACAATTTCCGTAGCACTGCTGCTGACACGTCTTTACCTACTTGCTGGGCTTGCATTCACCCTCCAGATGCAAGAGAAATGTAACTGTTTTAGAAAGAGGAAATGGTGAAGAGAAGAAATTAGAGGCAGGATCAGGAATGATCCCCACTCAACTGCTGTAACTAGTGTTCTGTTGCACATCATTATCTTTAGTATGGTTAAATTCAGCAACCAAACTGCTCTCAGTGCTTTCAGATAAGAGAGCAGGGCAGTGCACAGGCAGCATTCTAAAGAGACAAAAACTAAAGCTTTTATATGGAAGCAAAATACATAAAAGGTCCTATGTTTTCTTCAAGAAGCACAGCTATAATATGATTTAACAATAATGCTGTTTTACATAGATAGGACTTTTAATTTGGTTTTTTTTTCCTCTTAGCATCTACTCTAGATGTCAGTATCTGTCAGTCTGTATATTCAAGTGATCTGGAAGGGTTAAGTCGTATTTACCATTTATCTTAAGAGCTCTAACTGCCTCTTTCAGAAGGCATCAAGGGTAGCACCCCCTGCTGCCATCCCCCTGGTTAGAGCAGACACTGCTGCCTCCTCAGCTTGCCACAGTTCTTCAGCACAAGTTTAAAGAAGTGTGAGCAGCCCAGACTTCTAAGAAAACAGCAGGAAAGGCAGCATACACTGCTGCCGCCTTGCTACACAGATAGCATTAGACACTTCAGTAAAGCCCAGCAAATCATAAGCAAAGACCTAAGCTTTGAAAATTGCTTTGAAACTAGCAGGAAAGCCAAACATCCAGGTTGGAAATCACTCGAGCTGGGCATCTTAGTTACATTGCCACAACAGCTATTTAATCTTTAAAAATCACAGGTGTTTAGGGGAAATGTATTAATATTCAAACACACTCTCAATTAAAACCTATCTCAGAATATCCTTATTCAATCTATAAAACCACATCTACGACACCAGCTGAAAATGATAATTAGAAAAGCTTGTATGCAACAGGTACCAAACCTGACATCTCTGAAAAGATGACGTCTTTGTCCAACTGCTAGAAGTACCATTTACGGCTTTCGTTTTCCAGGCTTGAACATACTTCCCGGTTTAGCTGCTAACACAAACTGTCCGACGCAGGCGACAACAAGGAAACGCAGCAGAGCTGTAAAACCTGTCCCTCGTCATTACCGCGCCACTGGCCGTCAGCAGCTGTAACTTTTCTGAGCCCAACATGG
>VWZT01002081.1:68137-108411 GCA_013397055.1 Pachycephala philippinensis
CCCTGCCCTGCCCCACCCCGGGCCCCGTCACCCCGCCCCGGGCAGCAAATCTGCTCCCCGCGCGATGGCAACGCCCGGTGCAACAGCTCCCCGGGCGCCTCTCTGCGCTCCGATAAACCGATAAAACCTGGGAAAAACAACAACGCCAGCACTCACACACCACACCGGAAAAGACCATAGTCTGTTCCTAATATTTTACTAGGAGAACTCGTCACGTTTATGGGACAGTGACAACAGTTCTAGATTACCCACTAGATCGACAGAGAAACAAACGCCCTAGAAGCAGTTGCAAACCCATTATTTTACTCTCCCAAACCTCTGGATTTCAGCTGAACAGAACAAACACTTGAGTGTCACACTACAGTGTGAGCCTGTGATCAAAACCTAACAGCGTTGTTTGTCTCTCAGAATAGCAGAAACAAAACCACTGTACAAAAATTCTGATGATAGCCTACTGTAGCTTAAAAGGGTATAATTTTTCCCTATCTCCCCCCCTCATTTCCCTACCATTTGGATGCCTAGAAAGCAAACATTACTGTAAGTTAGTATTTGCCTTTCAACCATATTTATTTAGTCTGCTCTTCTCTGTGTTAAAACACCTTTTCTGAAATGGAGTCTGAAAAACACTCCCTAGAGCCGCGCTTTTTCTAAGGGAGGGAAGAGGGGCTATGCAGGGCTCTCAGGAGCCTACAGGGATGTCACAGTCACAGCTACCATCACCTGCCTACTGCCCTGGCATTAGCCGCACTGCCAGGGTCCTTCAGCTCCCGGCTTTGTGCCGTGGCCTTCAGGAGGGTTTCGTAGAGCACTGCACTCAAGGGTTCACAACATAGTACCACTTTACCAGTTTACTCATGCTAAGATTTAAGATTCCAAAAGGTTTCCTAGACATAGCCGGGCTACATGTAAAGAAGTTGAAGGAAAGTCTAGTGTTGTAAAGAAATACTAATTATTTTTAGAAAGCCCTTCTGAATATGAGTAGGAAAAGTTGAAATAACCACTCTACATCATATCAATATTAAACTTTATTGTCGTATTTTCTAATCTAAGCTAAATGAGAAAAATGTTTACAAAAATATACAGTATTTCATAGAGTGCATCTTTCAACATCATGAAAATTTTTCATATAGTCAGAGTAAGACACTTGCAGACTTGCATAGCCTAATTTTTAAGCAGTTCTTATGTACTGCCTTCTACATGTGTGCAAAAGGTAAGTCCTAACACCTTACACATCTGCATTCATAGCATCCTTGCAAGGGCACTGGACATTTTACACAGATTTTGGATGACCGTAAGACTGTTTTTCTGCTTGCAGCCAGAAATCAACAGAAGTAACCAGGTACCACTGATTCATTCCTCCTCAACAATATTATAGCTACAGCACTTGTGGATGGTATCATTCCAAAGGGAACAAATTTCACATATATGGAGCCCAGCCCATATACATCTGGCAGAGCAGGTTGTCATCACTTGCTTCTTGAATGAGGTAATGAACATGCCCTTCAATAGATAAAGGTAATCCTTTGATTCTGTTTCTAGTCTTAATGACACCTTGCAGCCGTTGTTCTATATCAAGGACATGGGTTTTGGCCTGGAAAAAGAAAAAAAAAATTGATACTATTCATGAACTTCCACTTCTCAAAATAAACCCAGTATTTTTTAGGATGTGTTTGAAATCATATTATAATTTAATACAAAATCCAGATGTCTACACCAGCTACACTGAAAAAAAAGGCTACTCACTTTTAAAAACAATTCTCTAGAAGGGGTGTATTATTGGTCAAGCTGTAACTTTTGCCTTACATTTTTACAGTTAAAAGTTACCAGAAAAGACTGAAGGAGTGATACAAATATATTTGAGAATTGTTAGAAAGCTTTATTTCATACAATTACTTTCAAATAAATGCAACATTTTCCTAGACTTGTTCTTGGAATTCTGGATAAAATTTAAGTCTGGAAAATTTAGGCCAAAATTATGAGCAACTGGAAATGAAGGAGTCTCATTAAAGAGGTTGTGCTGAGCATCTCAAAATGAGCTTTCCAGGGCCCACTAGGGTTGCTAGTTCATACCAATTACACTCACATATTTTCTTTTAAAGCTCAAGCATAACATTGGCACCCCTCCAGAAAAAGCACTTAACATACACAACTATGTGGGTGGTCTTGTAACTAAAAGAAAATTATGTAGACATGGCCTGGTTAGTAACTGTTTGATGACCAGAAGATTTCAGTGCTGAAATAGCCCAGGTAAGTTCTTTGTTGTGATTCAGTTTCAGTGCTGTAGTTTTTCCTTATCTTAGTTATTGTGTTTGTTAGTGCTAAGTATTATCTGCTATTACACATTTATTTTCTTTAAATAGTGCTTAAAAAAAAAAAAAAGAAAGGGACAAATCAGAAATTTTGCAAAGAGGGAAGATAATAAATATTAAGCTATGTTTTGGATATACAATACAGTCTTCATCAGCAGCTAATAGAGAAACAGTAAAATATCCTAATTTTAATCAAGTAATCCCTGATATGTACCAAGGCATGTATTTATTCAATAATAAACATCCACTCAAGAAAAGCACAGAAATACACACAGAAAAGACTCCAGATGTTACCATCACTGTAAATCTGGAGGATTGTGCAAGTGTCAGAGTGAGGCGTAACAGGATCCATTGCTTCTGCTGATGTTGTCCTTGATTTAGTTACACTAATAAAGAGAATTACAGGCTTTTTTGTTTGGTTCTTTAGAAGATAAATTACATTTTTTATCAGTAAAAAAAATCCCTTTATAGATAAAAATTATGAACAGAGAGATGACAAAGAACAACCAGAGAAATTTTTAAATGAAAGGAAAAAAAAGGACAATTAAAGTTTCAATTAGAAAATATGTAATTTGTAACAATAATGGACATTTAACATTTGAGTATCTTAGGCTGTATTTGTTTTAAACTCACCTTTTCATTGACAACTTCTCCAGTTTCATTCACATGGGCTTTTGTATTCCCTTTAACAGGTTTACTCCATTCCACAAGAGGATCATGGAGAAAAGTCTTTAAGACACTAAAATTAAAAATTACGAAAAGGATATGATACATAACATACATTTAGTTTTCAAAACACAAACACTGGCAGGAGTCTGTAGTTAGTGCTGAATATTTGTACTGCTTTATATTTAGCTCCGTGTCATGGTGAGAGCGAGCTGCAGGATAGGCATATGCTGGAACTGGCATATTCCCCAGCACTTACTGTTTCCCACGTTTAGACTACAGACAGCTTTTCAGAGTTTGTAGCAAAAGCAGTTGCCATACCTCATCAGAGGCTCCCTCTGATCACGCATCAGCCTCATGGTGACCTCACAGGCTCTTCGGAAGAGACCTTCTGTTCCCATCGGGCCCATGCCATTGACCATGTTGTGAGTGAGCCGGAAAGGAACGATTTCCGGAACTTCAAAAGTTTCTCCCTTTACATGGATAAAAAAAAGGTATGCCCTGGGTGTTTTAGGCATTATTAAAGAGTAACATTTGCAATGGTTTTAGGTTTTTTCCCCCATCTTTGTCAGTGGCAGTTTCCTAGTTAGCAAGAGGTGTTTGCTCAGATCCAAGTCCTACTCAGATAACAGGAAATTACAATGAGTAAAGGATAACATTGTCCAAATAACCTCTATTTCCCTGTTTTAACACACTAATACAGGGTATAAAATTTTGTTCTTAAATACGTATTTATGCTCCGTAGTCTCATTGCAAAATGCTAACTTTTCTTTTATAAAATACAAGTTAGCTTAAAAACATTTTTTTAAAATTAAGTGTTATATAGGACACTTTAGACTTCTTAGAAAGAAACCAGAAGAAATAACCTAACAATATTTCTACCTCACTTATCTGAATAAAAAAGGCCACATGTCCCACACCAAAAGCATCCTTCAACTGAAACACCAGAACTCCAAATCCCAATCTGGCCACAATTTCTGCTGTTTATTTTTAAAGAACTGTTGGAATTTTTCTGCTGAATTTGTGTGAGAAAGAACAAGAAACTCTCCACAGCAGCAGAATTCTGAATGTAGCAATTACAGTTTTGTTTAGAGGGTGATGGTGGAGAGAGGAGAGTCACAAAATATAAACAGTCTAAAATTTGGGCTATTTTAGTGTATCCACATCACATCATCTGATACTGGCTAAATCAGAAAGTTGGTTTTCACTGAATGCAGCATACAGAATGATCACATCCTCTATATATCCCAGGCTTTTTTGGGTATAAATAAGAGACAAGTAAGAGAAAAAACACAACGGATATGTTTAAGTAAAAACGTGGAAAAAACCCCGAGACAGTAGAAGTTTGTAACTTCTATGCATATAAAACACAGAGGAAATTCAGCAAGTGGCATTTCTCACCTTGTTGAAAAGGCAGTTGAAATCCACATGCACACACTCCCCAGTGAAAGAGTCAAACAAGATGTTCTCCCCGTGCCGGTCTCCCAGCCCCAGGATGTACCCCACCATGGACATGACGGCGACGGATCGGCAGTAGGCTGACCTGCTGTTGTACCTGTGGGAATACAGCAGGCAGGGCTGACTCACTGCCTTGGCTTAGCTGGCTTTGTTCTGTAGTCCCATTAATTCTTAGGGAAATACACAAAGTAGAGGCTTTTGAGCTGGTCCAATCCCAGTCACTCACCATGAAGTAGGGTCAGGAAATGTTCTAAGAAACCATTCATGAAAGACAGGAGGATGACGAGGCAGAAGGACCTCTTTGAACATTTTCAGCTTTTCAGGCAAAGGTGCTGACTTAGGAAGCATGTGCTGCCGCAGTTCTTTCCCACTCATATAGATACCTGCAACAGACTCCCTCAGTTAGGCAAAAGAAATCCCCAAATATAAAGCCTTGTATGTGCTATTACAATATGGTAATTTAGAGAAAATAAATATCTCCATAAAGTTGAAATAAATGATCAAATGAAAAATAATCTATAAACCATGTTGGTTGTATGGTACAGGAAAGTTTTTCCCCAAACTTTTATTGCACTGACCAGAAAGCTGATTTGTTAACAAGAAATTAAAAAGAAATCTGATCTTTTCTCTGGAAAGCTGCTGTGCTCTTGATTCAATTGTATATTATCTTAATTATCTCACATAAATGTAACAGAAATGAAAAATAACATATCAAATCTAAAGAAAAAGTTCAGAATATTTTTTATTATTATTCACTGCTGCACATACATCCCCATGCTGCTGGCACTGCTGCTGAAACAATTTACATCAGTGTATGTAGGAAAGTATAAAGATGCCTGTGGTATCAGTTCTTGTAAGGAACTTGTTCATTCCAAGCACTCTCTTCCATTTAAGAGCAAAAGTCTACCACACACATGAATGATAATATACTGCAGATAGTTAAAAATACATGTGACTACATCTTCCGAGAATTGAGCCTGATTCTTGCCATTTGTTTCATTTACTTATTAAAATACAAACCCTTTAAAAATATCTACAAACTTTTACTATAGTCTAATATTTTTCTTTACCTTTCTCCTTATAAAGTTTTATCAGGATATTTCTTAGACCAGCAGTGTTATTCACCCACTCAATTATGCCACATTCGTCATTTAATGGAATCACTGCGTAGGTGCGAATATGGAGCTCTCGCCTACGGGACTCTGCATCTTTTCTTAAGCACTATTCACAAAAGAAAAATGAGATTCACAGATAACACAGATAGGGTCAAAATGGATCTATACCATTTACCATTCTATCTATAACTACTTTCCAATCACACAATCTAGAATTTACAAATCTAAGCTTCACAGTCTGCAGTAGGTCAAATGCAAGCAAAATGTGCATTTGTTCTCTGAAGTAAATTAAAAAAAGAGGATTTTGCAATAAAACAGTCAAACTGCATAACTTGTACATGGTTTAAATCCCTTAAAAGCAGTATTTGAAATAAATCTGTTAGTGTTTCAGAGATGCTGTAATTTGTTTTAACTTCACAGAAGACATGGTACCTTAGCCTTAAGCATATTGCTGAGAAGCAAAATAGAACTAAAATAAGAGGTATGGCAACACTTTGGTATGAAAAGATTAATTTACCTATTTTTTATAAAATATGTTAGAAACTTATAAATAAGAAATGTTAAGCATGACAGCAGAACGTTTACAGGTATTTATTTACTGCAACTAATCTATCCTGTCTGTTTTTGCTGGAATAAGCAATTGTTTTGGCAGAATATTGTAATTTGTTACTGTTTCCACAAGTCTGTAAGAAGTCATACATTTTCAATTGCTACTGGCTTTCGTTGAAATAAGGTATTTTGTACCAGTTTACTTTTCTTACAGTGAGCTATATATCAAGTTAAATTGGCTTTTTTTTGTTAAATAGCTCAGTGTTCTGTCCTGGTCAATAAGTATAATGTATCTGATTGTCTCATTCATCAAACCTTATTAATAAGGGAGTTGAATTCCATGAGCCGACAGTCTTTTCTTAGATCATCTTTCGGCTTGCACATCATAATGTAAGATTTCCCATCTGAACCTTTCAAGGTGATCTTTTTTGGCTTTTGAAGTGAGGCAAGAATTTCCACCTAAAAAAAAATGAAGTTCTTTACTAACTTCTGTATCAGATTATCTGAAATAAAGTGTGTAATTGTAATAAACCACTGCAATAAACCAATCCTGTTAGCACTTCCATGGTGCTGCAGCACATTAACCTCAGACTAAAACTTCATCTAAGTGCCAAGAGGCCACACATGCCTCAGGCTGCTGTGACAGAAGTGACTCAGTTTCCACAAAAGTAACTATGGAATCTCCTACTCATTCCTCCCATTTCTAGGGAACTAAGATGTATTTGCAGCTACATTTGTTTAACATGAAGTGAAAAACCAGGTGCCAGCTAGAACCTTACCGCATCATCAAAGCCTGCGATGTAGGCCCAGCATCCAGGAAAAGGGTCATGGTTAGCATGGGTACCAGGAATTGAAGGAAGGGTCGGTATCATTACCGATTGTAAGGGAATGAGAATTTCACTGAATGTGTGCTCTTCTACTAATCTTTTCAGTGTTTTGAAATGAATATTCATGCTTAATGTTGAGCTGTTTCCATCAACCTTGAAAAAAGTGTTGATCAAAGTTAACAATAACATTTAAAGTTAACACTTAAAATAATACTGCCATTTCACGTTAACTAACAAATAGAATAATATATGCTTATTGTAATAAAAAACCAGCAAGCTACATTTCAAATTAAATAATCAAGAAAGAATATATTTGGCTGCTATGGCAGACTTATTTCTCACTTTGAATATAAATACAGAATAATGAAAGAATTCACTTAGTTTTACCTTTATTATTAAATTAATTTGTTCATAAGAGCACACCCACCCTATTTTTACAGTAAAACTCTACAAATTAATGGGCATGAATATGTGAAAGTACAATGTAAAGCCCATGCACTGTGAAACAAGCCATTATGTACTGAAATATTTTACAATGTGCTTGATTTAGAGCTATTTTAAATCTCTTACAACATAATGTAGTTTCTGCTGAACTGCAGTAATATTATGGATTAATATTATTAATAAGAATAATATTGATGTATAATCATTAATATAATTAATAATATAATTAATATAATTAATAGGCTAATGAAAGCAATCAAAAGCAGCTTTTGTATGACATTCTTGAATAATCCTATGACATGCGTTAATTTATTTTTGTAAGTACCGGCTTGTTGCAGAGCTCCAACAGCTTGTCCGTAAGGCGTGTGGCATCTCCAATAAATTTTCCTAAAGATTCCTTCATGTGAATAGCTCTGTTTAGAATTTCCTTACATCTATTGACACGCATAGGGTAAGAGGACTGAAAAAAAAGGAAAGTTAAAATTCATTAAACAATGAGTTGAAGAATCCCCTCAGTAATTAATATTCTTTCCTCTACTTATTGCTTATCATATTTAATATCTGCAGAAGGATGTGCTTCAATTGAAAAACTAAAGTGGTACTGTTGGTGGGTGTGTGCGGGGGGTTATTACTTCTGAAACCATTCTTGGGAGTCCCACAACATAAAGGCCAAGAATATGTCAATGTATCCTGAGTGTTATTTCACCAGACTAAAGAAATAGTATTCACCATGCTTCCCAGTCTGCTTTGGAATAACCTTACTGCCAAATAATTAGTAGTACATCTATCTACTAAGTTGACTATAAAACTGAAAGTACTATAACACAATTAGTAAATGCAACAAAATCTGTTGCTCATAACTACACAATTCATCAGCTATTTGTTATTCAAATTTCCTCTCCTAATACACCATACAAGTTTGGATGCATATTAGCATTCCAATTTGGAACATTTAAACTGTAATATCTGAGTTAAGACTGCAACAAAATATTTTGCAGTGATGGCATTGATATCCTCTTCCACAACACCGTATCACAACACTTAAACTCTCAATTTCTTCTTATCAGCTTAGAGTAAAATAGGTTATATTTACATTTCTGAGAAAAGCAGTTTTGTAAACTTAATAAAGGTGTAGCTATACATATCAAGATACCTTGGACACAGCAGTCATCATCCACATTGCTTGCTGTGGATAGGCTAAAAACACTTTAGCAACAATCACCATCAGAACTGCAAAGACTTCATCATGAGAATGGCAGATTCGGGAGATTAGCTGAGAAAAAGCTGTCAGGAACTGGTAAGGTGCCAGGTGATTTGTGTGCTCTGTAATCACCTTGTTTATTTTAGCCAGATCATTTTTCATTTGAACACGTTCTGAACGACCAGCTGAAAAATAAAAGGAAAAGACTATGTTCCTGGTTTTCCCCTCAGGAAATGGAAAGTCATTTAAATCAAGGCTATAGAATAATAGCAATTTTCATAAGCCAAAAAGACCTGAAGGCAACAGAAAAGCTCCTACTGTAAAGTTCTTTTTAACACAGCATACAGTGACTGAATGCATATGCTATTTAACTAAGCAGAATACCAGGAAATTAAAAGCTCTCTTTACACTCTTAAAATTGCTTCTCTAAAATGATACAATGGCATAGAACAAACTAAAAACACTCCATGTATTTGCCTGATAAAAGAATTCCAATGTTCTTTAGTGGAGAGGAAATGAAGAAAGTCGTTCCATGGAATGAAATTGGCACATTTGCTCCTATCTCCACCCCTGCCCCTGAGGAACCAGCATGAGTTTGACAGCAGCACCTCAGAGAGCAGGACCTGACGTGCCTGCAGCCAAACACAGTTGACCTAAGTGTGTAGAATGAGGACAAGATCAAGGAACACAACTGTCTGCTTCACTCCAGACCGGCAAGCAATGTTTGCACTTTTCATTTGTACCAAAATCTCCCACCTGAAATGCATCTGTGGTGTTAGTTTCACGTGCCTTCATGCTGCCTGCCTACAAGAATTTTTTTTTCCCCTTCATTTCAGTAAAATGAGGGGGAAAATTTCCGTAAAATTCCTTCAAAGACTGGAACCAAAACAAATTGAAAAAAGCCCCAAAGCCTAACACTTTACTGTAGCAAGTGCATAAAAAACTACTACTCATCACTCATGGGGCAACTCAAAAATGGTGACCAAGGGCATGCAAGGATTTTCCCTATATGTATTTAATGACTTCACTTACCCAAGGAACAATGCTGTCTCATTATATACTTTTTAAAAAGTTCTGGAGGATTTAATTAAAATAATTAATACTCTCCTGCATATTAACATCCCATATTTTACAAGAATAGCAGTACTTTCTTGTTTCCATATAACCTCAGGCAATAAATCTAAACAAAGAACTGTAAATATACTTCACTGCTCTTTCAGTCATCTATTCAAGAGAATGACATGGGAAGTATGTACTGGGAAAAAACGTTCTACCTTTATCACATTCGTATGCTTTTGCTCCGAAGTCCAGCCATAAAGACAGCATTCTTGGCATTGACTGATAGATGAATTGGTTTCCATACTGTAGAGACCTGTGATTACATGTTTAAATCAAAGTATGTTAATGATATATATTAGAAGTAATAAAAATTTTACATTTTTATTTGTTTAATATTCCATTCTAACTTTAGAAATTTATGTCAGTATTTTTAATGCATCTGCAACAACCAAAAATATACAAAGGGTTTGTTTTTATTACTCAAAACGACAGATGAAATAATTAACTGTCTGACAAAAGGCAGACAATTGCTTAGTGAGAAGTAAAATTAATTAGGTATGAAAACAAAAAGGAAGCATGCAGTATTTTGTTTTACAATACTGCATAAAAATTTGAGTCAGTCTGAATTGGTGAAAGACAATATATTCCTACAGAAATTTTTTTTCCCAGTAAAATAATCATCCTTTTATAGAAACTAAGCAAAGTTCCCCTCTAACCTTCCAAAGTGATGAACTATGTATCTAATCAGATCTCCTTGTTTTTCCATCTTGTTGTCAGTTACCATCGGCATTAATTTATCATAGTATTTCGCAAGATAAAAATGTCCATCTTCCCATTCTGGCAAGAAAACTGTAACATCCTGCAACAAAATCAAAATGAGACAATTACTTTTGAGAGGATGCTAACTTAAAAATAAAAAATAAACAAATTATTCTCAAGAAACAAGAATCTTGTATTAGTTACATTGTGCAGAGTACATGCAAAGAAAGTATTAATTGTTAACCCTGTAACTCCAAAAATTCTAATTTTGCCTCAAGATAATTGTCTCTACAAACTAGAAGTCTGTTTTTAAAATACCTTTTGGGTTTGGAGACAGGAAGACAATTCAAGACAGAATGATATGGGATTCCTGAACTAGGAAACATCATACTTTCATTAAAATCAGGTTCCTGATCCTAATAAACTCAGTACTGAGTTTCTTAGAGCTTTTTGAAAAGTGAAACAGCATTAAACCTGGTTAAGACAGTTAAATCTTTACAGGAACTGCTTCCCTCCTACACACTGATGCACTATTTAATCCCATTTATGTTATACTTAGTTGATATCATCAGGAGCAGAACGACAGCTTACTTAAGGAATATATGATTATTCAAAGCTCCTGCCTTGTTAACAGTAATATTCCAGATTACCTTATACTTTTTCATCACTGCGTTGCTTTCAAAGTTAGCAGTTTCTTCCATAAATCTGCCCACTAGCAGCATTGCCCGACCATGGATGAGCTGATTTTTGCTATTGCAGGGTGCTTTATTTTCAGGGAAACATAACTCAACCCCCTTCTGGAGAACAATTAGTGCTTCATGAACCTCACCCTAAGGGAAAGACAGAAAACATTTTATATCCTTTAAATAAGAGAGATGCAAAACCTCCCTCTTACAGTTGTTATTAAGGCAAAGCTATGTCCCCAAGTGAGTTCTAGGCCATTCTGCCTGTGGTAACTGAAAATTACTGACTTCAAATTCTTCTTGTATTTCCTTGTTATCTCAGCATTGTTGTGCCTTTAGGTGTATCACAATAATTGCCCTCGTGTTTGCTGCCTATTGCTATTAGTTAAAAGGAAACAAATTAAAGAGAGGTCTACTATTAAGACAATTTAAATTTGCCTGGGCTGCTCTGACAGAGGCAGGTAATCCACCAGTTTTATAGGAAGGTGCCAGAAAGGTCAATGGATACAGAAGAGGGCTGACCAGCAGCTGGAGGATCAGCTGCAATGTGTTGATAGTCCCAGCTGACATATCTTGTTTTACATTTGCTGATTTTGTGCCATTTTTTTCTTGAAGAAAACTAAAAATATTATTTTCTCGCATGTAAGAAATCAAATTCCATTTTTGTTTTCCTTACCTTGGACCAGAGCCACTTTGCTCTTTCTACATAAAGTTCTGAGAGCGTTGATTCCCCAGCATTCAGCAGAGCATTATAGGCAGTCTGGTGATGACCAGCTTTCCTTGCAACTCGAGCACTCTGGAGCCAACACTGCCCAACAAGCTCACTGTAATCCTGGCTGCAGAGACATTTTTGCAGAAAATGGAACATTTCTATTATGAATGCTACTTTAAAATCTGAAGTAAATATCACAATGTGTTGAAACACAGGTTGAATTTCTCAGTAAGTTATATAATACATAACAATAATTTAAAACTATTTCAGCACATTTGTTTCACCTTTTTTTTTCCATTTAGGCCTAGAAATAAATACACTTTCTCCCTGTTTCTTGCTTGTCTTTCCTATAGACACTGCTTTTCCTCCCTATTTTGAAGGTACATAATATTTGAGGACTACTTTTGTCTACAAGAAATTTCCAGTTTTATCTTCTCTCTTCTTACACATATATGGAAACCCAGAGTATTACTGAGAATACAACATAGACAAGAAACAGTCACGTCCTCACCTTTTACTGAGACTAAGCAAAGCCCTTCTCAGTGCTAAAATGGGTTCTTTTGCTCTGTAAGAGTTTTGGGTCATTTCAATACGAGCACACCAATTCAGGGAATCTCTACTGTGGTCACCATCTGGTTGCTGAAACATTGGCCCAATACTGTGTTCCAACTCACACAGCATATGCAACCTGTGTTAGCAAAATAAAGGAAAAAGGTGTTGAGAATTCATTGCTGTTTGAGATACATGCAAATTTTACAGATTTTTTGCCATTTTCTTTCTAAAAGCTGTCTCTCTAAATAATGTCATCCAGTAGGATTTCTTCTAAAAGCAAAAATGCAGCAACAGCAAGCACACAAAATTAAGGATTTGTAAACTAATTAGTTATTTCCTCAATATTCCTTTGCCAAGCTTCTGAACAGAGACAATGCAGATCACTTGGACAGGAAGTTGATCTTTAGAAAGAGTATTTCTATCCATTACTTTCAGCAATAATTCTTCAGAAAGTCTGGTATTTTCAACAAATCCCATCTTAAAAGCAATGTACTGTTACTTAAAGCGAAGTTATTCCATTTATTTAAAAATACCATTACTGTTATTATCTGTCACTGTAAAGATGGACAGCTGAGTGGTTGTAAATGCCCAGTTCTCACTGGCAGAGAGCAGCGGGTACAAATGTAGTGGGTACATCTGACAGAAACAGTGACTCTTGGAAGGCTTCCAAGTAGCCTGGATCAATGCCTACAGGAAACTACTTTGATACACTTCTTTCTCAATACTCAAACTTCATTTTCCGAACAACACTGCAGAAATTACCAACAGAAAATAGAATTAAGAAGTAAAACACACACTTCAACTGGCTTCAGGCAGTATCTTGCCATGAGGATGCATTTAAAGTGCAAAAGAAGTATTAAGTCTTTTTATTCAAAAAGGCTACTCACGTTTTAGTCTACTACAGCCAGATTAGAAGTTTATTAATCAAGAAAAGTAGAACTACTAAAACGGATGGGGTTTAATTCTTGCTGCTCTTTCTTGATAAAAAAGGGAGGGCTTTTCAGCCTCCATACACACCAAAAGCAATGCTATTAAGTTAATGGATTTACTGGCCTATTTGTACTACTTCAAGCATGGAATTAAATTGCTGATTTTTATTACCTGACATTTACATTAGCTTGCTAGCTGATTTTGAAAGACTATACCCCATAGTTTTATTGTGAATGTTTTCCATGGAGGATAAATATAAATTCCTAATTAATCAAAGGCTTTCAGTTGGATGAATTAAAAAAAAATAGGTGACGAAAATGCACACCAGTACCATGTACTGTAGAAATGCAAAATTATTGCTGCTGCATACTTGATTATGTGGTTTCTGAATTTAAAAATAGTGACATGAAAATGAGAAACCTGATAATGTGTTCATATCCTCGCTGATAGGATCCTCTTTCGAAGCTCGCTGCTGACAGGGGCACAATCTGCTCTGCTCGAACAACCTTGAGTGTCTCGTAGAAAGCTGCTTCATTTTTCTTCTTGGCTGATAATAATAAATGTCCCAGTCTGACACTCCAAGTAGTGGACTTCGCACCTTTGGGGGAGAAAAAGAAGACTCTGCTTTCTTAGGCAGCTTAACCTGAACATGCTGATTTGTCTTAATATACTACTGGAAAAATAACATTATCTCAGAACTACGTAATTGCAGGTAGTAACACTGTATAATTGGACTCCACAATCCACCCAGCCAAACAGACACAAAAGATACATGCACTCCAAACTTCTGCTCAAAGACCATTCAGGTTATAGTCAAATACAGTTACAAATCCCAGAAGACGGTCAGAACCAACCTGCCTACCAGTAAAATCCAAGACAAATGACAATAGCTGCCCCTTGATTCAAGATGATTAAACTAAAACATACAATGGTTCAGAAATGCAATGAAGTATTAATACTTTTAGATAATGATAACTTACCTGAAGCCAAATAATTTTCCAGTAAATCCCATTGTGACAGTTTCCAGGCTGCTTCCACTCTGTAAGTGTTCAATTCAGAAATCCATTCAGACCTATTAAAAGAAAAAAAAGGCAATAAAATTTTGTGCTGTCTCCTCTCAGTATGTTAATCCTACATTATATTAGCAAATATTCTTTACATAAAACTTCTCTTACTGGAAAAGAGGCAAGATAAGCTTGCTTCTAATGAAAGTCAGTAAAACCAAAGGACATGCACTGATAACAAATAAGAGTTGTACAACATTATCCCATAAACACAATCTCCAAAGAGTGTATTTCACTTCTGTGGCACACATCAAAACCTACCATCTTTTAATCCATTTACCTATTACGCTACAGAACACCAATGGAATCAGTAACATGGGAAACAATGAGAAAACACTATCTAAGAAATTAAAGCACATACCAACACTGCTCACAGTGCAGACAAGAACTACAAAAATTTCTGGACTTCTTGAAATGAATAATTTATAGATAAAGCACTCAAAGTTTTCTAGCTTCACATTGCTAATTCGGTTATGTTTAATAAGCCTCAAATGTTTGATAATGGGCAGAAATAGTTACTGAGACAGAGATTTATACCAGAGCTTCATATTATTCAAATAAAATGTGTATTAGATGTTTACAGTACCTGTTTGCAAGCACTCCATTGACCTGAGTAATTACAGTAGATAACTGACCAAGGCCTAACATGGACTTCACTACACCATGATAGTGAATAATCTAGAAAAAGGAAAAAAACCAAAACAACAAATGAAAACCCCACACATACACATTAATGAAAATCACGGCAGTCTGAAGGAAGAAATATGCCCATTCAGGTGCATTTTAGAATACAAAAAGGCATAACTAATTGCACCATAAGTTAAATGAACATTTAAAAAATCCAGTAAGAGATTTGTTTCAGTTCATAAGACATTTCCAACAGCAATAATTATTTGGCAACTGCCACAACACTTAGATTCCTAGTTTACTTAAATATTCTGGAGAGGTTTTCTTGCCATAGTCTTTTGTGAGCTAATAAGATTAAAAATAATATTTATTAAAAAAGAAAAAACCAGTTTTCTATTTACCTGATCAGGTTCCAGTTGGATAGCCCTATCATAGCAGGCTGTTGCATCTCTTAACAAGCCAATACTTTCGTGCTCAAGGACTTGTTCTTTGAGAGAGGGCTCTGCTTTCCGAATGGCGCTCACCCCAGCCACTCCATCTGGCTCATGCATAGCAGCATACAACTTCTTTATTCAAACACAATTGGACATGGCCATTAAAACCAAGAATTTATTTTACAGATAACATGTGCAGAACCACACAACTTCTTGGACATGCAGCACACACTACCCTGTAGGACTTGGTGGCAATAAACTTCCATGGAAGATGTCAGTTTTGCTGGGCTCCTTCCAAAGTTGAGCCCTACTTTTGCTTAGCATACAGTAATACTTATGATCTCATACTATAGATAGAGTACTACATGAAGTTACCTGAAACCATCTGTATAAAGGGCAAAATAAATATCCTACTATTGCATGATAGCATAAAGATGAAGATTACTTCAGGTGAAAAAGCAACATACTAAGTTTTTTAAAATTTGAAATGTCACTGAGGAATATAAACCATTGGGAACTACAAACAGGATCATCCCAGCAGTTAAAATATTTCTTGAAATTAATTAATATAATTTGCAACACCTCTAGCATTGGCTCTTTTTCTACTTCAGAATAAGCCACTTGGAATTTCTTCAAATGTGCTTTGGCTTTTTTTTTTTTTTTTGTTATTATAGTTGGCTGTATTTTCTGACAAAAGGCACAGAGCCAACTTCAAAGCAATAAATGTTATACTATCAACAAACCCACATTTAATTATTTTCAGGATTTTATAATTTTTTATCATACACTAGAAAGCTACTCATTCCTTTTCATATAAAAAGCATGCCAAGCAAGAGAAAATACTAAATATGCTGAAACACAGATGACTAAACGCTTGTATCCATCTTTTCTTCTTCCCATGACAAAGAAGAATTCGACAAGGTTTTTTCATCATATACATTTTCATTTTAAATAAAAACAAAAACCAGAAAGAACTTAAGAACCTGAAGAAATCCAAGATGTTCCTGAATATTTTGTTTCTTCTCTGTGATAAATGATTCAAAGTGCATCACAGCCCTCGTGTAAGCCTTGGAGCGAAAGGAGGCCACAGCCAGCGTATCCTGAGGAATGAGGTCTAGAAAACGTGTCACATTTTGATATTCTCCATAGTCCTCACTTGATGCTATTGAAAAAAAGATATATTAAAAAGTCTGTCAGTTGAGATTTCGTTTATAAGAATTACCTTATGCATCAAAATTCAATTAACTCATTTAACGATTTAGTGAGATAATTGTACTAATTTAAGAACATGGTTTTTTCTTCTGTCAGCAATAATTTATTTAAAACAATTCTGGTGAACCTCCTACATCTTGCAAGACAGCACAGAATATAATATATTATTACATATAATATTCAGTTAAACAATGTTTAGAGAACTATCAAGAAATTAACATTTCATTGTTCAAATTTTAAATCTGTCTTTCTTGCAACAGGCATTCAGAACAATGCATCTGGGGTGGAAATCACAATATGATATTAAGAAATCATAAAACAGATTCCGTATTATACTAGTACAGCATTTGTAAATGGTCATAATGTAAAGCTGCAAACATAAATAAAATACTTCTTTGAATAATGTTAATGCCATTTTAAATAAAATAAGCATCACTCACTTTTTAGATCACTTCTGTCTTTGCTAGACTTGCCAGCATTTTTCTCAGCAATGAGTATTTGAAACTTATGTCTAGCCCACTGAGTGAGATGATCAAGCATGGAGAACACTGTCTGTGTGCTCAGCTGACTCAGATCAGATGTGCTGTCTTCAAGTCTCCTGCTGGACTGGTCATCGTGTTTCAGAACAGCCATGATCTCCATGTAAACCTACACAAAGATAAAAGGCACAAGTGTCATACCAGCAGCAAAACAGTAGGAAACAGCAATTAACACAAAATTCAAACTAAAATATTTGATACTTTAAATGTATATTTTAATAATTTGGGGCTTATTTTCATGATCTTGTTGTCCCACAGTCTCAAAAGGAAGAAATGGCAAACCAAGTGGCAGCTGTTGTCAAGGGATTCCATACAGGGAGAAAGCCTTTAGGTGTCAAGATACAATAAATGCTACTGCACCTCTTCTACAAACACAATACTTCAAGATTTTGTACGAACAAAGTTATCTACTGGTTACTAGATCACAGATCTATTTTTTTGCTTATGTTTAAGTAAATGCCAAGACAAAATATCTGCTTCTGTTTGTTTTAGTCCATAAAATATGAGTTAATATACATAACAGATGCTTATTGTGGACATACTTGTTCACAGAAGAAAAATCATCACACGCCTCTACGCACCCACAGTGTTTAAACACAGATGTTTTAGCTGTGAAATTTCAAATTAATGGAATGCAGGTTATACTTTTCAGCATCTTCTAATTCCTTTGTTTCACCCCGGACATGCTTACAAAAGAGTCCTTGCAAACTTGCATCTCTCTGTACATACACGTGCTGCTCCTGGCAAAAATGGCAGCACATGGGCACGTGCACTGACAGCTCAAGCAAACTGAAGGAAAGCAGGATGACTTCTCTCCCACCCCTACTTTGCTACAACACATCTATGAATCCTGCTCCACATGAATCTGGTAGCTAAATAGTTTATCCACCGAAACTGTAATTGTATGCAAAAGAGAAGAAAAAATTATGAGTCTGAATTCTTGGAATTATACAAGTTCAATTTATTGGTTGTTTTTATTGCACACTTCCTCTTTGTACCACTCCAGTACCGCTCATTATTACTGCAGTCATTATTAACTACATAATATCTTATCCTAGACCCAACTGAGGGAACAGATGGAAATCCACAGAAAAGCAGTTCCAACACAAACTTATATGAGTATATTTAAAACCCTGTCAGAAAATTTATATTATTAATACACAAAAAGGACTTTAACACCTCAACAATTTATTCATGTAGGTCTACATAATATTGCAGAGCTGAGCAGCTCTTAGGAAGAACAGCTCCTGACCATTCCTGTGAAAAACACTACCATCTTATACATCTCACCTCTTGTTGATCCTCTTGACTGCATCCCAACAAAACATAGACGAGGATGTGTGGAAGCAGATAAATTGTCACTTTATAGTCATTTTTCATCATAATACTGCAGCAATCAAAAACTTTTCTGGCAAGCTCATGTCGTACCTATAGAAAAATATTATTTCCAGGAAAAGCATCGTTACAAAAGTGCAAATGCCTGAATTAATAGATTTCCTTTTGTTGACGAACACGAATTTTAGCCCATCCAGTAATTTTAAGATACTTGTCTCCTACAGAAGGTTCATCAGACTTAAATATGCAACAGGGATGCCAGATGGCAGCTGCTATTACATGTAGCAACTGCTGACAGCACAAAAGACAGGTAAGCACTGCTTACATTTCCACTTTTCCATGTTTTTTAAACCATTGTGAACTTGCACTGACCACAGAAAAAAACCTTAAGGCTGAGAGTTTACCACTACACTCAGCCTCTCTTCTGCCCTTAAAAGCCTGCAGAAAGTAGGAAATGATGAAGACATTCAATTCTTCTCTGTCTGGAAGAGGACACCGTAGTTACTGAGGTATGGCAATTTAATCCACTTCTTACAGTGGTTGATTTGGAAGTGACATTTTCGGTGGGTCACTTAGATATTGGAAAGGGAAAAGAAAAAGAAGATACAAGTACTTTTTATGTGCTGGGACTATGGAGTTACAGGGAAATCTTTCCAAAACTGAGACGGTAAATCCAGAAGCATTTCAGGTACTTTTCACAAGCATTTGTCAGTGCCCTCAGTTTCACAAGAGTCTCTGGACAAAGGCAAGTTTCCTTGACTTTTAGCTTTGACACTGCCTGTAAAGCCTAGCCAAGAACCAGTGCTGGGGAAGGGAGAGTGCAGTATCCTGCTGAAGAAGCAGGCAAGTCCTTTAAGAGGCCTGCAGCCAACAGACATATTCTCCATCCATGCCTGACCTGCAGAAACCGAAATGAGGTTCAAGAACTGTGTTGCAAGAAGCATTACAGAAACATTTATTCTCTTACCTTTGTTATAAGATAACCTGCCCACGTTGCTGACCAATCTGCAAAATTATCACCTAATTTGCTTAAGTAAATTGGCTTCTTCACCTTAGTCCAATTTACAGCCTTCTGATAACTCTTGTACCTGTAATTTTAAAATATCCATTTAATAAAACTAACTTTTTATTTAATATAATAAACAATAGCACATTGTTAGTTATAAAATTCCCTCACTGGAACAATATTAAGTTCCATCTTCGAATCTTTAGAAATAGAATTAAAAAACCGACTTTCAGTAATCAACGTCTTTTATTCTAGAGCTTGTTAAAATGAAATATGAAATAAAAATTCTCGCAACTTGTTAGGTTGTTTGTAAGTGTCTTTTAAAGTGCTACTTGTATCAGTTTTAAGACATGCAGTTGGACAAATATTTGAGTACTCTGTTCTTGACAGCAAAAACCCAGACCATACATGAAACCAAGAGAGGCCAAAAAGCCTGTTTTCTAAAAAAGGTAAAGCTTATCACAGGTGAGCGTGACTGTCTTCATGAGGAAATAGAAAGGAAACGGATTATTTCAAGTTAAGACACAAACATAATTTGAAATTTCACTTTGTTGAAGTAATTATAAAAATAATGTGAAGAAAAAGTCAATTTAAAACTCACTGAGCTCCTCCTACTTTTATAGAAGGTAGCAGTAATAGAATGTTAATAGATTTGAGTAGAGGGAAAAGAAAATGAACAAAAGCTTCAAAACATCATATAAGCCAATGCTCTAGGGACAAACAGGCAGACCTCGGCAAAGTGTGAGCTCCAAGTTTTGCTTGTTTGATTTAGAGAGAATTACATTCAAGTAAGTGCTAATTCAGCTTTTTGTAGAAAGACCTTATTTGAGTTTTGTATATATACATATCACTCTTCCCAGAAGAGTGACAATCACAAAACCATACAAAGTTAATACTAGCCTGGAGAAAAAACCATTTAGATCTGTTATGAAAAGACATTGCTTAAGCTGTCATATACCGTGTATTTAAGTGAGGTTCCAAGATCTCCTGCACGTGCTCAGGAAATCTCCTCCAAAGCCTGGAGCCAGGGCAGTCAGTGTTTGTCTCTCTGCAGTCATAGATGGACAGTAACTCCTGAAAAGGCATGGTTTACAACATCACCAAGCTAGCTCTGAGAATTTTCACACCACAGTGCAAAACCCCATGTGTATGATCTCAGAGGTCTTTTCGCACCTGAATGATTCTATAAGTAATGAGAGAGAAGTTACAGAATGCTTAATTCAGAAATTATAACTGCAGAACTGTCATCCAACATTGTTAATCCCCTATTACTAGGCAGTTTTGATTTCAACTGCCAATTCCCCAGATTCTCCAGCTGGTGTTTGGACCACATTGTATCGTATTCTTCACCTCTGCCAATAAACCAGGACTACAATTTAGTCTGATTCCTCCCTGTGCAGGAAGTGCACAACCTTGTGCATATGCCAATAAAATTCTTATCCTGCTGACTATATAGGGCCGCCTATTTTCTCCTGGATTAAAGACCTGTCCTGAAGTTTTCACGAAGATATTAAACATCAATAACAGCAAGAACAACAAAAAAGACACCAAAACCCCCTATCCACTAAATCAAGCCCCACAAAAGACTAGAGTTTGAAAATAAGGGTAGGCTCCCTTTCAGTTGCTTTTTAAAAGTGTAAGCAGAAACTACCTTAGGAATACTCACTGCTTCTCATTTCTGCTTGTGGAACCTGAACTAATTCTAAGTCACTCTCAGGATTACTCCTTGAATTCCTATGTATGGACTGCTACTTACCTCTAAAACATCAGATGTCTCCTAAAATATTGTGACACAAAAGCAAACAAATCAATCTTTTTTTGACAACTCCCCAGAATTTTAAGTGTATCTTCTGATTTAAAGCTGTACAGGATGAAGTTTCAAATACTTAAAACATATACTTCAAAATGAACGTTTATATTGCCTAATTTTAACTTCAGTGTTACAGAAAATAATCTGTGAAATAAAAGTAGGAGCTAACCATGCATCTTACCTGAATGGCATACGCTGCAGAATCCTGAGCACGAACATTATCAGCATAAGCAAGGAATGCTCTGGTCAGTTCCATTAATAATCCATGGGCAAAACTTGGATCTTCCACTCCAGCCTCAATCACAAACAGAATGCCAGTTTTATTAAAGCTGTATCTTTAAATAATCACTTGGAAGCTTAACTTTAAACTGTTTTAGGTGAGACAGCAAGTACTGATTTTCAAAGGGTCTAGAGATATGAGGTTCCCTCCTCCCAAGGACTTTTAGAAGACACCTAATGCTAAACAAAACACTATTGCAATGCTTCTTACCACAAATGTGAAGTGTTTTCCTTGAGTTTCACTTGTGGAAAAATCAAGCCTGCCGGGATCTATGGCTCCCAGTTCACCTAAACATTCTCCACAGAGCAGTCGAGCTTGGGAATTTGCATCCTGGCAGCCAATGAGAAGCACCGTTACCAGCTGGGAGATGACTGGCTCCACGGTTTCACTGTCTGTGACATACTTGATCAGTTTTTCCTAGGAAATTGAATAACAAAGACGAGTTATTCTACAGCCATGTTTATGGTAAATAAGCTCAGAAATTTTCAGTCTATAACTCACTTCCAATTTCATTTAGCCATGACTTCAGGTTGTAACTACAGTCCAATTGCACTAATCTGCTTTTTCCCCTAGGAAGGACTAAACAAATGAATGAGGCATTTGGGCCTCAGTTAATAATGCTGTCATGGCCAATATATTTCATTATCATACACCTCTCTACTAACTTCACTTTCTTTCTTTGTCTTACCAAGAACCTCTCTTCTTTTCTACATTAGCTTTTTCACTTAATTATCCCTTTTCTTATGTGTTTCAATACTCCCTCCCAATTTCTCTCATGCAGCTATTATCATACCTTCTGGGTTTGCTACCATTTGTATTCTTATTATTTGCCATTTCTTGGACATTTCTTCACTCTCAAGTCCTACAAAGCCTAGGGTTTCAAGTCCTTTGATCAATGCCCATCATTTTAATTGGGTGTCCTTTCTTTTTTGTTTTGGCCCAGCTTTTATTCCTTAGTTTCACATTTAGTCCAAATACAGAAGCAAGATGTTTGTCATTGTTATGCTTAATGAAAACTGAAACCACAGCCAACATTGACCAATAGTTCCACAAGCTGTGGAACTAATTAAGTTTGATTTGCCTCAATTATTTTGCTAGACTTCTAACTAAGCAAGACATGGCAGGATTTTGCTGACCTAAGCTGCAAGATACTGGTTGGCCAGGAATAAGCACAATGATTGTTTGTTCTTTTACCTAGAATTTTTTTTTTTAATTTCTGGCTAAAGAGTGTCCCACAATCTTATAACTACTAAGGGTATAGGTACAGATTTAATACTTTTTCTAATGGGTCACATACACCCTTGGGGCTAATAACCACACAGAATTGTAAAGCAGTGTCTTCAGCTTGTACATGGCTATAAAATTTATTTGAATATGATCAATGGATTCAAATTTTTGGGGGTCTAAGACAAAGAAGGAAGAGGAAAAAGAAAAAGAAGGTGTGAGGTGGTCAAACACATCTTAATTCTTTCAGATATTACACACACACACACTTTTATGTATTAGACTCCTGATGCAAAAGCCATCACATGTCCTAAACAGACAATAAGCCAACAAAACTGATTGTTGAAATGGACTTCTTAGATACATCTTTCCTCAGAGTTGGGAAAAAAAAAAGTACACTAGCCTTGCTGAATCAGCATCACAAAGATTTGAAGGATTTGAAAGTCCACCTACACGGAGGTGTCATGAAATAGAATCCATTTTCTCCATTATATGAAGAAACAGCTTAATAAACTGAGGAGAACAACCCAGTTCAAGTGAACATCCTGTAACAACAAGGAGTTTTAGACTTTTGGTCCAGATGCTAATTTGATTTATTTTTAGTTCCACTGAAGGAGGTTTTCTATACCTGGTTTCTATACAAGGTTTCTTTAAGGCTGGTGAGTGCATGAATCCGAACATCCACATTCTCATGCTGAATAGCTCTCATAGACAGCTGGAGGGCTGTCTGCAGGTCTGTGCTTTTGGAGGATTCCTGAACATGACATAAGAAGTTCAAGTTAAGCATAACAGGAATATGACTGAACAGCATCTCAAAGAACACAAGTAAGAACACATGGAAACAACTATCTTTTTGCCTACATTCTTGCCTATATCCATATGCCATTGTCTTCCTACCTATTCTTTAAAATGTTTTCCTCAAAAAGGTGCTATATTTCACTTCTAGGTAAATATAATGTTGGTGTAAATGAAAATTATAAAATCAGAAGAAAATGCTTTGCTTTAAGTCTATCTAAAATAAAATTATTTCTACTTTTGTTGCCTCATTCCCACAAAATAACTGCTACTTCCCATCTGTTACCTAATCATTCTGAGGGCAAGCAAATGAAATAAAGTACTCCTAAGAAGAGACAAACTTTGCTCCCTGTAAAGAGAATATGGAAAAAGGATCAAATGGAAAGCAGCTTCTCTTGTAACACAATTATTGCTATAGCTAAAACTGCTGACTTCTCATCTTATAATCTGTCACAAAAGAGATGAGAAGTCAGTGTTCAGGAGATGCTACAGAAACAAGAATGTTGAACATGAGTATATTTCATTCCTAAACAAGAATCAGAACCTGCTTAAACTATTCCTGCGATACACAAAACCTGTTTTGTGGTGGAGGCAGATAAATACTATTTCCACTTAACAATAAACTTTACATGTTTTCCTCAGCTGTCATGAATTCATTTGATGTATTAAAGACAGCCAAATAAATAACAGAAGCCGTACCTTTCTGTATTCCTGAAGGACAACCTGAACTTCTTTTAGTTGAGGAAGGTCAGGCAGAAAATATATTTCATGTAGAAAGTCTCGTACTGCATCCCTAATAGTTATCAAAAGAATATTGCAAAGAATATGGCAAACATTAGTTGAATCAGAAAAACCTTAAAAATCCATCAAAGAAAGCAATGAAGAAATCTCTTTCAATATTGCTACTATGGCCTTCTACAAGAGCCTTATTATTCCTACTGCTACCTTTTATTTTGAAAACTGTTGGTGTGATACAATGAAAGAAAAATGAAAACCCAACAGAAGTAATCAAGATATTAAGTATCAACACTCCTAAAAAAAACCCAAACATACTTTTAAGCTACAAAATATAAGATGAAAAAGAATTATGACTCAACCTTATCTTCAAAAAGGTTAAGTCATGAGAATTAAAGTATTTTGTATTAAACTTTGATTTTATTTTCAGTCGGTGTGACCATTTGAAGGGAACCTATGAAATCTTACTCACCATAATAACCTGTATACTTCATAATTATACCGCTAATTATTGAAGAAAACGAAGAACTCATTTCCTCCCCATTTCCAGTTCTGTACATTTCTCTCCAGCTTAGAGCAAATGTTAACAATCATCATTATTCCGTAGAGGGAAGTCATTTTCCAGACCAGCAGAAAAGAAAACCACTCAAGAAAACCTGGCAGGGTTAAGTGTTTGAATGGGTTTTAACTTGGCCACAGCATCATATATTTTTATAAGGACAATATAAAAACACCTTTCCAGATGGGACTATCCCTTGTCACATTTCAAGATCTCAACACAATTTAGAGAAGGGGGAATTTTATAGAACAACGATTTAGCAGAAAAACAAATTTTCTCATCTCAGTGCTGGATGACTTGAATTTAGAGTTACCCCCTTTCCTGTTACAGGATTTAATCCATATAACTGAAATTATTTCATACAGTACCTGTTCTCCACTATGAGGAAGTGGAATATTGCTGTGGTTTCCTTGGGTTGGATATGTATGAGGGGCAATAACACTACTATCACATGGCTGAGCAAGGAGCCAAGATAGGAATGGTCCAGACTTCGAACAAAACAATCCCAGGCCCTAAACAAGACAACAAAACAAGAGTAACCAACGATTCTTCTCTACAGAAAATATTTCAGGTGAGTTGTGAGAAGCATTTTAAGCTACTTCAGCACTGTGGTTTAGATTACTGACCAGAACAAAACAAAACCATACATTAAAGGACAGAAATAGCAGGGATGTCACTGTTTGGGTACACCATCAGTTCACCTGCAACACAGTTCTGGGAAGTCATCCTTGTATCTCAGAGCTGTTCTCAGCGTGGTCATCATCTTCACTCTGACCGAACTGACGTGTTTGGGACCCATGAGCATCATTAAAGACCTCAGGCTATTTAAAGCCTAGACATAGATGAAAGCCATTTTAGTGTATTAGATAGTCAGGAGAACATGTAGGAGTCACGTTTTCTATTAAAATAAGGCTACCCTTGCTTAAGAAATCATACTCTAAGACATCAAAATCAGTTTGATGTTTTAATAAAGAATCTGGGTTTAGAAAAAAGAGAGTGAAAGGGAATCTCTAACGACAAGATGGTAACAAAACCCCATGTTATTTAGGCTGTTGATAGATGAGGGAAGAACTGTGGACACCAAAGGAGTTAATGATTATAGATGACTATTAAAAAACATGATAAACTGTATATTCCAAGCTGAAAAGAGAAGGCTTAGGAAATATAGAGAAAATAAACAAACTTGCATTTAAAAGAAAAAACAAACCAAGAAAACCCCAACAGAGTTGATATACTACTGCTCACAGAAGTGACTGGCAAGCGTCAGGAACAGGTAAAATAGCTCAGCTGTCAGTGAAAGACAGAAGAGAAATACTGAGATGCAGGAGACATTTCAGTCACAGTAACACTACACCAAACAATGTAGTAAAATGTCCAGCGTGACAGATCAGTAACACAGGAATAAACCTGAGCTTGAGAAAAGGTCATGCAAGGGGAAACTCACCAAGAACAAAAAACAGAAGAAAAGGTAGAAACAATAGCAGGCGCAGCAAAAGAAATGCTATACAAATTAAGAATTTCGGAAAGCATGAAGAAATGAGGCTATGAAAATGAGAACATTTTAACATGAATAGCTGAAAAGCAAAAAAACACCAGAGAAAATGCAGTCTATCAATGTAAACATTATATACATCCTAGCAGTGAAAACTTCCTGCAGAAATCATCTACACTCCCTCTGTGAGGTGGCTAAAAGGCCGGTCTTGCGGTTAGAAGCACTGCCTCAGTAGAATTTTCACTCTGTCTCAAGCTGTGAGCTCTAATTTCTCTACATGTTCTCCACTGCAAAGCTGAAAGGAGCTCTTCTGTGAGAAACAAAACTAATGAAGTCCAGTTTCTCTCGGATTTCCATCTTTTTTTCTTTACCTTTACCCTTTGGTGTCCTTATATAACCCCATGCCGTAATTCCAGTTTTCTCCCATATTCCCTCATCCTCCCACTGTTTGTTTCACACACTAAAAATCATACACTTGGATTTCTCCCCTATAATTCCTGGTTCACTGACTTGTTGCATACACCACGTCTGACTGAAACACGTAATGCACTATCTAACCATTAAAGAAACACACCAAAAACTTTTGAGCTTACACAGTGAGACCATCAGTTTTAAAGAATCATTTTGGAACCTTAGTATCTTTGATACTTCCATGGCAGTTGCATGATCACACAAGTAAGTCTGGAATATTAAAATAGTCCTTGCTTATTTTTGCTTTAATGTTCAGAATTAAGTTTACACACCATTTTTTTATCCTCAATGCCAACACTGGAACTCAGTAACTGCATGTTAAAAAAAGCCAAGATACCAAGCAATTTAGGTTGCAGATAATCAGCCTGTGGAGAGGAAAAACAAAAGTTAAAAACCCGAATAATCTTACAATTAACACATTCCAAAGCCTAAGAAATTAAAAAGCAGGTATGAAACGGTAATTCTGAAATACATAAGAGAAGAATCCCAAATACATACACTGCTACTTGAGAAACATCAGTGTCGATGACAGAAGTCTCTGTTAGGCTGTGGGTTATGCTGTTTTGTAGGATCTTAGGATTTGTGTGTGTGTTGTTGGTTTGTTTGGGCACTTTTTGTTTTTATTTGGTTTTATGCATACTTGGTATGGATCTCCCTATTACAGGAACACTTAATAGGAAATGCCAGCCTTTCCTCCACTTTTTGCCTGAAATAAGTGGTCAGAGAATGGCAAATTGCCTTCAGTCTCACAATGGCCAAAAAGAAATTATTGAAAAAACTGAATATGAACATTTTGATGTCCTTACCATTTGTTCTGGTGAGGTTATTTCCCTAGGTCCCTGATAGGGATCATCATGAGAGGCAAAGGAAGCCAATATGGACAAGCCATTGAAGACTTGCTGATAGTGCTCCCCGATCCGCAGCAGTAATTCATTATGCAGGCCCTGGTAGTCCTGTCTCAGCAAACTGCCCAGCTCTATCTCGGTCTCATTCTACAGTCAAACACAAAGTATTAATTTAATCACAATGTAATTAGCACACTGAGAGACAGGAGGCATTGGGCTCTGGTTGATTTGTTATAGAAATCAAAGAAAAAGCTTCTCAATGTTAGACAAACCAAGTTTTTAGAATTTGCTAAGTTCATAAAATATCTTAGAAACATTCCTCAGAGCCAATAGAACTGATTATAAGTAACAAGAACAAAACTTCTGCATATACAGTTTCCCAACCTATGCTCTGCAATGCCTTAACTTAAAGCAGAAAGCTCACTATCCATCAACTGTTGCTCCCAGTCTGCAGGTGTAATAGAGCAAATGCCAATTTACCTTGAGGTAATGAAGTGCCCGCTCAAGCTCATCCTTGGTGCAGGAACAGACCAAATGAGAGAAGATGTATTTGAAGTTATTGATTAAAATCTCTCTTCGGTTCACATTCAATTGCTTTGCTATGGTTCTGATAAGTGTGGAGGCTGCAGGACTGGCCTTGGCTGCAAGGTCAGGAAGCAAAACTTGCAGGGTCCGCTGGTAAATTAAGAACAACAGTTAATGGAAAAAAACAAACAAACCAACAAACCCTCCAAAACCCCAGGGTTAGGCTTAGTTTTATTTGTGTCAGTACCACAACACATGAGTCTGGTCCTAAGTATGACCATAGCTATGAATACAGAAAAACTTTAATAAGATGAAAATACCTAGTAAAAATGCAGATAGGACTAATTACTTTAGGAGCTGCTTCATCTAAGAAACAATACTAAGAAACATGTAAACAAAAAGTGAGCTAGCATTTTTTGTGTCCATCCAGATTCTCTGCAAAAGGAAATCTTAAAAAACCCCCAAAAACAAACCAAAAAGACAACATGCCCACACACAACACTCGCCCAGACTATGATTCAGCCAAAGCACTGCTGACTTAACAGTTGTGCATTTCCCATCTACCAACAAGCAAAACACAAGTATGATTCTCAAGCTACTCAGGGTTCCAGTAAAACAGTTATCTAACCAGATATCTAACCAGAGCTGTATCCACAGAATGGTAGCTTTCTTCTTTTGAAATAAGAAAGCTGACACCACACAAAAATCACACCTTACAAAGGATGCCTCCAAGTGCACTAAATCATTAATACAGATATACTTAATGAGTATTCTAAACTTATCCATCATACTTGAATTGGCACTGTAGCCATCCCTCTAACTGCTTGATAAAACTGTTCCTCTGCATTTCAGCTCTCAGTTGCAGCATTCCCAAGAGAAAGTGTGGATTAAAATTGAAATTCACAAGCACAAACACAAAATAGCAAAAGGACTGACCAACTTACTGAGAGAAAGCGATTTAGGTCTGGAAAATCAAATACACTGGCAATCTCAGATAACATGTCCAAAGCCATTTCTCTCTGGTGAGCAGCTGTTTCTTTCTGCAGCTCATTGCCCTGGCATGGAGCACTCAACACCACCATCTGGCTGGAGTGCAGGGATTCCACTAGAAACTAAGCATGAAGAAATAGGTATTTAGTATTACTTTGCCCTTATTCACTCCCTAAAATTAAACACAAGATTTTCCTGGTCTTTCTATGCATCTATTTTTCTCTCTCATTTATTGCACATAGATCTATGATTATTACTTTGCAACAGAACTGGATTATCATCCACTCAATAATTACATTCAATTTTGAAACCCTGGATTCAAATATTTCATTACTAAAAAAATATTCAAAATTAGAAAAGTCTGCTTTTGAAAATTTTCTTTTAAATATAACTTCTTGTCTTTAGGTAATGGGTATAACAAAAAACCTAAATCAACCATGGCAGAATTATGCCTGTGAAATGCTGACTTCAATTCCAATTTTAAACCATAGTGTCTTGCAGCAATAGTACTACATAATGAGAGATCTATTTCAGAATGAAGCATCTAGGGTATAAATTCCAGCATCTAGGGAATAAAACAGAGAAGCAACACTATTGAGGGGAGATCACGACAAAGTCAAAGATTTCCCATTCCCTCCTGAATGTTTGTAGGGCTTTTTTCTTAAAATATTTTCTTTCTTGTCCTATTTCACCTTGACCAATCTGCAATTTTGACCTTTAATTCCATTTTCAAAATACACACAAAGAACCTAAATACATGCACTTTCTAAAGCAGCAACTCTTTTTACCTGACAGATAGGCTTCTTGTACTGACTGAAGAAAGCCTGCAGCTTTATGGCCTTGGCTGCTGCCAGGGCCCGGATCTCTGTGTAAGCTGCTCCAGCCACTGAAGCTGACTTGGACAACAAACAGTGCAACAAATGCAAGAGGGCAAATGGTACCAAATCTCCTTTGGATGCCCTTACAAAGTAAGCAGAAGAAAAAGAATTAAAAAGGAAAACTGAATTGTTGCATTAATGAAATAATTAAAGAACGTGCAATTGCCATCATGCAAAATGAGTCGTGGTTGTGTTTGCACGGCTTATCTGTACTTCCTGTGACAGGGCAGAAGAAAATGAGAAATGTTCCATAGGAATCAACAGCTCTGTACAGTTGCAACAGACTCAGGGCAAAAGCTGACTTCAAAAGAAGTAATTTAACCTTACACTTGAAGGAAAGGTTACTTTGTATCACAAACTGACACAACTTGGCAATTTTCAAGATACTATCAAAAATACCTTCCAATATCTCCTGTTGTGAGAATCAAGGTATCTTTAAGCTCATTATTTCTTGATATTTTGGCATTTGTGTAGGCTACTTTCATCCTTGAAACAAACAGCTGGTACATAGGAAAACAAAAAATAATTAATTTTAGTGTTTGACATTAGTAAAACAAAAACCATAGTAAGTTAGGAATAAAACCCAAAAATAAATGTGAATTCACCTCTTTTATGAATCCTTCTTCGGAGTCTAGGGATTCTATAATGTTCTTTATGCAGTCACTGAAAGCCACTCGTACATCTTTGTCTGGATCTTCCATTAGATTTAATAAAGACCCAACGAGAGTCTTCACACTGGACTCATCAGTATTAAAATCCAGGTGTTTGCAAAGATGAGGTATATTTTCTATAAATGCTGGGTGGCACAGTTGGAAGTGGAAGGGAAAACATATTTTTAATTATTTTTCAAAATCTACCGAAGTGCACAAATGAGTGATGCAAACAAGCCATAAAGCACACTATATTTTTTCACCAAAAGAATCAATATTGTGAAATCAGAGATGCTATTTAAAATTCAGATTCTACCAAGTATTATAGTTTTAGATATAGCTATAAACCAAATTTAAGCCAAGGTAATTTAAAAAGAATATCATTGACAACATTAAATATCAGCAGTGATATCAACTGAAATACAACACTTCAAGCGCCAATAGAACTATTAAAACCCAATACAGAATAAAAGGAATGGAGAAAGGTACAGAAATAGTGACTTAGTACCTCAGATGGAAGTGTAAAATGTTACTAAAGGTAAAGCCACATACCTAGCTTTACTGAACTGGGTGCTTTGCTCTCAAGGAGGACGAGAAATGGCTTGAAAACACAGGCTTGCACAGAAGAGGTTTTTCCATGAGCAGAAGTCACAGTAAGGCTGCTACACAAAATATCATGAGTAACATCCTTAATAGCAGAGTCTGCTAAGGAAGGTCGTACATGGAACGGACCGGAAAGACAACAAGATAACTTCCCAACTATAGCAGCACAAGCCTCCTTGACTAGCTGAGACTCATCTCTGATTTGATTTCTGAAATGGAAACAAAAATAAAATCACTTTAATAGATCATTTACCCAGAAATTTGTTTTTCTATGCTGTCTGAGTTCTCTAACTATGCTGACAGTACTATCAGGACAGCTTAAGGATCTGTCCCACTAAATCATCTTTGTCCTTTTTGGATCACTCTCATGTTCTGGTCAATGTTTGAAGTAGCACTGGGCATAGTGAGGCTGGCATGCTGTAAAGACGAAACTGAAGACTAACACAAAAGGACAGAAGACACCAAGACACATACACAAAAGGCAGAGAAACTGCAAAGATTTTCAGAGACATACGGACAAACATGACATGGATTTCACTGACAAAGATACCTCCTATCCCCCCAAATTTAAAGACCCTTAATTTGGGGTCTTCAGCTAGCAAAGGAACTTGTACACTGACATGGTAAGTGAACACTATTCTGTCATACAGCCATCATATGTACCTATCCTGTTGATATCTGATGATTTCTGAAATTAAGATCTAGCAAATTTTGCATGAACATTTATTTTTTGTGCTTACACTACATTTATTATTTGCCCATTTTTCTTCTTGCACAGAGACAGAAAAGCTGCATTAATACATACAAAAGAGCTTTGGGAATCACGCTGCAAGACTGCACACTTGGTGGATGAAGCAGGAGAGAGAATCCTTTAACACAAGTAGCCCGAATTACTTCATGGGGACTTTGTAGTGCCCAGTGATAAATTGATTTTCTCCAATCCAGATGAATGTTTCTTGGGAAGAGAGACAGAAGGAACACGCAATGTGACTGAGTTTGGGGTGCTAAAGAGAAAAAACAAAGCAAATAATTACTTGATTTAAACTTTTAATACCGTCAATCATCATAAGAAGGCAAATAAAATAATTTTACTTCAGAACAATCATTCCAAAGTGGAACTAGGCTTTATATACTTTAACATACTTACAGAAACTCTGCGCAGTTTTTTGACTCAAAACTAAAGGACCAAAAATAGATGGCTTAAAAGAAGAATCATCAGGATGGCTGTGAATCCAGGGCAGAGACAGCAATCCACATAAGTCATCAAGAATCTGATCACTCAGTGGAATTTTCACTAGGGGAAAAAATGAGCAAAACAACAAAAAAATATACTTTTTCAGCCCTGTAAGGTTTATAAAACATTTTATGTTCCCAATTTGCTACAAAATGTTACATTTTCTATCACATGTTGATATTCTACTTTTCAGACATGTAAAAATAAATTATGTAGTACTAAATCAGAATAACCTAAAAATCTCATTAAACAGATGACAGAATGCAACACATGAGCAGCAGAATGAATATAACTTTGGTATCTCTGGATTTGTGTGAAGACTTTCAGGTGGACTTTGGCGTGTCTGGTAAGCTGAACTCATAGTAACATTTTAATCTTGGTAACTGAGTCTGTCTTCCATCCTACTAGTTACTTTTAAAATAACCATGGAAGTACTCAATATTTTCATACCATGCAAGCCACATTTGCTAAAGCTGGTCACGAGCTTTGAAATCATTGAGTGCAACAAAGATTGTAAGGGGTGCTGCCTCTGTGTGTCTGTAAAAGAAAGCTGCCAGAAGTTTGTTCCTTTTTATGTATTTTCCACTATCCCCATGTATTCTCTTGATCAGATAAAAATCAGCAGAAGTACAGACAAAAAGAAGTAAATAATGTTCAAAAAAGAATGCAAATGAAGGTCTCTAAACAGAAAATAATGCTATTTTTTTTAAATTTAACGTTTTTTGTAAAGAGTTGGAATACTAGCACAAGATTGATAATTTCAGTACCTCTACCAAAACAGACTTAAAACAGTCAGATGAACTCCTAATTTACAAAATACATGACATCTTAAAGGGTTTCTTACCTTGTGCATACAGTAAAGCATCAAAAATTTTTACTATTCTGTCAATCACTTGTTCTAGATTAACAATCTGTGTAGCAGCCTCTAACAGGTTTCTGCAGACTTTCACTGCTCTTGAGGTAAAATCAGAGGAAATCCACTTGAACTGGATATTCACCATTGAATCTGAGGAGATTGGAGTATTCTTACATGTATCAGAGTTACACGGTTGAGACGCTCCCTGCTCTTCACTGTTAAAATAGAAATCACATCAATGCAACAAATGCAACAAACAACATTTAATATTAACTGCTTGTAAGCCAAGTTACTATGAAAATGTACTTCTTCAAAAGATACAGGACTTCTCCAATATTTATCCTGCTACACAAACAAGCATTAATGTAATCTACACAAATCATAATGAGAGTTACAAGAAACTCTTGGTCTCACAGTTTCCCCTTGGTACCCTTACCTGGTGGAATTTGTTGCGGGAGAAGAATGAACTATGCACAGAGCAGCCAATCGCAGAATTACAGCAATCCCTTCGACAGTCTGAACAACATCCACTGGCAGAATTTCTTCCTCAAGGAGAGATATTAAGGATGCAGCTTTCTTAGTGATGGCATTCCATAGAGCACTCTTCAGTCTCATGTTTACAGGGCTAAGTCTGTAATTTGACCATATTAATTATTTTTCAACACATTATTTTATTTCGGAAAAGATAAAATAATCATAGCAAAACCAGAGCTAATCCACATTTGATACAGGATTAGGAAAATGCCAAATGAAGCTTTAGCTTAAACGTGTTCTCTGGAAGGAAAAGATCCTAACTCTGAATTTAAATATGACTCATATCAGACCAATCTGAAAGGCTATAATCATATAACTCTACAATCCTCGGAAGGTCTTGGTAACCATAAAAAGGCAAACATTACACCCATCTTTGACAAAGGCAAAAAACAAGGATCCAAGGAACTATAGGCCTGTCAGTCTAACCTCAGTCCCTGGCAAGGTTATGGAAAAAGTCTTCCTTGAACTCATTCTACCTGCATGAGGGACAAGACGGTGACTGGAAACAGCCAGCATGTATTTACCACAGGGAAATCATGCACTCGGTTCCTTTCTACAATGAGACAGGCAGCTCTGTGGAGAAAAGTGAGCTGCTTTTTCAGAAGACTTCAATTGTCTAGAAAATTAGGCTGACAAGAACTTCATGAAGGTCTGTATGACAAGTCCTGCAACTGGCAAAAAAACCCTGATGCAACAGAACAGACTGAGAGCTGACTAACGAGCAGCTTTGGAGAAAATGACCTGGCAGGCTTGTGGAAAAGTGGAATATTAGAGCAGAGTGACCTTGTTTCAGAGAAGGTCAACTCCATACTGGGCTGTTCTCAAGAGTAAAGGCTGATCAGGAGGCCACACCTGGAGTGCAGCATGCCCCAGCCAATTTTGAGTGCCCAGAGACAAGAAAGAGATCAACTGCTGGCACAAGGCCAAGGTAATCAGGGAGCACAGCACAAGTAGAGGCTGAGAGAACTGCTTTTGTTCATCTGAGCACAACTTGACCTAACTAGGCCCACTTTAAGTACATCCAGTGTAACAGCACAGCCACACATGATTCTGTCACACTATGGATGCTCTCAGCTTTTGTTTTCAGTGTGAAAAAATGAAAATAATTTTCATTGAACACATTAAAAACAGAGTCTCTTTAATAAAGTTTGGCTTAAAAATCACCAGTAGATTTTGATCCCTCAAACTATCATTTAGATTTTTTTCCCGAGATCTTTCAATCTGGCTGTTATGAAGAAACTCAAGAAGTTGTCATTTATTATTCAATAGCCAAATTACTATAAAAGTAGTTTCTGAGTAAGTGTCATACATTAAAGGTACAGGTGATTTCCTTGGATGCTTTGTGGATAGGCTCAGTCGTCGTCTTTTCTCTGGAACTTCATCACTGCTGCTGCTCCACCCATCAGTATCAGAGCTCTCCAGCTGGTTCTGATGAAGCTCCTGAAAGATTTCTTCTGTCTGTGTTTTTAACGCTGTATAAAGTGGACTCACCAGATACTGGGATGGACAAACAACAGAGGTACCATGATGTATGCTCTGCCTCACTAGAAGATGTGGTATTATTGCTTCTGACTTAAAATATAAAATTGCAAAACATTATGGTAAAAACGTTCTTAAAAACCTTTCAGTTCAAAAAACTTAATTACGAGATGAAAGCTCTTATGAGCAATGACGTTTCCTGTGTTGCTACTAGAGAGGATGCAGCTTATACAGCTGTTTCCCAGCTCCTGCCACAATACCTTGCTACCAAAGCCATCAAACAGACACATAAAATTTAACAAACAGGTAAGACACACAGAAGAATGTATGGAATAGAGGGAACACTCAGCATATCAACACTTCATTTTCAACACCTTGTTATGGTGTTTAACTAAAACAGGGTTTATTTAGGTTGAACATCAGGAAGAATTTTTTTATTATTAGGATGGTGACACACTGGCACATGTTCCCCAGAGAGCTGGTAGATGCCCCATCCCTGAAGACACTCAAGGTTGGCTTGGGTGGGGCTCTGAACCCTGATCTAGTTGAAGCCGTCCCTGCTCATTGCAGGGAGTTGGACTAAATGGCCTTTAAAGGTTCCCTCCAACCCAAACCATTCTCTGATTCTATTTTAATTCAAACTTCTGTCTACCTGTCCCTAACAAACATGACTAAAAGCATATGGTTGGAAAGTAAGAGCATCTTGAATGGAAACTACTTGCAAAGCTGCCCTCATATGAGTATACTCTGGGCCTTAATCCCATTTTATATTATGATTATGGACAGACAGTTGTGCCTGCATAGCTTATGAACAGTTTAATACATCTGAAAAACATAAGAGTCAAGCTACATCCAACAGATTCAAGAACTCTGATCTGTACAAATGTGAAACAGTTGAGAAAAAAAGTTGTATCAACCTAAATATGCAATTAAACATAGCATTTCCTAGATTTTCTTCTTTGCATAGGTATAGGTTCTTGTATATGATCTATTCACACAATAAATTCATTTTTTAAAATAAACCTACCTCTTGTTCTTCCTGAGTTCCAAGCATATTCACAAAAATTCCACATATGGTACTGATACGAGCTTTTCTTATTTGTAAGGCAGATTCATAGCCAGTTGGAACAAACTCCAGAAAATACTGCAGTATATGGCAAAAAGCAGTTTTCAGCTTTTCAGACTGAAGACACCTAAACACATCCCCTTTAAACAATGAGCAGAGCTTCTCCAGCAGCATATTCAAGTAGACAGGTTCAATATTTTTGTAAGAATCTGCTTCAAAAGGCAGCAATGTCCTCACCATCAGTAAGAGTGGTTCTCCAAAGAGTTCTGATTCCTCAGTATCCATTTCAAGTGCTGATTGTAGAATTTCAAAAAAGACTGTGAAGAAAACACTGGCCAGCTGTTCTGGAGGTCCTCCTAAATGAATTAACTTCACCACAAACTTCATTGCCAAAGTTTTAACTTTTGGACTGCCATAGTCTAACAGGGAGCAGCCTATCCCCCAGAGAATAATATCCTGTCTTACAAAAAATATATCTGCAACAATATCTGTCAGAATAGACATTAATACAACTTCCAAACATTCTATATTGGGCATACTCATCAGCTGTAATGGTGCCAATCTTAAACATCCCACTTTGTCACTTATATTGCTTGAAAATCTCGTCACAGTCACTGGCCAGACCAGTCCATCTCTCCAGAGATGTTTCTGTGCATCTCTTTCATGCAAGATTATTAAGTCTTGAAAAAGCTGTAACACGTCTTTAGTTAGTGCTTCAAAAATGGAGCAATTCTTCATTTTAAACAGGAAAAGTAAAGAGCAGATGACATCACAAATGTTCTTGTGCAATGTGTTGCAGTTTGGAGCTGCAGCAATACGAAGAAGCCTTGTTATGATCCAGTTACTAAATTCTAGGACAATAAAAGAGAATCTTTATTATTAAGATAAAAACCAAAATCTCCAATTGAGTACCTTCCTGAGTACAGATTGTTTATCACTAAAACTAAACTCCTTGGGATAAATGCATGTAGGCCCAGTAAACAGAGTCTTCACTGGGACATTTATTCAGCAGACCCCATTGAAAAAGGGGAAAAGAGGGGGCAGAACATGGGGGTTGGGAATGGAAGACACACATTTAACACTGGTGTTTCCAGACATTTTCCTCTGTCAAAAAAACACCCTCAGGCAATGAGTACACGTACAGCATATCTCATCAACACTATACAGTAATATACCTGTGCAATGATAATGAATAATGTCAAAATCTGTCCTGATAAATTTCCATTATCACAAGTGCTAATCCATTCACGATATTCAAATTCTACCATCATATTCAGTTATAAATTTATAATGATGAACTTACATATCTGCCCTTTTCCCACCTCTGTTCTTTTGGATAATCCCACTGTCTGCAAATTTAAATACCAAGCTTCAACATAAACATTTTCAACAAACTCACCAATGCAACTACATTCAGTTTCCTCCTGATTTCCATCCACATTTACAAACATAAGTGGGTAAGATTTCATGATATGTTGAATAAAATCAAGCAACATCACAGAACTTGGCTGTGAATCTGATTTCTTAATCAGTTCCACGGCAACTTTGAAAAAAAAGAAGAAATATTTAAATCAGCACTGCAATAAACCACTTCACAAATTTGGTTCACACCTTATGAGAAAGACTTTTTAAAAATATATATAAAATACTATTATATGGTAATAAACCTTCCAAATTATTTAGTGGGAGTATATTTTTTAATCCATGAAGATAATTTAATGCATATTATAAACCCTCTATGTGAATCCAAACTGTATGAAGAAAAGTATAAATTACTCATGAAATATTATTAACCTCACATGTATTGACATTGTTTAAATTTTATCCAACTGTGTAATGAGTGAAGAATAGCAAATACTTAACACTTCCCTAGGTTTCCAGTCTTGCCAGAGAAACAACTGGGAGAATTGTTACAAACCTCCAGGAAATAAAAGGTTTTAAATTGTAAATTTAGCTTACTGAAGCAGAAAGTTAAACAAAACACTAAACATATCTAATGCTGCTCCATTGAAACAGGTCTCTGAGTCATATCAGATTCATCCAGATCCCACAGGGATCCTATCCAGTGTTAGTTAGCACAAGAAGGAAACTGACATTCAGACAAAATTTCAGTTCTGAATATTAAGAACTGCAAGCTGTGTTACTCATGAATAATGATACTACATGATAGCTCTGCTTTTCAATGTTGTGAGCATTTGTATTCATACAACCCTGCACGGCATTCACGCCCTCCTTCTTTGAGAGGGGGGTGTGTGTATGGTTTTTTTTACATAGGGAACTTCACATCATAAAAGAAAATATTTCATCAAGGGCTTCATTAAAAAATAAGTAAAAAATGGTATTGTATTCAACCAAATCTTTCGTAAAATGAGAGTTATAGCTTTTATTTTTGGCAGGAATTACTTAAAGTATAAAGCAGACAATTTTAAATTATAGGAATATAATGCTTACCAACATCTACATCTGTAAGAATTCTGTCAATGAACTGGCAGAGTATTTGTCTTGGTTTCTCCACAACTGTGTTGTATTCCTCTGGACTAGCACTAAAATGAAAAGTATGGTATTTTGATGTTATCAGTTTTAAAGTACAAAATAAGTATTTGAAGTCTGTCTCAACAACTTAATGTTAAACACTGATTTTCTTTTTTTCTATGAGTCTTTAAAAATAAATACAAATTGATTTCTTGGTGTTGTGTGGGGGTTTGGTTGGTTTGTTTTTTGTTGTTTGGTTGTTTTTTGGTTTTTTTTGTCTGGTGGGGCTTTTTGTTTTGTTTTGATTTTTATATTCTTGTTTTAGTGACCGGCCTGTCCCTCAGCAGTCAGGGCTTGTCAGGTCACATCTTCAATATACAACTGTACCTCCATATCAGCTCGCTGCCTACTGCAAAACAAAGCTACGGTGCTCGTGCTGCCAATAAACCTGCAGAGCCCGGCGTGTTCCAGCTCGGGTGGTTCTCAGTGAGCGCACACACCACACACAGCGGCAGCCCCGGGGCGCCGGGCGATCTGAGGCCACCACGCCGCCCACACCAGGATCTGTCAGCGCCACCCGGGAGGGACAGACCCCGGCGGGCAGCGGGAGAAGGGACCCGCTGAGGCGAAGGCGCGGGCCTGGCCACAGGACAGCTCGCACACCTCCTTCTCCCCTTCCCCGCCACACACCGATGCCGGGCGCCCTTCCCCCAGCGCAGCACAACCCCCGCACACGCACGCCCTGCACGGCGGCCGCCGGGCCCGTCCTACCCGGCGAGCTCCCGCAGCGCGGGGATCATGGAGGCCATGCCCAGGCCCTGCTCCGCCATGGCTCCGCTTTGAATCGAGCGGCGCGCCGCGGGGCGGGCACGGCAGGATGGCGGCCGGCAGGGCCCAAACGTCTTCCCCCGACGCTGCTCGAGATTAACCCCTTCGTCCCCGCACACGGAGCGGCCGCGGCAGCTCCAGGTCGGTCTCTGATGATTCCCGCGGGCACCTCGCCGCCTCAGCGGGGCTCTGCTCCCCGGGGCGGGGCACGGACAGGTAACGCCCAGCGGGGGCCGAGCGCACCCCGCCAAGCCTTGGCCGGTCCGGCAGCAGCACTGATGGACCGCCCAGCCCCGGCGGGCGCTGAGCGGAGGATGGGAAGGGATGGGAGAGGAGAAGCCCCGTAGTGTTGAGAATGGCTTAAGCGAGGAGGGGAGTCCCCGCGCTGAGGGGCGGCGAGGAGGAAACTTCGGTGCCAAGGGAGCACCCGGTGCAGCTCCCTCCCCGCCAGCCGCCTCCCCGCGCAG
>VWZT01002081.1:108550-194976 GCA_013397055.1 Pachycephala philippinensis
GAGCGGCGAGCGGAGCTGGCGGGAGGGCGCGTTCGGCAGGTGAGCGGGCTCGCTCCTCCGCACAGGTAGCGGTGAGCAGCGTGCGTAAGCTACTGTTTTTATTTATTATTATTATTACTTTCTTAGCGTATGTTGCTTTATATTATGTTTCTTTTGCGAAACGTTGAAATGTGTAAAGTACGGAAGGCGTTGATGAGAACCCCGAGAGGACGCGAGGCGGGCGCTGCGCGGCCCCGGGCGGCGCCGGTGCTGAGCGGGAGCGTGTGGCCCCACCTGGGCAGCGAGTCCGCGAACGTTCGGGAGAAAAAAGGATAAAACAAGGGGTTATGGGCAGGTGTGAACCGCTGAGAGAGTACGAGAGGGACACTGAACTCGGGGTTTGTTTTTGTCATTAGGAGCCCCGGCTCTTTCTGCATTTGTTTATGAACTTAGCGTTGTTTCTGGGTTGAAATAAAATCCTCTCAGAGGATAATTCTGTTGCCTGTTTCCACTGTGCTAGGGCTGTGTCTCTTGCATGTAAAACAGGCTACATGTGTTTCAATTCCTTGAACCATTTCAGGTGGATGCTTTCGGTAACCTATTGCTAATATTTCATTCAGAGATGGTTATTTTTGTTCTGCAAAATACATGTTTGTCATTTCAGTAAAATTTTGCTGGCCCTTTAGAGGCTGGTAACTTGGCAAGGACCTAAAATACTTCAAGAAACTTTACAAAATATAACTGTGTTTATCTTACTTTGTTTTTCAGCATATATTGCAATGTTTTTACTGGCTGACTTTATAAAATGTTAGACTTTCTAGAGTCATTCCTAGAGAGAAAGCAGGAACCATGTAGCTATTTATGGTTTGTTAAGTAGAACTTTAATGGTTCAGGAAGACCAAGTACATCTGGGTTTTGTTATCAGTGTTATTTTGAACACAAAGTATCTATTATTATGAAAACAATATTCTGAGTGTAAATTTCCAAGACTGAAATGACAATCACACTGAGGAAGGTGTAAACTACCCTGCTTGCCAATTTGATGTAGAGTTAAAACTCCTGTGTCATCCTGGATGGACGTAAGAGAGTTAGCAGGATACTCTTGGTATATTAGGAAGTTCAAGAAGACTCTATTATCCTAAGAAATAAGCTAAATTTACTGAATCATAGGGTGATTGTTTTTGCTAGTAAAGAATAGGTGTGGCACAAAAAGCGCTTAATAAAAAAAAAGTGCTTTTGCATGGAAGTCTCTTGAGTCAACAGTGAGATCATATCAATATAGGTATTCTAAAAATGCTTTCATTTGTCATAGGTAGAATGCCACATAAACTTGTGGTGCAGCTTCTTCCAGCATTTACTGAGCATGTAATTCTGGCTTTTTTCTTTTTTGTAATAAGTACTTCTTACAATAGAGAGATCTCCTGCTTCCCATTCTTCCCTGGGAATTTTACTTCCCAGTTGCAAAACCCCATCTACTGACTTCTCACCACATCATCAAATTTCCACAGCTACCATGGTCTTAGAAGACTCCCCATGAGACTGCCCACAACAACTTCTTTGGGCTGTGAGGATGTAAGAAGTCTCACTCACAACACCTAGTGTTCTATAACTCCTCCAGGGAAACAGCACCTGAAACACTTGGTTTCATTTCTTGCTTTCTTAATCTTAGGATAAGCACCTCAATAGACTCTTAGTTCATCTCCTTGTTTCTTTCTCATCTCATTACGTTGCACTTTTATGTCTCTTGGCCCCCAGGAGGAGAAGCAGGTGTGTTATCATGCATTTGAAGAGAGTGACTAATTGCTAATGAAAATAGTGTGGCTTGAGGCAATTCTTTTTTCTCCTCCAATGCAGCTGTTTCATATTGGTGAAAGGAATCTTACATGTGCAGAGCTCAGCTTGCAGAACTTGGGGTCAGGGGAAGAAATGCATAGGTACAACTAAGTATCAAATTCAGTGTATACAGCACTACCAAGATGTCTGCCAAAGCTGATGTTACTTTTTTTTTAATTCTTTCATTTTTTTCCCTGCTCTCTTCCCTGCTTGGGCAGTCCTCTCACTGTACAGCTGCATGATTCTTCCACACTCAAGCCTCTGTCTTCCTTGGCTGTTGTTACTTCTTTACCACGTGCCTCTGCAGGTAATTGAACTTATTTTAAGACAGTGAGTGTCTTTTCATTGGTCCAGCAGGTCTGAGAGCACAAGAGCATGTTAATTGTACTTTTATTCCCTCTGTTTAAATGTTGTTCCATTCTGAGCTATAATTACTGTTCTTGGGGCTCATGCACTCTGTGGATGTATGTGAGCTGTTCCCCAGGGTGGTTAGCATGACTGCAGCTCGATCTCAGCTGTCCTGGAGGCAGACAGGAGGAGTACCTGTAAGTGCACATGTGTGTTCCTTGATGCCTTCAGGAGCTGTGAGATGTGACCATACAGGCTGCTGACGGTGGTGAGGGGAAATGCAGCCAAGGTGGTGCATGGAGGTCCTCTGAACTGTACTAAGTAGTTTCACTTAGTATCAGGGTGTGCTTATGGCTCCTCATCTGCAGGGATGCTGTAATAACCCCCAAGAGGCTGTGAGTGCTTGAAATCACATTTCCCTATCCAGTCCTGCAAGTGCCTGTCAGAGCAGATGCCTGACCTTTGGACACCGGGCACTGCTCCTGTGCACAGTAAGAATGTGGGTTTCAGCACACGTGGGTTTTATCTCTGCCTCTGTTGCTTAGTCAACTGGGCTGGAATGAAGTGGCACAGATTAAAATGATGTGTACCCTGAATATTGGTCTGATGATTAAACAAAAAGAAGTGAAAAATGGAAACAATAAATGGTGGTAAGGACAACAGGCAAGCCAGAAACCTAAACACAGATTATGTACATCCAGCTAAGCAAAAACTAACAGGTACAAGAGGAAAAAAATTAGGAAAGAAAACATATAACACTAAAATCTATTTGACTTCTCTATGTAATCTTGACAGGTCCTAGTCCTACAAGCACTTACTTGTGTTTCTTTCTATGAATAAGCCTACTAATATACTACTGATAATGTAAAATAAAGTATTTGACTTATTTGGAGAGATGGCAGATTATACATTCCTTTGGAACCTAGTTTTATTATTTGTATAGCAGCAGTTACTTTTTTTGTTTATCTGCAACTACTACTTTTAAAAATAGTTGCCTATAAATATATTTTTCTTACTTGTTTCTTGCTTCCCACTATTTCTAGAAAACTGTTATTCTTAAGGCTAGTAGCTGTGGAAGAAACTCGCAGAAATGCCTTTACTACCAGCATCAGTGTATATCATTAAGACGTTTTGAGTTGATAATTTTTGAATGAGAGTTAAAATTCCTGGAATCTAGTTTCCTACATAAAAGTTTACAGAATCTGGAGTTTACTCTTTAAAAAAAAACTTGCAGCCACAGTGATGCTTAAACATCCCTTAGTGAAGTGTAAAACTCTGTACTAGTCATGCTAGGAGAAAATTGTGCAGGGTGCATTTAAAATGTCGTTTAAACTACATTTGAAAATTCTGAGTGTTGAAATTATGTAGGTTCTTTTATTCAAATATTTCTTCAATGAAAAACTGTACTAGCTACCATTGCTCCAGTTTTCATGGGGAGAAGTTGTTGTTTTCTGAGAGATTTATTATTAGGAGCTATAATTTTCCATCTGGTTCTGTGTTCCATACTGATAAAAACTGGAATAGGGTTTAAGTATGGGAATATTGATATTAGTTCTGCTAAATGTGCACTTTTCCCATTGTATTACATACTATAGAAATCAGTGCAATGGAGGAGGGAGAAGGGGGATTCATGTTCTTTGTCCTTTTTCCATCTTTTTTTGGAAGGCAAATAAATTAAATTTATGTGCAGTGGAACAGAATTCATTACTTCTTTGTTCCTTTGTGAGTATTTTCCCAGTACTTAGAGCTTCCACTACTCTGTGAGGATTTTGTCAATAGAATACACATCACCTTAACAGCCTGCTATATGGAAATACCTGAACTGAAAAGTTGAGGGGTACTCTTACACGTAAGACTTCATGTAAATTCTGTGTGTAAAGTTCAGTTCCACACTTCTTACTGCAGTAATTAATTAAATAAAATACTTCCATGGCATTCACCATGATGTCTGAAATACTTCACATCCGTGATAACTGTTGCCACAAAAGCTCCAAAAATCAGCAGGTCTACATAAACAGATTAAATAAATGTAGCACAGGACTACCAGCAAGTAACAGAATCTGATCCAACACACAATTATCACTGGGAAAGGCTCCACTGGACTGTAGCAGATAATAAGGAAGCAATAAATTTTAAATGTAGTTCTGGGATAAGATACTGAGCTGAGCAACTGCAATTTCTGTTCCACCTACAACCTAGGTTTGAAGACCTTCTGTGGAAGGTGGTGTCTTATTAGCTCATTTTCAGCCTTGATATTCAAGGAGCAAACAGTCAACTGGTGATGGTGTTGTGAGTTTTAAAGCAATGTTACCGGTGAAAATAATAACTGGCATTAGTCACATCAATATCAGGAATGCCACGTTACTGACAGAACCACTTCTGCATAACTGGTTTCTTTATTAAGGTCTTTTAATCATTGCTGTTGCTAAATCTTTCCAAAAGGGCTTGAAAATGAAACAGTAAGGGTGGTTTCTCTATTTGCTGGTGTATTATACTTGTGATAAAATTACTAATTACATGATTTCAGCTTTGATTCATCTGGTCACATGCAGGGAATGCTAAGTGTTAGCCATGGTCTTATTATTTACATAATCATTTGTTTTGCTACTTCTAAATGTAACTTGATGAACTTTTGGATTTTTATGTGGAGGTGTGTACTTGGTTACTGCTATTACATACAGGTGTCCAAGGAGGATAAAGGTACTGCATCACAATAGCTCATCAGAGAGACTGCTATTGCTAAACCTCAGAAATAAATTATGCATAAAGCAGACTGTGTGCTTCTCCATGCATGCTTTTGGTGGGAAAAGGATTATCAGCCCACTTTCAGGGCTCTCTTGGCAGATGTCTCCTTAATAATAATAGGCACTAGGGGGAAAAAAAAAGCTGGATCCAGTATTTCCCACTTTCATTCAATTCCTGTATTCATCCTTTCGTCTCATTAACAATCAGTGCTAGAATAGACTGATTAAAAACACTGACATGTAGAAAAGCTGAAGTATTAAGTCATATGTTACCAGCAAGATTATATTTATTTGACTGTGTTAAAAAAAATTTGTTTCTGTTGAAGATTCAGGACCTAGCTGTTTCTTTCAAACCAGGTGTTCTCTGGTACGTTTTCTTTTCCAGAATTTTTACAGCTTGGAATGTTTTTGTCTTGCTGATTTATCAAGCTCGTCTTCTAACTCCGCATCTCCCCTTCTCCCATTGTGTTTGCACATGTCCTACTGCTTCTCTGTGCACTAATTTATCACCTTATGACACAGAGAAACTAAATTCTTTCTTTCATATCCTAAAGGTAGCACGATGTAAAGTAGTATGAACTTTTCATTTTCCATTGAGCTGATTATTTTACTTCTGCAATGTTTCCACTCCTTCCAAGCTTGATTTCTAGAATCAAGATACATTTAATTTGGAGTTGTATATAGAGGTAACTATTTCACTAGTTCAAGACGTATTGGACAAATTTTTCTAAAAGCTGATAATCTTCATCTTAATCATTGACATTTATATATCTTTGATCTTTCAAAAGGGATTTCATTATTCTGCTACTACCAGAGATTAAAAAAAGTAATTGAAACTAATGTGTGCACTCCCTCAAGTATCGAGTCTTTGACCATTGAAAATCAAACCTCCCAACTGGCCTCTTCACCATGGGCAAGGTGGTTGGTCACCTCCTACCAAAGCTGCTCCCAAGAGAAGCTTGGCAGCAACACAAGACTTGGTTTTTGTCATGCCAGAGCAAATCCCTACTTCTGGCTCTCTTGTTGTGTTTGTTTTCATAAGGTGGCTTGCACCCTGAGATGGCATCCCTTGTGCTGTGTGAAAGACAGCTACTGGGTCAGCCACTCTGGGCTTTTTAATGAACTTCTGTCTGATAGACTGACTGCTTTGGGGAAAGTAGAAATTATGAAATCATCTATAATAATAGAAGCATGTATTTTGGTTGCATTCCAAAATTTCTGCACGATTTCCCTCCTGATTTTTTTTTTTTTTTTNATCTATGGAACAGACTCTTCTGCCATATATTTTATTCTTTAAGCTGCCATTCTGCTTTTTACTAAGTAAATTAAGATCTAGGCATTTAAACTCAATAGGATTAATCCATATCAGCCCTCCCCAACGAAATAAGCATATGTTGGATGAGTGATTGACTAGAGTCTGTGTGCTACCTAAGAAGTGCTTCATTAAGATGTCACTTCAGTTCTGCTGCTTCCTGCCAGACTCCTCACTCAGCAGGAGACAGACCAGCAGTAGTGGGAAAGCTTGGGAAGGTAAGCACAGTACCCACTTGCTGATTGATAGTAACAGCTCAATAAGTATTTCTGTGTCATGTTTAGAAACCTAAAAACAGGGATTTAAATATAGGGTATTGTTTAATGTTCAAGGGCATTAATTTTGGAGACTCAGAAATATGAGTTATTTTTCATTAATTGTCACCATGTAAAGTGACATAAACAATGTGACAGAGCTACTGAGTTTTTGTGAAGGTCAGTAGGAGGAGAGTGATTCCCTTGGTGCAGACTTGTAGCCAACTTAAAATCCAAAGCATATCAGTTGAACTATTATGTGAAACAAAATGCTTATTTTATATGATCTCCTCCAAAGACACGTTTTGTCCTTGTGAAAGAGCTGATTTACCAACAAGCTGATTTATCTGTTGATCGCAGTTCATCACTTTATCATCAAAGAGTCACTTTTTAGCTACTTATTTCATTTACAAAATGTGGAAATTTGCTCTCAAAGTCTGAACAAGTGTTATGACTTAGGAGTGGTGTAAGAAATATTAATGTTTTCCTTTGAAAGTGTCACAGTTTGGAAAGGCTTTGGACTGTAATCTGGCAATTTAGGAATGCTGTAGCACGTACTGCAGGCTGTGAGAGCAAACAATTGTCACTTTCTCATGGGACATCTTAAAATGGCTAACACAAAACAAATGTAAACACATTACATTTAAGAATACTCAGAATTAGTGTTTCAGCAAAGAGACTCATCACAAAGGTAATCCAGCTTACAGTGCTTTCTGTGTTGTATTGTTCCTTATAGTTAGTACGTGGTAGATAACTGTATAATTGTATCTTTCTCACCTTATGGGACTTCAGGCAATTAATTTGAAAGCAACAAATATTTTTTTTTAACTATCATTTTTTGTTTTGTAAAGGTTTTTATTAACCTAACATTATTTTGTAAGGTGAATGTTTCCATGATACTTACAAAAAGGAAACAAAAATTCTAATTAACAAAAATCGCGAACACTTTTATGCATTGTTTTCTAGCAGGTGAATAAAATGTTCAATTTTCACTGTTTTAGTAAAATGCCTGGATATAGCTTATGTTTAGACGTTTTGTTAAACTCGTGACTTTGTTGCATAATTTCAATGTATGGTTTAAATGCTTAGGGACATTTGCTCATGTTGCAAGCTCAAGCTATCAAAAAAGATAAGTTGTTTAAACAAAACTTTTATAGGTTTATTTTTTTAAATTTTGATTTCTGATGTTTGCAAAAAAGATGGTAAAATTTTTACCAAAGCATCAGAAATAGTTTTCGTTAAAGAATATAAAGTTATCTTCCAATCATAGGAATCCTAAGGATGAGATTTTGAATGATTTAGTTAGAAAAAAATTTGCTCAGAAATTTTGTTCTTTTTCATCCACAAAATATGATTAAAAATGACAGTTGGCAACAACAACTGTAGATGTTTTATTCTGGCCTAGTTATTAAGAACTACAGCACCAGCAAATGAGCTTCCTGCATGCCCCAGATAGTCTTCTAGTTAGAAGGTACGAACAATACTCTATTTAGCTTTAGTTACTCAGATTTACTACCGTGCTCCTTTTATCCTCAGCCCTTGGGCAAACATAGCTCCTTAAAGCTGTGAGCTGGCAAACAGGTAGCACCTTGGGCATCTGTGGGCTCTGCAGAGACTGGCTTTGAAATGCTGCCAGTTGCTTTTGCCGTGTATTGTAGAGGACCCTCCTTTTACCTCTGGCTGGACCAATGAAAAAAGAAACCCAAAAATAACCTATGAATTTTCCATGACAGAAAATCCTGGCTTGCTTGCAGTATAGTAGCTGATCAGTCTAATCTAATAATCTTTTGAACCATGTGGAGCTGAAGGAGGCATTAGCGGGTGTCAGAAGGCCATACTGCCATCTGATAATTAATGAAAACTGGAAAATACTCTGGCAACACGCGTCTATTCAGTACTATTTTATAATTGCAATTAGCCAGAGTATGAAGAATATGTGGCTATAAATTCAGTTGCTGAGGGCAGAATGAATGCATTTCTACTGTTACTCTTAATGATATTCACATGATTAACTTCTGGGGTGACCTTAAAACTAAGTTCATTAGTAAGAGTTAGCCTGTGTCTCTCTGCTGGAGGTTTACTATTTGTAGCAAGCTGAGGTTTCCTACTTCAGCTTCCAAAGAACAGGCACAGGGCAGGATAAAGGCAGTTTCCTGGAGTGTTGCAGTTGTGCTGTTTTAACTCCCTCCTCTTCTGCCTCTGAGGCTGTTTGTTCACCAAGAGCTTTGTTCATAGTTCTGCTCTTCAAGTTATGTGGTAACTAAATGTTATCTTCATGCTCAGAGAAGAGAAAAATGGCTTATAATGTTCTAGTTGGCTTAAGAAAAAGATCCTTTTCTGAAGTTATGAACGCCATAGAAGGCTAAAGCCTATTCCTCAGCAAAGAATAGAGAGTACAGTATGTCCTACCTGTCAAGTGGCACTGAACCTGGAAGAAACAGAGGCTTGGGACAAATACTGACAGCCTTGCAAAAGATCAGTGACATTGTAACAGATTAAACAGTCGAAGGTGAGTACACTTTGATTGGGGTAGATGGAATGCAAAATCCAGCAAAGTCTCAAAAACTGTGACACTCATAGCTTGTGAAATTGTAATTTGGCACAATTTGTGGGGTTGAGAAAATACACCAGAATCCGTTTAATTCTAAAACAAATACCAAGGCTTTCCAGTTACAGAGCAGGGCTTAAAAAGTTAATCTGATAATAATGGGAAGTATTTGAAAACAGAAGACAGGTGTTATTCCATAGTTCATGGGGTTTCTAGTTGCTTAGGGTCTGACTTGTGATTTTTTTTCTGGAAAAGTTATGTTTGTAATCCAGACTATTGCTTCTGGTTAGCTTTTCTGTTTAGTAATTAACTAGCAGTGCTATAGTTTATTTAAAAAGTACAAGAATAATTAAAGCATAAACCCTGACCTTTGAGTCTCATTTGAGAACACTGGGACACCTAAAAAGCCCCTCTGTCAAATGAGGATCCTGTCAACACATCATGTGCTCTGAGTTTTTTATTGATACAGATATTTCAATAAGAATTTCAGGATGTTTTCCTACTGAAATTTCCTTTAAAAATAATGCAGCTTCTATTTTTCATTGTAGTTCAATGCTAACAAAAGCTGCATATTCCTAAACCTAGACAGAGAAAGAAAGAGATTAAGTGTCATTTGCTGGTGTGTCTTTTAACTCTCTCTTTTGCTGTTGTAAACTTGATATGTAATGTCAGCCTAGGCACAAAAGAGTGACTTGAGGATGGAGTTCCTGAATGAACTTGCTTTTAGTAGTGTAGCCTTTCCATTTATATTTTAGTGTATTTTGCTCTAATGAAATGCCACAGAGACATCAAGTTTGGACTTACAAAAATAATTCTGTTCTTCAGAGCAGTTACTGGTAATCAGATGGGTTTTATGAGCAAACTGTTTCCTAGTTTCTCATCGAATTTTCTCTATGTTAATGATACTCTTTCCATCTAACATGTATTTGCATGCTAAGATTGCTATGATGCTTTGACCTTCATAGGAATTCATTTTGCCACAATTCCTGTGTTTGGCTGCTGTAGTGTTGGTTCAGCCTATTTTTTCCTTGCTTTTGGTCTCAGCATCTGAGGTACCAGCTTCTAGTGTTAATTAAAAAGCATGATCCTTGCCAACTGTGGCCCTCCAGAGACAGGGCATTTTCTGGGTCACTGGGTGGCTGCATCCAGAAGTGATGCACAAGCAAAGATACTCATATGGGGACAAGGTGGGTGAGGAAGGGAAGCCTTTGGAACAGGAAGAGCAGAAAAGGTGCTTGATGGGAGCCTGTACAGTTCTCCAGGAAGGAGGGTCTAGCACATTTGTGTGCAGGGAAGCCAAATGATGCGTCAGTACAGGACATAGGTTTCAGTATAATAAACTGGTTTTTGGAGAGTATCAAATGATCCATCCAGGAGGCAAATGATACTGCTGGTGAGAAGAGATAAGAATATGTCAGATAAATGAAATGATACATTATATTCATTGACCTTTTCCTGTGCAAGGCTCAGTCAAATGCTTCCTGGACCAGTGTAAACATTTTGATGTTTATACATGTGAAGAAGTTTCTTCTACCAATTCACCTTAATTTTAACTTTTACTTCCTTGCTAATTAGTTTGAATGTAGTTCTGCAACCATGGATTACTTAAATACATTTCCGTGTGTGAAATGGAAAAGCAGGAGTTTTGCTTTGAGAACGGTGCCTTTAAATGTTTAATTTATGTTCAAAACTCCAGCTTCAGATTCTTGGATAAAAAGATGGAATGGTGGGGTTGCTTCACTTCTGTTAGCATTGTTATTGTGGGTTACAGTGGGCAGTTTAAGTGGTGTTCTTGAGCTGTCTAAGAAAAAATATTAATGACTAATGGGAATGAAGTTTTTCATTGGAAATACACGTGACTTTAATTGCAAATAGAAGTGGACTCGATTGTAACTATGTCATATATTAGAAGCACAGAGATGAAAACAGGTCTCTCAAGTGTAAGCCACACGGCAGAAATGGGCAGCAAGTTTTATACCAGGACTTGTGAATTTCCTTTGTAAGCACTAGTTTTAACCGTCTCAGTAAAAGGTAAAAAATATTCTAGACTCTGGACAACAAAGTGGAAGCTAAAGCAACACTAAAATGATTTACATTGGGAAGGTTAGAACCACACCCGCAAAGGTCACATGTATTACAGTCCTAGTGGTTTCTACAAATGTACATTTTCCAATAGGCTTGAGGAGACACTTGTTATAGGATTTGCTCAACAAATGAAGGTCTTCTGTGTGATCTCGTGTCTCCCAAGGGAATTCCCTAGTCCCACTTCTGACACTGGTTTTGCCCATTGTTTCCTGTCTTTGTGTTGCAGTTGTGTGTCATTAACATCATGTAGATTTTATTGCTGGATGCAAGACTTCCTTATTAGATAATCAAAATATTAGTATGTCAGTGACTTTCTGTGAAATGAACTATGGAACTGAGACTTTGAGCATTTACACTAACACTTGTATTTCCATAGCAGAACCAAACAAGAACTGCTTCTGTCTCTCTTGGAAGGAGATTGCAGTTACATTACACTTAAGTTATTTGTTTCTAAAGATTTTCATTACTGTATTTATGGCATGATTATTAGAGATGCTGAAAAATCCACAAATCCGGCTGACTCCAGTTGAAGCTGTTGGAATACAACTGAAAAACTTGTTCTTAATAACCATGGTACCTTTGCTGCAGTAATAAGGAAGATGTCCTGTACCTGAATGCCAAAGTAACTAATCTCCTTTAGGCCAGCTGTAAGGCTTGATAGGATGTTCCAGAGCTGAACTGCTTTTGGTTGGTGGCACATCCTCCGAGCTTCTGATGTCATCCAGGCATTTACACTTGTGTCTCCAAGCTGTTTGCCTACCAAGTCATAGGCTCAGACGTCCTTAAAAAGACATAACAGGACCATCCTTTTCTACCATAGAGTGTAGTAACTCTATTCTTGTTCATTCTATTTCATAAGCTGCTTTTATTCACAATGAATTCTGAAAACACTTTTTAGTGGAAACAGTCTTATTAGTGGATAGTTGGTATGTTTATGTTAAAAATTAAGTCCTTACGCCTTTTGTGTTCTTTTTCTTGATTAAATGTGTTGTTGAAGAATGAAAACCATGAGAGATGTTGAGATAGCATAAAAGGTAATTAAGGTTTATGGCTTGAGTCTATTCAAATTCTTACTAGGCTTCCATTTTCCTTGTGTCTGTACTTCTCTTGCCATAATTTGAATACCATGTACATGCTGTTAACGAACTTTCACCAGGGTAAAGGCTGTTCACAATAAAAGTGAGAGCAAGTGCCACTTTAGCAGATTCACTGTATCCAACTTTTACTTTGAGTCAGAGTTTTTTGAATCTAACCATGTTAAAAATTGTGTAGGGAAACTTTATTTTTGTGTTCCTCAATTTGCTATTGTATTATGGCACACATTTATTATTTTGTATTCTATGCTTTGATTCTGTACTCCATAATTTATTGGAAAGGTAATATATTTAAATTACATAAAATATGAATATTGTTAAGGTACTGAATCTTGACATTTTCATCACATAAAACATAAATCTCATCTCAAAAGTAGGATGATTTTGCTTCAGATTAAGGGGTACATTGTTTTTGTAGACAATCTGATCTTGTGTTCTGAAAAACAGAAGTATTGTGTTTTATCAAGAGAACTGTAAGAAAAATCTTGTTTCTGTTTTTCTAATACTGATTTGCCTGGTATTTTCAAGTCCTAAAGAAAAGCTGCTTGTTGCATGGAAGCAGCTTTGTTTATATATTTGCCTGGAAATGGTTTGCTATCAGGTAGGGAGCCCTGGACACACTGTATTACAGAAATACACAAATTTAACTCCTTTGCTGTTCTGTTACTTGCGAAAGTGATCTAACCACAACTAGTATTAAGAATGACAGTCTTTATAAACATCAGAAAATATAATTAGAATGTAGTAACTTGTGTGCACAGCTCTGCAGGGCTGGTGGTACTGACTTGTGTCACCTCAGTGTCCTGGTTTCACAGAGCATGTCACTATTTCAGATTTGCTCTTGATGACAATCCTCACAGCTCCGTGTTGGAAGCAGGTGAAACTTTTATAACTCTTAGAAAAATAGCTAATTAATCGAAGCAGAATGGGTCATATGTGATTAAAATATTGGTGTAACTAGACTTTAAACAAGTAAGGTTTGCAGAACCTTTCCCGAACGGTGCTTCCAGCATGCAACAGCCTTTTTTCAAAATTACTTGCCTACAAGTGGTATAGGCATAGGTAAGGTTTCTGCTGATATATTTTATTTGGAGTGCTGAATGCACCAATACAAAGCACAGGCAGTTTGAGATCCTCTTGAATGATGCATGCAAAGGAAACTGCGTGAAACTGATACTGTTGATAAATTTGCATGGCTGTTCTGTACACTCAGCAGCCAAAGGAAGCTGGAGGCATTTTGTTTGCATGAAAAGGTATCTTTCTGAAGTAAGCTTTTATCTGCCTTATAAGAGAGTTGCTCTTAATCCTGACCTGAGCCTCATGAAATTGTTCTGTACTTATACCATAGGAAGTGAACTCAGACCAGGCCCATGACCAGTCTGATATCAGTTAGATATCTGAGCTTGTTTTACTGTTTATTCATAAGTCATCCAGGTTTTTCTTAAAGGCATAGTGGAAATGTTGGTTCTGTTATTCACCAGAGTTGCTGTACTATATTGAATAAATTCCTATGGAGTGAGTAATTAATTTCAGTGTACATCTAGTCCTCCTTCCTTGAGATACATATTTTGTGAACACAACATTAATCACTGTGGCTGGTTTGATAGCCTTCCTTTAGCAAAGGTCAGTACATACAGTTTTGGACGAAGTTAAAAATACTGGTTTTTGCCTCTTAAATTGTACCTTGTTCACTATGTAATGCCACTCATAGAAGACGGAGGAAAATTCCATGGATTATTGGTTTATATGTTGATTATTGGTTTTTATAATATTTCTTCATTGTTATCCTCTAACTTCTAGTAATTAAATACTTTTGATTATCAGAAATATAGTCAGTCATGTTTATAAGCCCAGGCTGAGAAACATATTCTGAGTATTCCAGGTTGTGAAGCTTCATATTGACTGTATGATATGGCAAGAACTTTGCTCTTCATACTACTCTGCTAATAACTGTGACTGACACCATAATTGTACCCCGTCTATTCTTTCAAAAATTAGTCACGTGTTTGCAATATCTTTATATATATATGTACATATATACATATATGCACACAGGTATATGTAAATATGTAGCAAATTACTTTGACCTTTTGGTGCTCTCCTGCTTTTAAGATTGACAAGCATCCTCTTTGCTGCATTTGGAGTGGATCTATTTTTTTATCTTTTTTCTTTATAAAACCCAGTGCTCATCATTTTACAGGTGTATTAGATTAATTCTTTCTGAACTAATTAGAGGGCTGGCCACACCTGGGATACTGTGTCCAGTTTTGATTCCGCCACAAAGAAAGATGTGGACAGGCTGGGGAGGGTCCAGAAAAGGGCCACAAAGATGATTAGAGGACTGGGAAGCTGCCATAGGAGGAAAGGCTGAGAGAACTGGGTTTGCTCAGCCTTGAGAAAAGAAGGTTTAGGGGAGACCTTATCACTGTGTTCCAGTATTTAAAGGGTGGTTACTCCCTTTTACAAGAAGTCACATGGAAAAGAGAAGGGGTAATATCTACAAGTTCTTCCTGGGGACATTCTACTTGGTCACAAGAAGACAATTTTTCACAAAGAGAACAGTCAGCCATTGGAATAATCTCCACAGGGTAGTGGTGGGTTCCCCAACATGGGACACTTCTAAGATTTGGCTGGGCAGGCTGCTGGACCATCTTGTCTAGAGAGTGCTTTTGCCAAGAAAGGTTGACTGGCTGATCCTTGAGGTACCTCCCAACCTGGCATTCTGTGATTCCGTGACTGTTCCACAATCAAGGCTTCTTTCACTTTGGATAACATACAGTGCATTTCTTTCCTAATAATGTCTCCTGCAGCCTTATTACTGATATGGGAAAGATAAGCTATCTTTCTGTATCCTATACCAGGGCAAGCAATAATAATAAAATTATAAAGTCACTCAACTCTAATGATTATTCATCTTGTCATAAAGATTGAGACTTATCACAATAAGATAAAAACTTCATCTCCAGTAAGTTAAGAAAAGTAACCTCTGCTGCTGCTTTATTACAGACCACCCGTGCAACACCTAAAACAATTTGTCCTTTCACAGTGTTAAAGGATTGATTCAGTTGGCCCCTAATCATCTTTATATTTGAAGGATAAGAATAATCTTGGCGTAAGTATAAAGTTCTTTCAGTCTAAGCTGAGTTGGGGAGGGGAAACGAAAAAATAAACAGAACAAACAAACTTGAGTAGTTATCTTCCTGGAAAATCAGAAACCTCTGTGTGTGTGTTCATATCAAGATAACATTCTGTATGTTAGTTCCACTGCTCAAATCTTTATTATATGCAAATATTTTCAGCAATTTTTAATTAGTGTTTCCTCTTTCTTCCTTACTGACTAAAGGGAATATGCGATGCATATTCTTGTTTTAAAGTTCCTTTTGTGTGTCTTATACCTTATAATGCATTACTTTCTCACTAAGACTGGATGGAACTCCTAGTTTTTTCTGGTGAGAGATTAAAAGACACTGATAGTGCTTGAAAGCTACCCTGTTCTCATCACATTGACTTAAAGAGTCCTGGATAACTAACCCAGGAATACTACAGGTTAAACTGTATTTTGGGGGGAATTTTCATTAAAATCTATAGCAGGTTTGATTCAAAGCCAAATAAAAGAAGGAGAGTTTTCATGTTTTGTAATTATAGATAGTACATAGTAATAACCAGCTTGTTGTTGACATAAAAGCACAACCTCTATATGCAAATGATGCTCTCTTGGCTGTCATTAGAGACAACAGCTTTAAGAATGATGCAGCAATAGGCAGTATTTGCAGCAGGGACGGAGGAGGTGTGTCCCTGATGCCAGACAAAAAGAACAGCAACAAAAGAAAATAAGCTCTCGAGTCAGCATTCTAAACTCCATTGTCACTGCAGTAGCAGCTGCGTGTGGAAATGAGGCAAATAGAATTTGAAATGAAGAGCTGGAAAAGAAATTGCCACTTGCCTGCATGGATGGAGACAACTGTTGGGCCTGATTGCCAATTAACTGCTCTGTTTTTTCTGACAGCTTTGATAACAGGTCAAAAATGTGGCAGGAACTGCTCTTTGACCTACTCGCTTCATCCTTTGTGGTTGTTCAGCCACAGATACTCCTCTGCACACAAAGAAATACCACGATGGTACCAACTGTAGTTTGTATCTGTCTTATGCTGGATGTGGATGATTTCCAGGAGACTCCAGGGAGTTGTCTTTAGATTGAAAAAGCCTTCCAGGCATAGAGAGCAGGCTAGGACTACATAAATATTGTCAGTTCACATTAAGCATGTTTTCAAGGACTAAAAAGAGGATCAAGGGCACTTCATCAGCATTAAACAGTGTTTGTACCTGCCCTGTCCTGGAGCAGCAGGAAATGGTTTAATGTAGGCATAGACTACAGAAAATCTAAGTGTCATATGAATGCCCTCAGAGTACAGAGAAATGTTCTCTGTAAATGAATCTACCTTTCAACAGGTAGTCATAGTTCTAAGATAAGGTGAAAAAGGAGGCTAAATCTTGTCAGAATTGCGTGTGCACTGAGTCATCTTGGGTGGTGATGAGCCTGGGTATGCAAGGTATTTATTAGCTTAGATAGAAGGTCCCTGTTTCCGTACTGAAATTGTCTGAAATGTCTGACTAGTTAAGGTGTTGTCTCTGAATGTTCAAACTCTGTCTCTCCTGAATGCCTGAACCATGCTGGCAGCACTTCTGCCATTTAATTGACCAGATAATTTACCCTATAATGATATCATAAGCTATTTAAAGCTGTCTCTTTAGAGCAGTTACTAGCTTTATTTATCTGCTTCATTCAAGAACAGATGTTGCTACTGTGTAACTGAAATAATCAATGTCTTTGGAAATCAAAGATTGCTATTTTACGAAATAGAATATGATGGCAAATCTAAATTAATAATCATATAAGGGCAGGAGTGAAACTAATTGCATGCAACTTTGCAGAAATTGGTAAGATCTGAGTCATGATAATGGTAAATAGTGAAAAACATTAATGGTGCCAGCAAAAATGCTGTTGTCTTTTATACTTGCATAGCTAAATATTTCACTTATGCTTCGTCATGCCATTTCTGTATTTCAGAGGAGTGTCATCTGTTTGTTTTTTGGGGGGTTTTTTGTTGGTTTTTTTTTTTTCATATTTGGAGCCCTTTAAATTTTCATCGTAATTTGCATTTAAATGTTTTATTCTTTTCACCAATTTTTCAACAGTTCATTATTTCTTTAATTGCCACATCAGGTTCCCAGTGAAGGTACTTGCGCATCCAGAAACATCTGTGTGAAGGGTTATTTTTTACTGAATATATGTTTTAATTTCTTTTTCTTTTGAGTATGAGGACTGGTACATGCTGTTAGTAAGCTTAGCAAAATGGGTAAGAAGGATTTTAGTACTTAAATAAGTTCTAGTGACACGAAGGAAAAAGACTTAACTTGCCACCCACACTCAAGGCCACATCCTGTGTGACCCACAGGAACAGTCCCAGTGAAGACACAGAAAATGCTAACCCAAATAAAGTAGACAAGATCTATTTAAAATAACCCACTGTTGTTTAAGAACTCTGTTTCTATAGCATCACGGAAGAAAAATTTTCCACAAAAGGTGAGAAACAAAGGTACAGTCTTTCCTAAGGCCATCCAGCATGATTCATGTTAAAAACAATTGCTGAAATCAGGTTTCCTCTTCTAGGGTCTTGTCCAGTGGGTAACAGTCCTGTTCTGTTGGTATGCTCAGTTTTTGGGGAAGAAGCACCTGCATGTAGCATATCTGAATATATTTATTGTGATCTTCATCATTCCAGGAATGTATTTTTTCTTGCTCTAAAGCAAAAGCACTAAACCAGAAGGAAAACTTAGGCAAGTTTAGAGCAAATTTGATGAAAATACTTATGTGAGGTGTATTTTTGCCATTTTTGGCTCATAAAGTAAAAGCAAAGATGAAACTTGGACGTTTGGGGTAGGCACAGCCCCAGCTGTAGCACACTGTGCTCTCTCTTTCTCCAGCCAGGTGCTGCTCAGAGCTTAGCGCAGGCAGGTGATGCTGCCCTGCGCTTGCCTTGTGTGTGCCAGTGGTACTGCACAGTGCAAAATGGCAAATACAAATATAAACTTGTGTGTTGAGACAACTGTGTGAGACTTCTTTACAAAGCTGCACTTACTACCAATAAATCTGAATCATCCTGTTGTAGTAAGACTTTGATAAGAGGAAATGGGCAAAGATCTTTCATGGGAGTTTATCAACCCTTGTGAAGGTGCCTTCAGTTTTGTTTTGCTTTTTTAAGGAGGTCAGTAGAGAAAGATTCTCACTGAGACTCCAATCTTTGCTCAGTAAAACCTTCATTCAGCTCTTTGACAGTGTTAGGACACAACGGGGTGTCAGAAGAGTGGTAAAGTTCAGGAGGTGGTACCTCCTGCAGCAGCTGTGGAAAGGCTCCTCAGTGTTTACCCATGGACAGTAGGAAGGTACTTGGAAATGTCCCACTGAGGTTTGTGCTGTGTAAATGTTGGAGTGCTCAGTCCTTTACAGGACTAGATTCCAGAATTAACCACTGCTTGGCAATGATACTGCATCTCACTTAGAAATTAATGTTTCCAAAAATTGTTTGTTGAAATGTGAGGAGATTTTAGTGCTTGAAAACCACTTAAGCAATGGAGGTAGATTGCTGGCCAGTGCTTATTCTATCCAAATGAGAACAGCAAATGTATGTAAAGAGGTGCTGCTATTGTGAATTTTCACTCAATATTACAGTGAAAAGAATTGCTAGGTATTTGATGTACTTTAAAGTGTTGTTTGTAATGTTTTAAGTGTGCCAGGCCTGGACATGTCATTCAGGTCTGGTACCTCGTGTTGAATAGATCAGTAACTAACATGTGTCTGGAATTACAGCCTGCCTTATATCTTACCTGTTTATTATTATTAGGTATAAGCAATTGAGGACAACACTTCTGCTGTCTGAAGATGGAAAACAACATAACTACTATACCTCGTGAAGAGCTTGAGGAGCTACGAGAAGCATTTGGCAAAATAGGTATGTTATAAATAAGGGAATCATAAGGATGCCATTAACACTGCAAAACTGTTTAGGATTTGTAGAAGAAATACTTATGGATCACTTAGTTTTGATAGGGCTGTGTTTTCCCTCTGTATTGCCAGTAATATCTAAAAAAAAAGTAAAAAAACATTTACATAGAGCCCCTTACTTTCACTGGAACTATGTGTACTGATTTCTTTCAACTTCAGCACTGAAAATAGATAAATTTTCTTGCAGGGTGGTTGCATTATTTGTGTTATTGTATATGCTACATAATAGGTCTCAAAATTCAGTGTTTTGAACTCCTTAATTCTGAAAGAAAGTTTGATTAAGCTTCAGGTGTTACATATTTTCATGTTAGATTACTGGCACTTGGTTTTTGCTTTACTTACATGCTTTGGTGAACTAATAATTTCTCTTTTCATTTATTCAATCAGATTTTCTTTTTTAAGCAAACTAAACTTGAAGATTTTTTGATCTTTTGCAGCTAGCCGATGTTAATAAATAACTGTACAGTTTAGTGTGCTTGACAGGATGTTTACAGATTAATCAGAGCACACAGAAAGTATAAGAAATTATATAACAACTAACCCTTTTTTCCAGATTCCACTGCTTTTGTGAATGTTCATGTCTGCTTTATTTCTTATTTGCTGCAGTTCTGAGGGGTGATGTGTAGCTGTGCAGCTCAGGAAATCAAACAAACATGTTTGTAATCAGTCATGATGGGGGGAACAGGGTCATTTTAGGTAAGAAGTCTTAAATACTAGGAATCTTTACTTGGTAAAGAAGCTATTGGGAAGCTGTGTGTTAGACATTTGTAAGACCATAAGTAGTATGGAGAAGTGAAGAGGGAATTGTTCAGGTTTTGCCAGTACAGGTATCACGTGATGCCCAGTAGAGAGTCAGGAAGATTAATATAAAAAGAAGTAACTTCACTATAAATAATGGAACAATGAACCCATTGACTCAGGATGTTGTTGAGACCAAACAAAGAGTAGAAATTCTAAAGGGAGTAAGATACATCCATGTAAGATAATTCATGAGTTGCTATTAAACAATCATCAGGACATCTATAGCTCAAGTAGTTTATATCCTGCAGGTGCTGGAGTGGCAGACCAAGGAGAAGAGCACTATATACATGTATCAGTCTACTGAGAGGTGTTAGCATAGGTAGATACTCACTGGTGTTGTCTGACAGCTTTTCTGTATGTTTGGTTTTCACCATCTGTATTCCTTCTTTTTCTCTATTTCCTGCCTGCATGTTTTCATATTTCTGCTTTAAGAATTGTCTGTACTGCTCCTACTCACTGAAAAGCATTTTTATTCCTTATGCTTTCTGTAAAACATAAAAATTAAGCATCATTAGGTTTTATAATTTTTTTTTATTTTTACATTTCTAATGTCTTTAAGGATAAGTTGCTTGCAGCTACATTGGTAAACTGAGAGAAGGCATGTATTTAACTCTCGACTTGTCATCATGGAAACTTACCCTCAGTGAAAGATGAACCTAGAGAAATAAAATAGCTGGTAATCTGAGTGAGCTCATGAGCATGTCCTCCGCTGGTTAGACCATCCCTGTTATTATGTGTGGTTTTACATGTCTGCTAGCCAGTGGATGAATTAATATACATGCAGACATAAAGTTTGTGTTTTGATTTGGGAACTTCTGGTAGTATCCAAAACATAAAATGATTTTTTTTTACCTCATGTTTTTAGCCTTTTGTCAGCAGTGAAATGTGGCTGCCTTATGAAGCTGTACAGAAGCTACATAGTGTAGTATGGATTACAGGAAAATTACTGTATAGCAATTAATTATGACTGGAGATGAAAGCATGTTTCTCTGCTTGCCCTTCTGTAATGAGAGGCATTCATCCACTCTGGTATTATTGGCTGAGTTCTGATACTAGACACAATATGAAGACATGTTTTTAACTAGTAAATGAAAAAAAACCCCAAAAGTGGGAGCACCTTCACGAGTCAGAAAAGTGGCCACATCATCTTCTTCTGTATCTGACTCATTGTGATGTTCTCTTAAATTTCTTACAAATGTATCATTCATAGAACTAGGAAAATACTAGTAACTAGGATTTTTCAGCTTTAATATGATCACGAGAGTCACTAAAAATTGTTGTCAAAGATAGAAAATACTAGCATTAAATATATAAAACAATGGGCATTATATCCAGCCTTACTTAGGCAGGATATGATTTCTTGTATCTGATTGGACTTCATTTATTGTGTAGGAACTACAGCTTTTCTGCTTTTAAAAGTACTTCTCTCCATTGTATAGCCAAGGGACAGGTAAGGACAATCTCAAATTCTGCTTGTACAAATAAATATACACATATATGTGGAAATACTTGTAGATTTAAAAAAATAGGAACAGGTAATGTGGTTGATTCATTTATGTATTACTTTGGATAAAAACATGGGTCTGTAAAATGATTCTTTATTATACTAGGATGAATTCAAGACAGCTTTCTGCAAAGAGATTGGCCAAAGGTGAAAGTACAAAGGGTATTTTTGATTGTTTCTGTGCTGCTGCATTATTCATGGTGAATAACGCAACTTCTACTCAATGTATTTTTATATGATACAGCCATTAACTTCTTTCCACAATTCCAAACCTCCTGCTGAAAAAAAGCATTTTGATACTTTGTTGTACATGAATGTTCCTGCCATGCTCTTGGGAGCCGATTATAAGTGAAGGTGGCAGCTCAAATTGGTCCCAACAGAGCCAGTTAATAGATTAAGGAAGGTCACCTTTAATAAACAGATACAGATCATCCCAGACTTACTCTTCACAAGTAAGCCTAACCACATCAAAAGTTTTGAAGAACAGAAAATGTCTACCAGATACTAGGATAAGAAATAAAATGCAGTCAGGCAGAGGTAATGTGTAAGTAGTTTTTCTTGTGGAAGTGTGCTCTTCTAATAACATGCATCAGATTTGAGCTTACTGATTGCAAACGGTTTAATATTGGCAGTAAGCATATATTAATTGATCTCCCTTTGACTTGAAGAGTTATAGATAATTTTGTTGGGAGTCTTAAAAGAAAAAATCTTCACTATTTGCAAATTTGCTGTCTTGTTATATCTGTGCTAAGGAATCTTAAGATGGCTCCTGAGAAAGCAAATAAGAGGATGGCACAAGTCCTAGATGGTTGTGCCTCAAATCTACAAACATTCCTTCATACGTACTTATCTCTATCAGAGAGAGAAATACTCATCTCCTAGAACTGCATTTATCACACTTCATTTATTCTTAACAGTTACCATACTTTAGTACATGAGCATGCGTAAGTTTACTCAAGTATAACAAACTGTGCTTTCATTCTACAGATATTGACAACAGCGGGTATGTCAGCGATTACGAGCTTCAAGACCTCTTTAAAGAAGCAAGTCTGCCTTTGCCTGGTTACAAAGTCCGGGAGATTGTAGAAAAAATCATTTTAGTGACAGACAGCAACAAGGATGGGAGAATCAACTTTGAAGAATTTGTCTCTGTAAGACATTCCCTTTGGATGTTTATCTGTCTGATATCTGCTGGGAATTAGGATAGAAAACTGAATTAAGTGGTACAACTAAGTACTATTTTTATATATAACTATTATTTTGAGTTTTCTGTGACAACTTAGAATATCCTATATAGTTATTTTCTAATTTTTGTCTTTCACACTCCTGTTTAATTAAATAGTTCTGATTTGAGCAGCATGTGAAAGAACAGTAGTTGCAATCAGTCTTGTTTTCCGTTTCCTCCAAGGCGAGGGGAAGGACTACATTTTGTAGGAACTGTTGGGCCAGCCCTTGCTCTGACAAAAGAGCAGACAATTAGATACCAGTCTCTGAATGCTCTTAGTAGTGCAAACATTAGTCTGTCACTATGCTTAATCTCAATACTAAAGGCTGTTTATTGCTGGGAGTGAGGTACAAGTTTTCCCTTTCAGTGAACAGATTTCAACGTTTTAGACTTTTCTAAATGAGAATCACTCACTGGTGCATTTTAAAAGAAACAAAAACTTACCAGGCTGTAAGTAAGTTTGTGGGTGATTGGGGATGATTATGTTTTGCTTTGAAGTTAGAGTACTGCTGCTAATTGCAGCAGGTTGTTTGTTGAATTAGTTATTGATCTTTCTTCCTGAGATTCTAAACATGCAAATACTTGCTTCCAGTGTCTGTTACTTATGCTTCATCGTCAGTCTGAGACTCCTGCAGTATTTGGGCAAATCTAGGACGTACCAATATATCCAATGTGGTTTACATTACAGGCAGGTGAATAATGGTATTAGCTTGATAAAGGAAGGGCATGTTTAACTGTCATGTCATAACCTTCTACTGCAAAGCATGTGGGGGAATAAGTGGGAAAAATACACTACTGTAATCAAAAATGTGTGTATCTTTAGTTGTGTTCTTCAATTTACCAAAATATCTGTGGAAAAATTGTGTAGATATTTGTATGTCTTATTTTTTTAGATAGTATGGCTTAATGGAGGTATTCACTGAGAAATAATATCTTAGATGTCCGGTACAGAGATAGATATCCAAACAGTACTTTTTTTTTTAACAGAAGTCAATATAAATATCAAAGAAAGTCAGTCAGGTTAACTACTGACTCTAGAATACTTTTATGAATTAACCATTATTTGAAGGTACGATCAATCACAAAATGCTCTATATTTTTTTAATTTCAGATAATTCAGGAATTGAAAAGTAAAGATGTTAGCAAATCTTTCCGAAAATCAATAAACAAAAAGCAAGGTATCACAGCAATTGGAGGAACATCAGCAATATCTAGTGAGGGGACACAGCACTCTTATTCAGGTAAGAAATAGTTAAACATGGGCAAATTTTGAATGGAGGAAGACTCTTTAAATTTGCACTACAGATAAAATAGAGCCTAACCAGAAAATTTTGGTGCTGAAAGCAAATTAACACAGTGAAAGCAAGAGGAGATAGACAAGGTAAGTGTAGGTGACAGTTTATTAACTCTGTTCAGTTGTTTCTAGTTTCATGCTGCACTTGGAGGCAAGTTGGGTATCTGTGTGAGAGCAAAAGAGAAAAACAAGCACTGAGAGCTTGTAAGGGGGGAAAATGGCCCCTTTGGCATACTTCTAGTAATGCTAGCCAAGTTTGTGCCTTCATTACATGCTAATGGACTCTTATTCCTATATTCAGATAAAAAATGAATCTTTATTTTCATTTCCACAGTGTTAACTAACATGAACTAAAAACCCACTCACAAACCACCACATATCCTTTCGGGACGGACTGGCTGCCTCAGCTGTCTCTGCCATTATGGAATTGTTCACTTCTACTTGGTTTTTGCATAGACTCTCTCACACTTAAGAAGCTGCTTTTAATATTTGTTCTGTTTCTTTCTACCTCCCCGTGCTGCATGTAATTTAAGTTGGTAATTGTGCCTAATTGCATTGCAGCTCCTGGCGAGAGTGTGAACCACCTCCTAGGATCATATTGCAATCAGCAGTATTGCAACTTTTTTGATTGACTTAAGTCTGGAATTTGTGTGGTTCCAGATTGTGTTAAGAGTCCATATATGCGGAAGATTCACTTTGATTTGCCAAAGGTGGCAATATCCTCTCTTTGAGTAGGATTCCAGCACGAGCTATACCTGGTACATCCTCAAAGCAGGGCATATGCTCCATCTCAGAGGATGTCTGTGGGACATCAGATGTAATTCTTTAGATGCTGTTTTATTTTTGGTGGAGAGAAACAAACCCCACTAGAGCACAGTTCGCCTGGCCTGGCCTCACCAGCCATCTTGTTTATGATGAGGTGAAGTGTGCTCTAGATTTAACATTGTTTCCCACTGACAATGAAAGAAGCGTAATGAGTCAGGTGCTTCTTGAGGCGAGGTGAATACCACCTCTGCTGTTTGGGAATTTGGATACTGAGCCTTGATTGACTGTTATCCAAATAAGCTTTCTTAGATACATAGTAATAAATTCTGCACTGAATACGAAAGAGAATTTAAAACTGAGCTACTAAACTTTTTAAGCCTGTCAAAGCTAAAGACAGTTCAGCAGTCAAGATCAGTCTCAAAAGGCTGCCAGTCTCTGAAGTCCAGTAGGAGGCTGAACAAAATGCTGCGTTTTAAACCAACAATGCATGGATTGAGATGTTGCATGTTTCAGATGAGAAATTTTCCCCTCTTCTTTGTAATTGCTGAGAAACTGAATTTGAAGTCAGCCATGAGGATACTTTCCCTATGATGTTTGTATGATTTTTATGTTATCCTTCAGAAAATCACCAGATACTTAGACAGTGCAGTGGGAGAAAGCTCAGTCTGTACTTACCATTTTTTGTGTTCTTTCCCATTGGTCTGATTTTTTTAGTAACTGACCCCTGTGAAACTAAGGGGTTTTGTTGCAGATGAACCTCTTTAACTCAAGTATGCTGTTAGTAGTCTGTGTTCATGGAAATGTTAATCCGTTATTTTCATGGTGTCTTTCTTTTCAGAGGAAGAAAAAGTTGCTTTTGTTAATTGGATAAATAAAGCTCTACAAGATGACCCAGACTGTAAGCACCTCCTACCCATGAACCCATCAGATGCCAGTCTGTTTAAATCCCTTGCAGATGGCATCCTTCTTTGGTGAGTCCAAGGCTGTGAGAAAGAAATTAATCTCAAAGGTTAAATGCTGATCACAGTGACATGAATTGGAAAACTTTAGACAGCCTTTAACATCAAGACTCCACTCTTAAATATTTCAGTCAGGGTGTAAGATGGGGAAAATCTGTTTGGCCATAGAAATGTGATTTTTAGAAAATTTTTTATGTGACTGTGCATATGTTATAGAAGTAGTTTTCCACTTCAGACCCATAATTATATGTGCTAGATATGTGCAGGCTGTTTATAAAGGAAATAATTAAACAGTTCATAAATTCATTAGTTGAATTAATTAGAAAACTTGACTACTTCAAATATTTTTAGAAGTTGCTAATTATAGTCACTAAATCATGGGATAGCAGGAACAGAATTCTGAATTAAAGCCATGGCAAAAGAGAGAGCATATAGTAGGTCCCTTAACTTTAGTCTGCTGTAACTTTCTAGTTAGTTAAAGTAGATTAATAGTACTTACACACCATGGTAGCAAGGGATTAGCATATTAGTATTGATGTTAATTAGTCTTTGAGATTCATGTAGATACAAGGTACTGCAGAAATGCAGTGTACGAATACACTGATTATACTACAAAGTTTTTCAGTAGAGACCATTTAAGTTACTTTGGTTTACAGTTTTAATCTTGTCAGGAACTTTTTTTGACAGTTATAGATATGATCTATTAATTATAAAAGCCAAATGCAACATAATATCTGGGGCATTCTGAATGAATGTGCAATTATTTAACGGGGGAGAAGAGGTTTAGAGGATGAGTTGTTTTTTTTAACTCTTGTCAGAATATTTGCAGCTAGTTTAAAGAGTTAGTAGTTTATAATCAAATAATATATTTTCTGAGAAATGGAAGTTTGAATAAACTCTTGGCTTTTCTTCCTTAGCAAAATGATCAACTTCTCACAACCAGATACAATTGATGAAAGGGCTATTAATAAGAAAAAACTCACTCCTTTCACTATTTCTGTAAGTACCGCATGGGTAAGAACTTGCCACAAATGAAAAAGTAAAATATTTTTCTGTTTTAGTGACAGTGCTCCTGATGGAGAAAAAAAAATCTAAAAATTCTATGTAATAAAACAAAGCATGAGATTGTATTTTCTAATAAACTCTGCTGCATTCTCCTATTTCTTAGATGATTCACAGAAAAACTTGATTTTTCATGCTTTGCCTAATTCTTTCCCTATTAGCTATTTTTGTTTTGCTTTACTGAGTACCTGAAGAAAATAATTTTAGACTTCTGAGTGGATGGTCAGATTGTATTTTAGCAATGCAGAAAGTATCTGCATGGCTGTATACTCTATGGAAGGATGATGCACTTCCAATACTGAAGAGCAACTGGGACAGAAGACGAGATCTATTTTTAATTGTGTATGAAGTCATGAAAAAGTTCGACAGAAACAGTTTTTAAGACCTTAATTTGGGTTAAAGACAACAGGTCTGGAAAGGGAAGTAGATCCATAAGTTACTGGCCCAATGAGAAAAAACTGCTGATTAAAAACCTCAGTTAAATGGCAGACTTTTCATTTTAGTCTGTGATGCTAAAATATGAAAAGTTAAACCACACTATGTTCTAAATTCTCCAAGTGGGTTTTGTAATCTCTACTTATTTAAAGAAGATTTGTCTGCAAAGATGATGCTGCATGTGTTTATGTTGTCTCTGTAGATAGTTAAAATGTGACACAAGAAAATAGTAACATTTATGATAGCTGCCAGCTATTTTTTCTTGGAATCTTTGTCAATATGTTTGACAATCACTAGCTTTGCTTTGAGTGTCAGGGTTTTGAATTGCTGTGATTTTCTTATGCGCTTCAATCAATTACAGTTTACCAATTGCTTGAATAAATGTGTGAGATTCAAGACGGGATGACAGTGATGTCAGTAGTATCCTGCACAGGACTCTGTGCAGGAATTCCATATGAACACGTTTTTCAGGATCAAGCCTCTGATATTTTGAGCAGTATTGTTTAATTTGTATAACTGATACTTACGAATTGCAAAAAGTGTTTTGATTAGAGTATTCCTCTGTAATCCAAGCTGCAGAAGATGGTCCACAATTTTTTGGTGGGTCCATACTAAACACTGCCAATAATGTTTTCCATTAAATTTTGGTAAGATGCAAGGTAGTTCACAAAAAACCTCCAAAGTGCACTTTTCCATTGGAAGCCACTGAACTAATGCATTATTTCTTCTGAAGTTTAATATGAACAAATTTACTAAAAAATACAATCTCACAAGTTTGTTAAATGATGATATTCCAAATAGGAAAACCTAAACCTGGCTCTGAACTCAGCATCTGCCATTGGCTGTACAGTTGTCAATATTGGATCACAAGATTTGCAAGAAGGAAAACCACACTTGGTATTAGGACTCTTGTGGCAGATCATTAAAGTTGGTCTTTTTGCTGATATTGAGATCTCCAGAAATGAAGGTAAGAGTAATGCCAGGTACAGCAATGTCAGCCACTTGGAATTAGCTCAGACCACAATAGCAATGATTTCAGCTTTCTTTCAAACTTGCTTTTAGCTCTTATTGCCTTGCTAAATGAAGGGGAAGAGCTGGATCAGTTAATGAAGCTTTCCCCAGAAGACCTCTTGCTACGCTGGGTGAATTACCATCTGGCCAATGCAGGGTGGAAGAAAATCAGCAACTTCAGCCAAGACATTAAGGTATGTAGTTATTTGCTCTCATAATCGAACATAATGGTATTAAAACACACTATGCATAGAAAAAAATTAGATCAGAAGAATTTAGAAACAATAGTAATCTGCTTTCTCTGGCTGTAGGTTCATCCTGCATTTTTCAGCATTGAAAGAGCAGTATTTTGATCTCCTCTATCCTATTTAGTTTCTCATCCCATGTATTATCACATCCCAGTGCAAAGTGAACATTTCCAATAAGCTCGTATCCAGGGAAGTTTTAATGTTGTGAGATGGCTATTAGAGTTATTTAGGACAATTTGCACCACCTAATTAGCTGCCTAATAACTCCCAGTCACTGCTTTGCTGGTATGTCTACTGACTGACACAGGGGCTGAAAGGTTCCTTGGGCCAGGTGGCAGAGCTGCATAATTCTCTCTTCAGTCACTCTGCATAAGGCATGCAGAGCATTGGAGTAGCCCAGCTGACAAGACAACACAGCAACTTTCTAAAACTAAAAGCAAAGGAGGAAGATTCCCTCAGGTGGTTAGACCTCCTTTCATTGGAAAACCATGTCATTAATTGCAAGTTACATATTTTCAAATGCTACCTAGAAGGCTGTTATTAAAGGTGACTGTAACTAGGGTTTTATATGAAAACTGCTACTATGGTAAAAATATTATATGGTGTTTAAGAGAAGTATTAAATACTTCTAGAACTAGTACGGGTTTATTTTTTCTTCTAGCTTCTTACTGCAAAAATTGATCCTTTTTGTGGGTAACCACATAATTTGACCTGAATGTCTTAATTACAACAGTCTGGTTAATATTCCACAGAATAATTTTAACTAGCATTGTCCAGAATAATTAGGAGACATTCCTTTTCTCTGCTATCTGGCTGAGTCAGTTCTATGTGAAGCAGGGTAGTAAAATGGCTGTATGATCTCATCCATATTCACTGAAATTAGGTGCTGTATTTTTGACTCCTATGGCTTTTGGATTGGACTATTACAGCAAGAAAAGTCTAGGAAAGGCTACATACTTGCTACTTTTTTTTTTTTTTTTNTGCTTGTTTTAGGATTCAAGAGCATACTACCATCTGTTAAATCAGATTGCACCCAAAGGAGATGACCTTGATCAATTGCCCATTAAAATTGACTTTACAGGATTTCATGTAAGTATCCAGAAATGTAAAAATAGACTGAAATTATCTGAGACCTCTGTGTATGTATCCAACAGTTACCAGGTTGTCCCTGAATCCTCTTCTGTTTCCTAATGTGTGCAAAAACTCAGCCAGATTCCTCAGTGCTACAAAAGCTTAAATGGGCAAAAACTTGAGTAAGTTGTAAAGTGCTGCAGAAACAGGAAAATGCATCCTGCAGTCTAAAGTTTGGAGCTATGTTTTACTTGGAGTAATGTATGTTGATTTTCAGTTGGGTTATCCACCATGAATATTACAACATCCTGCTCAGTTCTCCTCGTCTGGAATTCAGACAGGGAAAAAGAGTAAACTAGACAAACTTTGTGATCCTCCCTTTAACCAAACAGTATTTAGAAATAGCATGTGAGCCCTTCCAGTAACCACCAGGAAAGTGTAGCATCCATCAAGCTTTAAGTTGTAAAGGGACAGAGGGTCTAAAACCAGCCTACATGGATGTGAAAACACTTGTCTAAGCTGCTTTATACTGCTTGTTGCAAGGATTATTCTGGGAGTGCATTTGATACAAGGTTGAACTGCATGCCTGAGATACCTATATATCAATCAGAATCTAAAGTAGAATCTCTTTATTTGTTATGATTGTGAAACCCACGTGCAAGATTGTTTGCTCACATGCTTTAGTTCTCTTAAACTCCTTGTTTCCTTTCTTTGCTCCTGTTTGGGATTTTTTTGAGAATGAGAAATAGTAGTAGTTTTTTCCATGTAATTTCCTACAGTTCATATGATCATGTTCTGTAACGAACCAGTATATTAATAATAAAGACCAATGAACAAAACACACAAGTTGCCAACTTACGATGATTAAGAGGCAAAAACATTAAAAGGACAGCAAGTTTGAAGCACTCAAATGCTTACTGAGGGTTTTGGTCACCATCTGTAATTATTGTGCTTGAGAATATCAGTTTAAAGCAGTGATGGTGAACCTTCAGCACATGTAGAAGAATATGCAATATGGGAATCAACAGCCTGGAAATGGAAATATAATCACTACTCTTCTGGCTGCAGTTGCTGTGATTCATGAGGAACGCTGTGCTGACAGCCACAAAAGTGAAGGACAGTAGAAGAAAGAGGGGAAATGTCAGGAGCTGTAAGAGCTAGCTCAGGCATTGGCAGAATGAGGGAGTAACTGACATGGGTCTTTTAAAGATTTCCCTATGTGAAGATTTGGTAAAGTCTAGTACTAGACTTAACTGTAAATTAATTTTTGTTTGTTTTTCTTTTTAGGATAAAAATGACTTGAGGAGGGCTGAATACATGCTCCAACAGGCAGATAAATTGGGCTGCAGACAGTTTGTAACTCCAGCTGATGTGATTGCAGGCAACCCTAAGCTCAATTTGGCTTTCGTTGCAAATCTCTTTAACACATATCCAGCCCTGCACAAGCCTGACAGTTCATCTTATGATCTCAATTTATTAGAAGGTACTCAACCTACTAACTATACAGAAGATAAGAATATTAGTGATTTCTATTTAGGTATTCCTTCTAGGTTGTGATGTAGGATCCCTGTGTGCTGGTGCCTGTGTTTACTCACTAGCAGGCAATATAAGCCTTAGTAGAAATCCCCATTAGTGTGTATATTGTTCACTTGTGGTAGCCTGACCAAATGGTTATTCCTGAATAACCTTCTGTCATTCATTTGCAGGAGCAAAAACTGTCCTCCTACTTTCTTTCAATTTCCCGTGCTTCTCTGCGTGCTATTTATATTTCAGCTGATATACAAATACTAGCTTTTCTTTGCAGTGCTATATTATGCAACTGTAATAGTCTTTAATATTTTTCACATAGTGCATTTATATACATGTGTATGTATTAGTTTGCTGCCTTTTAAAGCAGGAAAAAGTTTTTTTAAAAAAGGCTTCTGTATCAGCAACCTATATTAATCTATTGCATCAGCAGCCTGTATAGATCCTATCGTATCAGGGAATTTGGTCTTCAACTGTACAGTTCAGATCTCTAATGCTAGAGATAAAGGGATAATTGGTAACAACCTTTGGTTGTTGCCCTTGCTGTGGACCAGCTAATCTAGGATAATGAAATGGCTCCTGCCAGTGTATTTCACAGTTGTTCACTGATCTCAAAGGAATGTGAGAATCAGGGGTGCCACGCTCGGGAGAATCATCAGCAATGTTCACATAGTCCTCTGCACTGCCTTCTCGTGCCTTCCTCTTACTGTTCCTATCAGGTTTCCTTTCCATCTAGGTGAGTCCATCTTCCTTTGCTCCTGTTTTTTCATAATTTGTCTGTGCTGCTGCATCCCTGTGTCACAATCTTGTGCCCCTCAGACCATTCCTATTTCAGGCTTCTTGCACTTCTACCTTCAGCTGGGTGCCAGCTGTGATGTGATAGAGATTGCAGAGCACAGGACGTTGTCTTCCCTTTTCAGGGGAATATCCCCAGTCACTGCAGCCCCTGCTGGCCAGGACAAATGATTGAAGGAAAGGTCTGCTCTTCCTCTGCTTCATTTTTGTTAGAAATGTCAGCTCTTGGAAATGTACACAGGAGCTGTGTGGAGGTGGAATATGCTCAGTTCAGCTTCTCTGCTTTGAAGATAAAGTTGCTGGTGTGATTTGAAATACTGAAAACTTGGTTAAATTTGGAACAGTTTTCATTGGCATGGGAAAAACCAGCTGAATTAGTTTCTGGACTTTCCTGAAACATTTAGATGAGATCAAAGTCTCAGCCAAACCAGTTTAAAAAGTTACAATCAGCTGAATGCTAGACTATGATTTCGTAATGATAAATACCAGCCAAATTCAACTTACTATGTACAGTCTATATTTTAGAGATGGATAATCATGCCAATGTTATCTGTTCAAAGAAAAGTAGATGACTCTTTTTTGCCCTCAAATAATTTGGTGGTGTCAAGTAGATCTAAACCATCAAAATAGTTATTTCAGCCCAAAGACAATGTTGTTAATGTTTTTTTCCTGTTAATGTCTTATTTGTTTTCCATTAAGTCCTGTGTTTATACTGATGTTTTCTCAAGCTAGTGATATAAAATATGACATTATTTTCTTTATAGTTTCATCATAGATTGTCTGTTGAAATCTGACTCATAATTTATAATGCTTTCCTGTTTTGCTTCATGAAATGCAGATTTGACCCCTCCTAATGTAGGTACTGTATTTAGTACTTTTCTGTACTCCATAAAAAGTGTTTATTCTGCAATTTTCCTTTTTTTTTTTCTTTTTCCATGTTGTTTAATCATCTCTGTCCTTTTCTGGTTGATTTTTTGCATTGTTCTTACATTTTTTTATTGTTTTAATATGCCGTCATAAGTAAAAGAGAAGGAAAAACCCCACAGCATATAAAATGGGGGCAAGAGTTGCAGTAAGTCAAATGCCATACAGGTATTTCGGGGGGTTTAGCCAGGAAGGGCTTTCCATGAACCAAGACGTCAAGCTGTAGGCATATGTGGGTGAGTAGAGCTTTCTGAAAGTCTTCATTTTCCTGCATAAATTCCATCTTTTCAGGCACTGTCCCACTCAAAGAGTGTGGTGTGGCTGTCCTCTTCAGTTTAATACGATTAATGCTGTGCATAAACTGACATCTGCTCTGATAATACGTCTGGTGATGTGCACTGATATACAGAGAGCATATCCCTCAGGAATATTGACATAGCAAAGTGAACATCTGATATTGTGTGGGGGTGGAGAGGGCAGTCCTGAGCTCAGTTAATGCACAACCTTTGCATGCTGCTGCTCATCCAAGGAACCTCTTGCTTGTGGGGAAAGCGGCAGTTTGAAGTCGAAGTCATGCAGAAAGCTGAATTCTTGGGGGGAGGAAGAGGAGGGACTTGTGTCCACCCACATTTCCTCCAGTGTAGATGTCCTGTGCTATTGCTTAGATTACTGGCAGCCTTCATGGCTGTCACCACGAGAGGGTTAAGTACTCCCACTCAGGCTGGCTGAACTTCGGGTACAACTGTATCTTGAGCTCTGTTGTCTTCCAGAGATAATCTTAGACATATTTGGAGCTTTTTGGATTCTTGACCCCCTCCCTATGGCTACTCTCCACTCAGTTCCACAGTGTCATAATCTCAAAGAAGAGATAGCAATAAATATAAAGGATACTACCAAATTTGCTCCTCTCTCTTTTGTGTAGCTCTGCCCCCTTTCTGCAGTTTTCCAATGATTTTGGCTATCTGCTGCACCACTCAGCAGAAGATATGCTCCTGATTAGGATCACAAGGTATATTTTGAATAAAAGAATAGAGAGAAAAAATTGGTCAGTTGTCAGCCATCTGGAAAACTTATGAACACTTATGTATTGCATGATAAAGGGATTTGTTTAGAGCGGCATATTAAATAAAGTATGCTGGGTTTAGTTCCTGGACTCCCACTCTCCAAAAGGGTCCTGCCCAACTCGCATGCTCTTGCTCCTGCTTGGCTACTTTGAATTCTCCTGACAATGTTAAGCATGCATTTTAAAATTCTCAGTCTGAGTGCAGTTGCTGAGTATCTGTTTTTGTGGCTACGCTGTTTAGTAAGAGTTCACTAAATAACCGTGGTAGTGTCTTTGCAATGGACAAGTGTTCCTAAAAGCACTTTGCAGTCAGTACTTTAGGTACTGCAAATCAACTCAAAGCTCAGTAACCATAAAATCATTAAAAAGAAGCATAAGGCATTTGCTTCAAAATACTATAATCTCAAAGATAGTCTTTATAAACTTAAATTATATATAATTCTTGAGTTGTGATTGTTTTTTTAATGGAAAAATTGATATTTTTAATAACTTTGTCACAAAGTGGGATTCTTTTTTTAAATGTTAATGGGGCAAGAAATATGTGAAACAAAACTCTCCGATGACCTCGCAGAATAGTATTTTCTTTGTTTCTTCTGTTTCATCAGTGGCTTCTTGGTTATTTTTACAAGTAAATATTTAAAACAAACACTAATTCGAATTGCATATGAAAAAATTCATAATTTAGAAAATGTATCAGTAAGATGAATATCAACTACTTAATAATAATTGGAAAGGAAAGAACCTGGTAAGGTGGCTGAAACTTTTAAAATAAAATTTATTTTGTTAGAAATTGTAAACTACAGCTGAAATTTCCGAAGTCCAGAGCTTTTTGTATAAAAGGGTAAGAGACCTAGATTAAAATGGTAACTTCTATCTAAAAATCAATGTTATGGCATAAGTTAGGCATGGAAAGATAATATTAAAGAGATTTTCTTTCTAGGCTAATGATAAATACATGTTTACACAGTAGCTTAATTTTAGAAAAACATTCACTATTCTGTAGTCAGCCTTGAATTGCAGTACTAAATGAGACAATTTTCATGCTATATAAACCTCATCAGACAGACTTGGTATTGTTACCCTCTAAGGAGCAAATGAAAACAGCAAAGAAAAACCTTGCTTAGACATTTGTACTTCAGTCCAGAGAAATCTGCTCTTTCATTGTTTGGAGAGGTTTTCTCCCTCCTCGATGTCTTCTCTGTTTTCTTAACTGTGGATTACCAACCCAGGGGAACAAAGTGATGAGATTATTCCTAGCTCACATGTTCAGGCTAAATATTTTCTTAAATGCTCCTCTTTGATGCCAGAGAAAACAGCTTATGCAGCACTGATTCACATGCAGGTGGCCACATAGACGTTAAAATTTAGGTAGTGTTGTATTTAGAAAAGTAATGAATTATTGCAAGCTGTAACTTTATAGAGAAAGAATTAGGTTAGGACTCATGATTGCAATAATAAAAGCAATCTAAGTCAGGAAAGTGAAGGTTGAGGTTTACTTCCTAGTGAATTTTCTGCAGTTCTTGCAAGTAGAATTGCTGGTTAAAATTGTGGGGATAACTGGCCCCCTTGGCAGTATAAATGGCTTCGCAGATTTAACCAATACAACACTGCCTTGCTAAGTTTTCAGTGTTAAAAACTAAAAAAAAAAAAGAAATCTGTTGTTTTGGGGAGGCCCTTTGCAAATTAATACTGTCAACTTCTGTGAGGAGAGGGTGGAGTTGTAGTGTCTGGTGTATTAGTACTGACTTTTTAATAAAAGATGCCATTTCAAACAGATTTAATGGTGCTGTTGAATGCAGTTTCCACTCAGTTTTAGGAAATTATTATTAATTATCTCCATGATATAATACTTATGTGAAATATAACAAAAAATTTATTTCTGTATTTTGTCAAATTGTATTTACTCAGAAAAATGTAGTCTAATAGGGGCACTCTCTGTTGTGCCCCTGTCCCTGTGCCCAGAAGTGAGTGAATCTGAATTGGATAGGATTGCCTCATAGGATAGACTACTGTTTGGGAAATTATGAACTCATTTGGGGGGGATGGGGAGGGATATGAGAACCATTTAAATATTGCTTACTAAAGTGTTTTCTCCAATAACTTATATAGAATTGTATTTGTCACCATAGGAGAAAGTAAGGAAGAAAGGACTTTCAGAAACTGGATGAATTCACTGGGTGTAAGCCCATATGTTAATCATTTATACAGGTAAGATTTTTCTAAAAACCATTATTTGACTTCCCTTGGGTGACAGGGGAAGAAAGAAGGAAAGAAGAGGGGGGAAGTTGTATTTCTGCTAGAATAGTGATTTCCAGGTTTCCACTTCAAAACTGGTCTGTAGAACCACATTAAGCAGTATCTGACTAGAATATGCTAGTCATAATCTAGCAATACTAGAAACCTAAGAAGGTTTACATGTTCCCTCTCACTCACTTGTACTTTGAATGATGTTTCTTTAAAAGTCGAGGTAATTGTTTTATGATGCATAATTTTTGTTTTCTCAGTAGACTGTAAGAAGCTCTGCAGTGTAGTACTCCCTCAGATGAAGGGCTTTATAACAAGCTTTTTAGATGCTTCTGGTCACTTTCAAATTGTGCCAGAAGTTGATTCAAATCCTGTCAATAAAAGATGAGATTGAGGGAGCAAATGGGAACACCTGCTTGTATGTATATTTACTATTAGGTTTCACTATTTCTGTTTTCTGACCTCTGTAAAGTGATCTGTAGGTACCTTAATGTGGAGAATTTAATTTAGTAAGTAGCTGATGGGGATTATCAGTAGTGCAACATATAATGGGAAAATAGTACTTTTCCTACTGTTCTTCTTTTGCAAGATAAGTACAACGGTTTTGATTATTCTTTAGCAAAATACATCTGTAGGCATCTGCAGATAAAGCACGAGTATTTAACATTTGGGAAAGTCCTGAGGAAACTAAAACTAGATCAATAAATTAAAACTCTTTTAGCAGCTATTTTGTCTATGCCTGCCTTATGAAAGTAAATATTTAATTGAAGCTGGTAAAGCCAGTGGCTGAGCTTGCTTCACTAAGATTTGTGAAAATAATGAAATTAAATGCAGACTTTGATGTATATAATTGCAGGAATCAAGCAATAGAATATCGGCCAGCTTCTTTACCGAACAGCACAAATTTTTATATAAGAGTCTGGAATTTTTCAGCAACTTAATTACACTGTGAGAAGTCTCAAGTACTTACTTTTATTGTCAATCTGAGCTTTTGTGCTTAAAAACATTGTTTTGCTCTGGTTTAGTGACCTTTCTGATGCTTTAATCATCTTCCAATTGTATGATATGACGCGTGTGCCGGTTGACTGGAGCCACGTCAACAAACCTCCTTACTCATTGCTCGGTGGCAACATGAAAAAGGTGGGTGGATGCTCTGGGATGCAGTCCAGCTTCACTGGCTCCCATTGTGCTGATGGCAGTCTGTGTTGTCGAGATTTCTGTGCTACTGAGACAGTCCTGGGGGGGAGAAAAAAGGAAAAAATATTTTTCAGATATTATCCCAAAGAATAAATAGCATTTATAGCACGTATCACCTTAGTTTCTAAACATGGACACCTTTTGGCAATATTTAATTTATGGCCTAATTTGGATCTGTAGGTGAAAGCTTCAGGCCTGACAGGGCTGTTGTTGCTGGATGCTCTTACACCAGGAGGTGTTTCCTCCCAGAGCAGTTTTATATGCTGCCCAGAGGATTTGGGCAAGACTTGCAGAATCCAAGCTTTCCTTAGTTTTGTGATTGTTGTGAAGCCTGAAATGTAGAGGATAAAAATTACTGCCTGTTTAAGAAGACCACATTTCAATATCTTTCAAACTATAGTTTTTATATAAATAGATTTCATTCACTGCCTTAGTGGAAGCTTGGTTTTCTCAAATGTGGAAAAATATTATCATTGGAATCTTGAATAATTGCATTTAGAGTAAAAACTGTGTTATTTTAATCACAGGGTAGCTAGACTGGAAGTCTTTTCTAGCTTCATATCTCACCGTAGGTAACAGTAAGCCAAAGTAATTTAAAATACACATAGATTCTAAGTCTGTATTGCAGAAATATTAAGGTGTTTTCATTATTTGCACACAAAATTTATTTTTAGATTGAGAATTGCAATTATGCAGTAGAACTTGGGAAGACAAAAGCCAAATTCTCACTGGTTGGTATTGCTGGACACGATCTAAATGAGGGTAATCCAACTCTGACTTTGGCTTTGGTATGGCAGCTGATGAGAAGGTAAGTTAGGTACACTGTGTGATAAATGTGTATATATGTGTCTGTGCACATGTGTCTATATCAAGGCAAATTAAAGCTACTGCTCAGGTCACCCAACTCTAAATCTTAGAGCAATCTCTAAATATCTCTGTTCTCAAAGATAAACTTGTATATGTCTTTTGTAATTTTACATACTGTGTAGAGATTGAAACCACAATTTATAGCGACAATTAAAACCTTATAAAACTAGAAACTATGATTAAAATTATAAATCCTGCAGCAAGTAAAAAGAGCTTAACTTATTTCATGTTGATTCCATGTATCTTTCTGTAAGTAGAGAGTAATTTAAATATTTGTACAACCCAAGGAGGTGGTGATATATACTACAGAAGTTAAAAGGGTAAAAAATTATAGGCCATCACAGCTATAGTTAAATAAGTATCATCAAATCAAAATCTTGCTACTATATTATGCAAGAAAAAATAATTATAAAGTGATTTCAATAGAGTGCTTTATTGCAAATGTTTTCCACATATTAGTTTTCTGAGACCTATCCCAAAACACTTAGTGGGTTTTGTCCTCAGACTGTTGTGGTTCAGTTTTCAAGGACTAGGATGGTAGGGAGCCATTTAAACTTAGAAAGTAAAATTAATTATGATGTACTGAGTAAAACAAAGGCATGAAGATGTTACAGTGAATATTATCAGATTTGGGATATTATTTTATTCTTGTAACCACTTGAAAAGTAATTTCAAGTACTAAATAGTTTATAAGGTAGGGGTACCTTATGAAGAGGAGTACTTGGCATTGTTACAATATGGTACTTTTGCTTATAGCTTTGTACTGTTAGAAGAGTTGACCACTCATTTTAACTTGGGCTCCTGTTCTCTTTATTGAAGGTATACTTTGAATGTACTATCCGACCTTGGAGAGGGGGAAAAAGTAAACGATGAAATTATTATTAAGTGGGTGAATCAGACACTTGCAAATGCAAATAAGAAAACTTCAATTATAAGTTTCAAGGTAATCAATTTTATTTCCTTTTCTTTCCACTTATAACAAGACCTGGGATTTTTAACCTGATCTGTTAACAATTTGGCTTTAACAGTGGCTCTCCCACCATCTAGCAAAATTGTTAAGGAAATATTTCTGACAATCTGTGAATCTTCAAAATTATTTTAAAAATCCATTAATAAGAAAAAGAAATAATAGTAGCTGCATTAAGATACAAAACAAAAACCCCAACAATAAAAAAAAAGAAAAATAAGTTTAAACTTTCAAAGGGGCTTCTGTCTAAAGTTACCAGCGTTTGGGCATGGCATGTGGTGTATTTTCCAAGTTTTTGGATATAGGCACTCTCATGCTTGTACAAGAGTGAAAAACAATTTTGGAAATACCGGGGGCAGATGACCACTTCTCCTAGGAGCTGGTTAAAAGGATGTACTCAGGTGTGACAGAGCCGGGAGAGGGAGCCCACGGTAACCAGCGACACCTTGTGTCTTCCTTGGCACTGCTGATGTGCAGAATGCTGAGGGAAAACACGAGCTTCTCCCATTCAACAAAGAAGAACACATTGATGAAGGAAGTATTCCTTCCACATTATTTACATGTTAAACACGAAAGAAGCCGTATATGTGTCAGGTGTGTTATTCTGTGTGAATCTACTGATTTAGAAATGGCTGGTTAATAATTGCACACAAAGGTAACATTCTTGTACAGGTTCATTGAATAACCTGAAGCAGTTATGTCTGTGGTTCAAAACAGGAACATAATAACCTAGCAAGTTAAATATTTGAGAGTTCACTATGTTATGAACTTTATTAGGTAACTGTTATTAGTCAAAAAATTAAGTAAAAATATTTCATTTTCACTCTAGAACCTAACTCGGCCCTTCATTTTCTTGTCAGACATTGCTGCTTCTCTTATTTCTACATAAATTGTTATAATGGTGCTATTAAATAAGTTGAAAGTATGACAAAAATCTGTCCCCATATGTTGTCTTTGGTATGCCTGTGTTTTTAGGGGGATTGTGTTTTTAAGGTCATTCAAATGGTGTTTTTAAGATAATTCAACTGATGGTTGACCAATAAAGATAAGGAAGTACTGATGTAAAGTGCCACTGTTCAGTATTCCTTTTTTTTACTACTAATTTTTTACAACATTCACATAAATACTGTCTTTCACTGTTTGGATTTTGGGATTTCTATGGCAAGCAGATTGTAGAGAATGCAAAAGTGCCTCATATTTCACTGTGGACTATAAAAGCCAAATTCTATTGTATTGCCATTAGTTCAAACACTAAAAATGATAAAGGTGTGTCTTGGGGATATACTCTGTGCATTTAATGTCTTGAAGCAGAATTATATTAGTATTTCTAGATGTGTAATTAGTATGATGGCTCTGTGGGACTTCCCTGAATTGGAAATCATAGTTCTGACCTGGTGATGAAGGCAACAGTGTCTTGTGGCTCGTGCTCAGCCACTGCAGGGCCTGAGCCAGGCTCACTGGCACTGCCTGTGCTTGCTTTGGCATCAGCAGCTCCTTCTCTGCCCGGACAGCTGGGAAGGAATAATTGCAGCAACAGCACTTGCTCTTTTAAGAATGTCTGTGTATTAAATACAAAACACAGACTGCTCACGCGAGCTCAGAATACCATCCGAGTTGAAAAATTGTAAAAAGAGTGAGCCATAAACTACTGGAGAAAATAGTTCCGTGGCAAGAAAACGAGGAAAATATACATATTGGGGAATGTAAATATCTTTTTATTGTCTTGAAAGTCTGGTCCTTGAACTTCTATCCAAATTCCCTTCCTTCCTTAGGGCTTAAGGAGGGAAGCTTGATGAAATAAATTTAAACCGTTTGTGCAATAATGATACCAGCACAGTGAACATTATAATACTGATTGCAGAAAAGAACATTAGATTTCATAAAGGGTGAGGAAAACCTTCACACTGAAGTAACAAAACAGGCTTCTGCCTTTCAGTATGCACGCAAGATCTGCTGCAGGGTTTTTTGGATTTTGAAGATGGAGTAATCAAAGCAGATTGCTTAAACTAATCCTTGTGAGTCTTTTTCTTTTAGGACAAATCAATTAGCACTAGCTTACCTGTCCTGGATTTAATAGATGCCATTGCACCAAAAGCAGTTCGTCCAGAAATGGTCAAGAGAGAAGACATTTCTTACCAAGACAAATTGAATAATGCCAAGTAAGTTTTAAATGAATGCTTCATATTTTCTTGAAATGCAGGAAATGCACATGAATTCACGGTGTCGTGCATTTTTAATAGAATGTAAATTCTAGTATTATTGGGTTATTTTTCTAGTGTATCTAAAATATGAACTCAAATTCACAGCTGATATGACCTACCACCACTGCATTGCAATTGGTTTCTTAATAACTCTGCCATAACTCATATTGGTTTTGACCAAATAAATGCATTGATAACCAGTAGCAAAACATCTGCCAGTGCACTTGTCAGTACATGCTTTCTTCACAATGATGTCCATTTTCTAGTAGAGCCTAAGTACTGATTAAACAGGCATATACTGCTATTGAAATCTGGTTTTGTTGTTGTGAATTTTGACATATTAGTAGATGCCAGAAAAATAACAGTATTTGTTTTCTCTTGTTTTCCAAGGTACGCCATTTCAGTTGCTCGAAAAATTGGTGCTCGTATTTATGCTCTCCCAGATGATCTGGTTGAAGTGAAGCCAAAAATGGTGATGACAGTGTTTGCATGTTTGATGGGAAGAGGACTGAACAGAATAAAATAATGAAGACATGTGATACAACTTTCTGCCATGTTAAGCACGATGAATGCCTCGCAGTTTACAGACTTCTGAAGCTTAGTATAAGATGAGAAAAATTGTATGCACAAATACACTCATCAATTATCTTTTAATAATGTGTTTATATTAGTTAGTTTTATTCAATTTCATAACACATGAATTATTTATGGCTAATACTGTTATCAGAACATGTTCATTAACAAATTAACATCATAGATTTGTATTGCTTGGAAAAACCTGTATAAATCAAGCTTCATTTGTATTAGTTTCCATAGCATTGTAAGAATCTGTGTTGTTTTACATATGTTGTTTCAGGACCAATTATGAAACACTGTTTGATTTTTGTGGGTGTTACTTACATGTAGTCATACAAGTCTCAAGGTGCATTCCAATCCTGTTGGATTGGACTCCAAACTGCACAGAAGTTATCATCCTTGCCTTATTCTTGGAGAGCTTAACTCTTGTTGGAGCCAATAGGAGTCTTGTCATTGACTTCAGTGAGAGCAAGTGGAGGCCTGTGATAATGTCTGGTAACTAATGAATACTGATTAAACTGATGAAACTTTTTTTGTGGGAATAATCTTTAAATATATGTTGTAGTTTTGTTCTGTTACTTAGCAGAAACTTTTACAAACCATGTTGTATGAAAAAAAACCAGCAATAGAAAGCAGAAATGTCCTGTCATTATTACATCTGCCTATGTGTTAAGTTTTGCAGTTGGACTAAACAGCCGTTGGTTGAGTTTTTTTAACCTTTTCATAAAATATTGTATTAAGAAAACAATAAAGAGCTGGCTAGTCCAGTATGGGATTTCACTTTACTGTATTGCATTTCCTTATAGATCATTCCTTTGATTTTCTTAAAGCGTGTATCGTGTGCAGAGGTTTTTTGTAGAAAGACCCCGGTGCATTGGCTGGGTGAGATGAAGTCCATAATTTTTTCTTAGTAATTTTGAAGTATTTGTACTCCTTTTTCATCAGCTGTAAATTTTCACTGATCATGCTGGAGCTGGACATTTAATAAAGTTGTTACCAAAAGCCAAGCAATAAGAAAACTAAATAAAAATTAAAGAGATTATTTTTTTAAGTATGAAGCTTCTACTTTCTCTCAGCTCCTGAAACCAGTCCTAAGTGTGGCAAAACCTGAGAATCCTGATGAGCGAGCAGTTGGACTAAATTTTACATCTTCACTATCTTGCACACACCATAGCAACACGAATGGATGCATCCATCCTGTTTTCATTATGTAATGGGATAACGGGGCCTGGAGGGAATTAAGTGCTTGGATTTGAATCCATTTGCCTCTGCTTACTGGTTTGTATTGTCTGGACAAGACTTGATTTACTCGGTTTCTATTCCCAGTTGAAGATGATGACAGAGATGGTACAGAATTTGAGTTCTGGAGACAATTCAGTCCAAGTTCTCATTCAAGAGAGGCTACATGGAGGCTTACTTAGTCTCTATACTGTAAGAATAAATGATGTCTAATTAAATTATGTAATACTGAAGTACTGTATTTACCTGCCAAGCACTTGGTAGCTTACTCCATAAAAGCCAGTATTTCCTATTTTAACAACTCTTGCTGTAAGTGTTCTGAATTACTTTAAAGTTGCTTTGATGAAAATGAAACGAGTTTTCATGGGCACCTATTTGATGCTGGGGTGAGCAGGGCCGCAGTTACTGTAGCGGCTGGGAGAAAACAAGAGTTAAGGCCAAACGCAGCGTGCCCCCCCGTATCCTTCGCAGGCAGCCTGCGGACCCCTGCCCGGCTGTGGGGAGGGGCAGGGCCGCGCTCGGAGCAGCGGCGGCGCCCCCGTACCGCAGCCCCAGCGCTCCGCCCGCCCGCCTGCGCTGCCCTGGCGGCGGGGCCGGAGCCTGCGCACNCACCGCCCCGCCCGCGCCCGCATGGGCCTGGCGGAGTCATGGCAGCCCTGTACCAGAGCGCGGACCCGTCCGCCTCGGCCTCACCCAACAAGCTGCTGGCACTGAAGGATGTGCGGCAGGTGAAGGAGGAGACCACGCTGGATGAGAAGCTTTTCCTGCTGGCCTGCGACAAAGGTACCGGCCCCGCCACCCGGCCCGGCGCGGCCCCCCTCGAGGTCTCGACCGCTCGCTCCGAGGGCCCGAGCCGGGGCCGGGTGTCAGCCCCGCGCTGCCCTCCCCTCGCCCCGGGGTGCGGGTCCCGTCGTGCGGCTGCTGCTGGGGCACCGCGGGGCCCGGGCCCGCCGCCTTCCGCTGGCCCTGAGCGGGACGGGAGGCGCGGGGCCGGCTCCTCCTGCGTTCGTGAGGGCATTCGGTTTGTGTCGGGGGAATTTGGAAGGTATTCGCTGTCTTCGCTGTTAAAAGAGTCTCTGAGTAGAGCTGCTGTAAAATCAGGTCTTATCTAGACATCCCCAGGATAACGAGACCAGTATCCTGCGATTTGCACCACTGATGGTGGATGGGAAGAGATTTTTCTTCCTCAGATGTGTTGCCTGGTTTAAGTCTATATTTAGTTACCTTTGAGTCGAAACGTGGCCTTAAATCAAACTGATCGTAACAGGTCTGAAACGCTGGACTCCGAGGTATGCTTTTAATGATGTGCTGCATGGCTCTGCGTGCTTGGGGCATAGGCATGGCTGCAGGAGCTGCAGTGTTTACACGCACAGCTGCGTCCTGGCCCCCAGTTTAGGTTAGCTTACAACCAAAGGGATATTTCTGCAGTGACATTCGCCAGCGGGTTTAGGAACTTTGCTCTGGGGCTCTCGGTGGTGGGATGCCTTGCTGTTACACAGCCGGTGCAGTCTGTCCTGAACATCAGAGGAAGCCACGGCTTTCTCTCTTTAACTGCGAACCGAGGTTCAGAGAGCTAAAAGGCTGCATGACAGAAAATGTAACAAAACCCACTTGTCTGTATAACAGCTGGTTCAGTACTCTTGCAGGCTCGGTATGTATTTTACTGCGTGTAGAAGTGTTCTACATATACTTCTATAAGTGTTCTACACTAAGGTCTGTCTTGGTCATGGTCTGCTGTGTTGCCAAGTAATTCGTTACCCTAGAGACAGTTTTGAAAAGCACGCGTGCTTTTCTGTGTGTTTGTTTTTAGGACTGGAACTAAAGGGGTGGATTAAAGTACATGTCTGGTGCCTTCCTGAAAAGAGATCTCCTGAAATATCTTTAATTTCCTCCCTGATGATAGACTGCTTATCTCCCTTGACTTCTTACTTGTCTGATACTCTCAGTGTCTGTTGTCAACTATGGAAACATCATTGTCTTGTTTGATGGTAGCTGGTACTTAAAATGTTCACATGCTTTTATTGCTTAAGAATATGAAGTGATATTCCTACCTTACTTGTGCAGGTGACTATTACATGGTTAAGAAACTCTTAGAGGAAAACAGCTCAGGTGAAATGAACATAAATTGTGTGGATGTGCTTGGACGAAATGCTGTTACCATAACCATTGAAAATGAAAATTTGGACATACTACAGCTGCTTTTGGATTATGGCTGCCAGGTATCCAACATACATTAGTAAAAATGTTCAGTGTAGTCATATATCTTCTTTGTTAATCTGTCAGTACTTGAACATAAATACAGTCTGCCTTTTAGGCAGTTCAGTTCTTTTTCCAGTAAATTGGAAAAAGTAATTGTGAAAGTGGTTTCTTCTCACAAGTTGACTTTTCTAGTCGGATTTTATTGGCATGGCAAATGTATAAGTAACATTTTCTATGATATGAACAAGTTTGCATTTTATTTTAAATGTTACTCCTGTTGCTGATATAGTGCATACATTATTTTCCAGAAAAAAAAAAATGTATATGGTGCAAGTGCCTCATATTAAAAAGTGTAAAATGCAAAAATCCTTTTGGCTGTAGAATATATTAACTTTAAAAATGGTAACACACAAAAATTCGTGTTATATTAGTGGATTTTCAGTTAAGGAAAACATGCATTTCTGCAGTGCTTTCTTGTTAAACTTGATCTGTGCTTGATGGTAGGGCACTTTCCTACCAACAAGACTTCCTTAACTGTATGGAACATCTCTGCTGCTGCTGGGAGAGGTGAAGCTATGATGGCTCGAATATGTAAAACAGCGAAAAGTAGCATCTTTTATTACATTGTTTCATATTGGGCAAGAATAAAACCACAAGCTTTTCCCTCTCTGAATTAATGGCAGTAATAAAAGCTGTGTCATTTTCTTTTATTTTTTTTAAATAAAAATCTGAAGTTTTGGAAATGAATCAAAAAGAATAATATCATCTGTAGGGAAAATGACAAGCTGCTTATCTTAGCTTAATAGAAGGGGCAGAAGTGGTTGGTTACCAGCCGAGAAGGAAAAAGCTTATTTTCCTAGCTGTACCCCACAATTACAAATCTGGGGCTGAAGCATCCTGTATGCCTGAGCTGTGTTACACAAACACTTGCTTTTAACATGTCTAAGAACCTGGTAAACTGTGTCTTTAAAATTGATTTTTGCAAGTCTTATGCATCATCTTTGCTGGAAAGTAATTTACACAATTGATTCTGCTGTTTGTGCAATGAAACAAATTGTCACTAATGCTATGTGAACTCCTGCAATGCCAACCTGAATTTGTATCCTGATCATATGCCTGGTGATAATACAGAACATCATTTTGGTACTTTAAAAATAAATTTAAAAAATCAATTTTAAAAATGCAGTTTGGCTTGAGTTTGTCTCTTTATGCTGTTTAAGTTACTACTGTTTTCACATATGATTTGTTTTTCTTCCTTAGTCCTCGGATGCACTTTTGGTGGCTATTGACTCAGAAGTGGTGGGAGCTGTTGACATTCTACTTAATCACCGACCAAAACGATCCTCCAGACCAACCATTGTGGTTAAGTGTTGTTACTCCTTGGTTTTTGGTTGGGAAGGCTTTTGCTTTTTGGGTATCTGTAGTATTTAAAACAATGTTCTTAAATTCTGCATCTGTAAGGTGGTAGAATCTGGTCACTAGGGATTATTTTTGTAGCCTCTTTTGTCTTGAAAGATGAAATACATTATTTTGCTTTATCACCTAAGGAATCCAGTGGCTTTATACCTGACAAACATATGCCTAGTTCAGAAGAGAAAAAACCTAGTGGTTATAAATCTCTTTTAGTAGTCTGTTTGCAAGGTGGTTAGCAGCCTTTACTTATAAAGGGTTTATTCATGTCTTGAAGCTTCATAGATTTTTAGAGCAAACCTTTAAACATCAGACTTGTACCTTGAAATTAACCAGTTGAAACTTACCTTGTAAATCATTAAGTACGGAAGAGCTTTTGGAAGCACAAAATAGAGGTGGAGGGAGGGAAGCAATAAGGTGTTGTGTAACAGTATGGCACATTCAGGGTATTTTTTCTGCACTTCAGTAGTAAATACAATAATTTTTCCACAAACTAGACCAGAATAACAATTTTTAATATCATGTATGTATGTTGGAAAAATAGGCAGTATTTCTGTGTACATTAACCAGAAACATATCTGGGTCTGTTGTTGTTTTTCAGTATTTATCTGACAGGTGTTTGGCTGTTGTTACATAGTTTTCCTTCTTTTCTTGTTATGAAACATTGGAAAGTATTTTGAAGGAGAAATTCTTGGTTGAACAGTCAAAAACCCCCTTACATGTAGTAGAACTGTAGGTAATAAATTTAGATACTGCCTACATCTTATTCCAGAAATTAATGGAACGCATTCAGAACCCAGAGTACTCAACAACCATGGATGTGGCACCAGTAATTTTAGCTGCTCATCGTAACAACTATGAAATTCTCACCATGCTGTTGAAGCAAGACATATCATTACCCAAACCTCATGCTGTGGGCTGTGAGTGCACACTGTGCACTGCCAAGAACAAAAAAGACAGTCTGCGACATTCCAGGTAAGACTTAGCAGTCATAGGCCATAATAAAAAGATTCTTAATTCTCTGGTATTGCCTGGGTCAGATTCAGTATGTTTGCTGTTTCTTTTTATGGTAAAGTTTATGAGTGGATTCCTTTAATATATTGTAGCTTCTGTTGTGAGAGATGTTAGCTCTTGGGGATGGGTTGTGCCTGAAAAGGCTGGTGGGAGGCAGTGGCTTTTTTTCCATTTTGGTTTTATACTTTTAGTCACTGTGCATAGTCACTAAGTGCCTTTCCTTTCTAGCAGTTGTGTGTCAAACACTCTAGCTCCCTTTGGCTTGGGGCCATAGGGACTACGCAAATTAAATTTTTCTCAGTTTTTGGGGGGGTTTGTGAGCCAGAATGAGGAGGTATAATGAGGTATAATTATGTGTCCTGTTTCTAAAAGTGTTTATGTGGCATGGTTGGTGAATGCAAACAAAGACAATTTTTCTCGTTTATTCTTCAGCATTTTTGAAAGTAGAAAACTTTTTAATAAAGATTCAAAAGAGGGCAGGGGTTTAGCAATCTGGTAAATATTTTGTGGGGCTAACTTGAGAACATATTTGAGGGTTAAATAAAATTTAATATGTGAGAGGATAAAAAATCACAGAGTTCAAAGATTGCAAGTGTACTTCAATTACAATATGTGATTAATTATTACATAATTACTCCAGTCTGTATCCAAAATTCTAAAAAATAAGGCAAGTGAGAGGATTTGAGTTTTTGGTAGTGACCTGCTACAGGCCACATTCTGGTATCCATCCTATACCCCACATCATTAACTTCAGTATGAGAAAAGATGTCAGGGTATCCCAAGCAGACAAACAATAGAAATATTTGAGATAGCAGCTCTTAATTTAACCTAGAGCTTCTGCTGATGTACTGATAACAGTGGAAGTAGTGAGGAAAAGAAGAGGGAACCAGTTTAGCTGATTTTGGATACTTAGGGGTTCTAAATATATAATGTATCTTCCAGGACACATTGTATTTAATGTTTGTAGTGTCTGATTTTAACAAACCAAATTGTTTCATCTTTCAGCTGACCATTTTAGGCAAACCTTTGGAACAGGTTCTGATTTGAAGTTGCTAATGAAACGAAACATCTTCATTTTGCTTGCTGTTCTTTTGTCACAGGTTTCGTCTGGACATTTATCGGTGTTTGGCCAGTCCTGCCTTAATAATGTTGACAGAGGAGGATCCAATCCTACGAGCTTTTGAACTCAGTGCAGACTTGAAAGAATTAAGCCTTGTTGAGGTTGAGTTCAGGTAGGAATTGAAAACACAAATCAATTCTAATACTTTTATGAAATTACAGGTGTAGAAATACATATGCATTAGAAAAGGTTTATTCTTAATTTTTTGTAAGTGGAGTGTTTAAACTGATAATTAGACAAAATAAGTTATATAATATAATTTATCCTCATTAGTAGTCATTTTACAGTTTAATTACTTTAAATCCTTTTAGATATAGACATTTCAATGCATGTAGTTGCACCAACAGTTCCAATTTCAGCTCTACTCTGCAAAAATAAATAGAAGTTATGCTAAATGCAGACTTATTTGGAAATCACACACCTATTAATCATAATCATATTAATCATCATTATCAATATCTCATTAGTACTCTGCACTTCTTTTCTGTATCAGGGTAGAAATATGCAATACCTTGTTTATACTGACCTGACTCATGTTGAGAGTTGTTTGGGGTTTTGTTTCTTCTTGTTTCTTTCGTTTCTTTTGTTTCTTTTTGCTCCTTATAATATAAGACTTTGAAGAGGGCATATGTGTATGTATGGTTACATATATATGTATGGTTACATACATATGTGTATATATTTAAAATATGCGTATGTGTGTAGAAGACTTCATGCTGAAAATGCTCTATATGATGAACAAATGTGCAGTATAATTTCATGTTTAAACAATGCAGATTTCTACCATTTTGTAACTTACTAGCACAAAAAAATGTGAAAGCAAGTGTTTATATAAGGCAAAATTCTGCTTTTCTAAACAACATGTGAATTTTCTGCATTTTAGCTGCTTATCTCTCTTAATAAGAGTTTAGTTGTTGGATTTTTGTGATACAGCTTGGCATTAAAATGGACTGTGTGCAAGGTGGGATAAGGAAATCATGTGGTTTCTTTTCATGTGTTTAATATATTAATACATAATATTTAGTGAATAGACTTTAGTTTTCAGATGACAGGAATAAAGCAAAACCCCAATTTCCCATCCAGTAGGAAAGTCCAAGTGGTTACTTACCAGTGCCATATTTTGTGACTACTGCACTTTCTCATCTCCTGGAGATAACTCTGAGCTTTAACTCTGTGTATGGAACTCATGACATAAGAATTTGTATACTGTAAGTCTGTTTGTCAGATTTTCTCTAGTGATCTTGCAAGCTAAACCAAAGTGTAATTGTCATGTTACGTGGGGAAAACTACTCAGAGTTGTCTTAGGAATGCTTGGACCTTGACATAGGACTTCTGGGGTGGTTTCTTTTAATTTGTCTTAACGTAACATACAATCCCAACCAAAAATGGATAGTTCATGATTTAATGGAAAACACAGGACCAATGGAATAGTACATACTGCTTCTGTGTATTTCAGAAACGATTATGAGGAGCTCGCTCAACAGTGCAAAACCTTTGCTAAAGATTTACTTGCACAAGCACGGAATTCCCGGGAGCTGGAAGTGATTCTGAATCACACCTCCAGTGATGAACATGTAGACAAGCGAGGATTGTTGGAAGAGAGGATGAACTTAAGTCGCTTAAAACTTGCAATCAAGTATAATCAAAAAGAGGTTTGTCTTTGCAGTAACTTGGTTGACTTTCCATATCATATTTTGCTAGTAGTTAATTACTTTGTTGTTCTGCCTCCGGACACAGAAGTGGAAATAAATTTGCAGGAGTTATAGAGGAGATGGTAATATACAGGGTATCAGTATGTGAAACAGGGATGCTGCAAGATACTGAGTGTTTCTTCAGTGTTTACTGAGGAGATGAATGTAGTATTTTCTGTATTGGAGTATAGGCTACTACTTTTTAATGAACAGCTCTGGTAGTGGTAATTATTTATTCGGATCCTCATTAAATCCTTGCCTAGAGAGGCGTGGATCCTTAGGTGCCAAACATGATTTATCATCTTCTCACTGGTCATTAACTGTTCAGCTTTGTCTCAGGCCTTGCCTGTGCTGTTCAGTAATTAGGTTGGACCTGTGCTGGTATAGCTGAATAGCCCCTCTGTTCCAGAATAGCAGCACTTCTTATGCCATCAGTATGCAACTTCCTCCATGCAGAAGGTTATTGTCATTTTTGTCCCTTCATAAATTATAACTCTAGTGTTCTGTGCTGGAAGGCAAATGGGTATTTGTGAGATTCTAGTACAAGGATCAAGGACAGAGTGGAAGTTTCCTTTTCATGCAAAATCCATTTTTAGCTAGCATTTGCAAAAGGAATTATATAATTCTGTCTGTTCTACATGTCTAGGCTTAAACTGTTTGTGAAACTGTTGAAATACATTGCACTGAAAAGTCATAAGCTGTAGTTCTGGAACGCCCTACTACCAGCATTACACATTTCTGGTACGCATTCATCAAGCACACTGAAGTATTTCGGTGTTCCTCTGGGTTTGAGCGTAGCTTGTTTTTACTACAGGGCTTGGGAAATAACAACTTTTTTGTGTGGTATGAGGAAAGTATCTGCAGAACTTGTTTTAGTCCTGACAAGATTACTGTAGAGATGGTTTTTCTGATGCTTTATAAAATGTGGTAACAGCAATGTTCCTTTTGTTGGTGTTTTTTCAACTAAATGACAAACCATTCTCTAATGAAATACATTGTTTTGTAACTCTGAGGTGTGATGTTACTGATATGCTAGATTCTAAATAATTAAAAATCAAAACTTAATTCTTAAACTGAAAACCATTAGAAGCCTAGTGTGTATAATTTATGTTTAGTTGCTGGCTCTAGAAGGAAATTAAAATAATGGATGTTTATGTTCATTATGGGTCCATAGCGATTTTGCTCTCTTACGAGATAATTATTTCAAGTTGATGTTCTTGCCTTTTCCTATTAGATGGTAGCTACATATAGTTAGAAAATTAACGTTAATGATGTGACTTAGTAATGTATATTAAGAAACCTGAGCGTGATTCCTTGTTTGTTTCTCCCCCTTCCCTCCCCCCCAGTTTGTTGCCCAGTCCAACTGCCAGCAGTTTCTCAACACGGTGTGGTTCGGGCAGATGGCTGGTTATCGGCGCAAGCACACCTGCAAGAAGATCCTGACTGTTCTGATGGTTGGCATTTTCTGGCCAGTTCTGTCCCTGTGTTACTTGTTAGCTCCTAAATCTCGAGTGGGTCGAATAATTCACACTCCTTTTATGAAGTTTATTATCCATGGAGCTTCATATTTCACATTTCTGTTACTACTTAATTTGTACTCCCTTGTCTACAATGAGAATAAGAAGAATACAATGGGACCAGCCCTGGAGAGAATAGACTATCTTCTGATAATATGGCTTATTGGTAGGTGTGATTTGAGTGATTGGATGATAATTGCTGAATAGATATACAAAATTGCCAGTTAAGTCATACATCAGCAATAAGTAATAACTCAGTCTTTCATGACCAGTTCTGTAATGCTTGACGGGAGATGTAGTTAATAATAAAATTTGGACTTGCTGTAGCGTTGCCACATGGTTTAAAGATAAAAGTATATGTTGTGTCTGTTTGTGTATGCATGCTCCATCTTAGTCTAAGAGATTTAAGGTGTGCATTTACCTCATGCTTGTTTCAAAACACAAAAACAAGTATTATTTTCCCATGTTATGGTCTTCTATTTCTGTATGTAATTGTCACCGATTATTGTAACTGTACCAGAAATGCTGCATGTCACTTCTGGTTGATGCAGCAGAGGGAGCACAATTATAATTTTTGTTGAGTTCTCAAGAACTTTCGGTTGAAAATTCATAAAAACCTTTTACCTTGTTTTTGGTTGCCTGGCATGTGATTTTTTTTACATTAAAATTTACCTTCCTTAATGTAAGGTGATTAGATATGTATCATTTGTCTCATTGGACTTGTAAAAAGCTGTCATACACTGAAAAACAGCACAGTTTTTATCTAAGTAATTCTGTGGGTGATTTATTTGATATTTTAGGGTGAGTGGTTTTTTGTGTAATGGTGGTTCCTTTCACAATTGAGCTGTATTAAAACTGTTGAGCAGTTCTTGCAGATTTTGGAAATATTTAGTATCCCCCACACAAATACAGGCAGGTCTTAAAAGAAACTTAAAAACTTCAAATTTTGAGTACAAGTCAGATTCCTCCTTTGCTCTGAAATGAAAGATTATAATTTTATAAGTTCTTTTGTTCCATCAAATATGCTGCAGACAAAGTATGTCATTAGGTGGTCTTGGTAATTTTAAGTAAAGGCTATAGACATATATTGTTTTCTGCATGTAATATTCTAATGTGGATTTCAAGTAGGATTTAAAAATTATATCTAAGCAACATAATCATTAAAATCGGGTTATTTTTCACATTATTGAATCTCAAGTTTTTATATAGTAATTGCATTTATAACTTAAATGCTTATTTTGTAATGATATTATACTGATTCCTTTAAAATATTCGAAGTTGATAAAGAACATATTTAGAAAATGTTCTGCAAAATCAACTGGAATGAAAAGAATCAAGTAACAAGGATTCACTTACATTATTGTATTCCATAGTCCCATTAAAATACTCTCTAAAAATCCTTGTCAAAATGGCCACAACAGAATTTCTAATGCTTCAGGTTAGTAGCAAGTTTTGTGTTGTTCTGGATAACTTTCAATATCATGAATACAAATGAAAGTAAAGCAACAGAACTCCCAGTTCTTGTGTGTGTAAATATCATCTTCTTCTCCATTTCCTTTTACGGATTCTATAACAAGTTTAGTGTAAAATACATGGTGATCATATGTAGAACAATATCTGTTTAGTACAGTGGCTTCACTTAACTGTTGGGGGTTTTTTTGGGTTTTTTTGCCTGCAGGAATGGTGTGGTCAGACGTTAAGAGGCTCTGGTATGATGGTTTAGAAGATTTTTTAGAAGAGTCCCGCAATCAGCTTAGTTTTGTCATGAATTCCTTGTATTTGGCAACTTTTGCCCTCAAAGTTGTTGCCCATAACAAGGTGAGCACCAATCTTCATAGATCCAAAGCTCCTCTGGGGCTGGCTGAGCAAATCTGATTTTAGTACATTGCTGCAAAATACGTTAAGATATATTACATGTGGTATGTTAGTAGTAGGGTGTTGTGGTTAAGTGTAAACATTAGTAATAGCCTGCAGTGTGGGTTCAGTGTAGGCTTTGGGCTTAAATGCTCTGTGTGGTATGGGCCATGGAGTTGTCAAGACCTTGGATCTTGCTGCACCTTGGTCTTCAAAGAGTAGTTGATGAGGTAAACAGGAGTTAGAAAACACATCAAGACATGTCTAAGTACTTGGAAACCCCAAACAGAGCTACTGTCTTCCTTGTAAGAACTGTCTGGTCTTCCAAATAGCTTGAATTTTGTTTAGGGAAATGCATCTCATCAGATTTGGCATTTGAGCTCGCCTGATTCCATAGGTCAGTACTATGTAGAAAGCTAATAGTATTCTCTGTGTTTGAATTGTCTGATGCCTTTTTGTTACAGAAAGTTTTATTTAGCTTTTGAGTACACATACTCCATTGTCATAAGTGGTGATGGTGGATTTTTAATTGGTTTTTGCATGGTGGGGTTTTTTTGATTGGGGTTTTCTTTGGTAGTAAGGATAAAAGCCCTGAGACTATAGAGGAGCCTTGTCTTGTCTCTATGAAAAGCCATCTGGATTTGATTGAAAATACAAGTTTTGAAAATTATCATTGCCATTCTATTGCATGTGTTGTTAACCACACAGCACATGGCAAACTGCCAGACCAATTGAATGTGAGTATTTCAGCAAAATCCAAGCCAGTGCAGTAGCACCATTATTGTGTCTTGAAAACTGTAAGTTGACAGCTGTCTGGCAGTTGGGAGGGAAATAAACTGGTTCAGTTCTTCCCAACTTGGTGTTTGGCTCATTTCCCTATCCTAGCATTGATTCAGAGGCTGGTAATCATTTGGAAAGGAAGGCTCCAATTCTTGGAAAAAGACTAGAGGGAGAATGCCACATTGGGCTCCCTTCCCAGCCATTTGCTTTGCAACCAGCATGTCTCTAGTAGTAGTTCCTTTGTTGAGATAAGAGCCCGTTGTTGCCAATTTAAATTGTAACCTTTTTGAAGATGCAGGACTCCTGTCCTATAGAATAGGCACATCATGGGGGGTTTGCCCCTTTTATATGGCAAAATTTATTTTAATCGTTTATAAATCATATAGAAAACCAAATAAAAATGTTCAGTTTGCATCTCAGGTCCATTATAGGGACCGAAGCTGTAAGAAACAAAGGAAGAGTCTCTGTAGCAGAAGGATTTGTGCACATGTAATTGCAGTGTATAAAAAAATACTTATCCCTATTTCTTGCCATCTTTGTGCAGCACATTTCGGGCAAGTTATTATAAAGCAGCTATGGGTTCCTTCGTTTTTGAATGTCCATTTTGAGACAGCAGAAGCTGGTAATATAAATGCTGAATGTTTTCAGCCAAACCGAAAGTTAGGAATCTGTGGATATTCCCTGCGTAAGTTGAATAGTAGTCCTCAGTGGATAATACTTCAAGGAACAGTGTACTTGTGACTCCCATTCTCTGTAGCCATTAATAAAATCCGTTGAAGGAACCCAAAGTCATAAGTCTTTCCAAAACTGGTTAAGATAGCTATCACCACATTGCAATTGCATGTGTACATTGGTTTTCTTTGTAGCATCTCAATGTTATTTTTGACTGAGGTCTATTATACTAGGCAGTGCACATGTTTATAAAGTGCATAAGTCCCTGTTTCAATAGACCGTGCAAAACAGAGTAGAAGTGAAAGCAGAACAGAGGAATAAATGGTTTGAACAAGTGAGTAGCAGAGTTAGGTGTTGAATTTAAATTGTGTGATTTCTGGCTCCCTGGAATGGCTTTTAAAATGCCATTGTCTGAAAGAGGTATGACATCTATGAGTGATCTGTGTTCATTTCATTTATGCTCTTGCCTGTTTTGGAAGCAGAAGTGGGGAGAGGTGTATGGGTGCATTTCTGTATTTATAATGTCAGTGATCTCAATTTGTCCTTTTCATGTTGCAGTTTCATGATTATGCTGAAAGGAAGGACTGGGATGCATTCCATCCTACCCTAGTGGCAGAAGGTCTTTTTGCCTTTGCAAATGTTCTTAGTTACCTACGTCTCTTCTTCATGTACACAACCAGCTCCATTCTGGGACCACTCCAGGTGAATATCATTACTGCTTGAAAAAATATTGAACCTAATTTGCTATCAGGAGTCTTATTGAAAATAGGAAAAAATGTTAAAGTAAGAAAGTGAAAAGTAGAAAGAAGTGATACTGCATTTAAGTTTCTTTTTTTTTTATTAATCTCTTGTGTAAAACATACTGATTTAGATGGGAAAAGGTAAAAAGAATGAAAGACCATGTGTAGTTCAGTTAAGGTATTTTTCAATGATAGCTGTACCTATATTGTCTTTTTGTTTTCATCTGTTTTAAGCTTAACATACCACCTAGGTTTTCACAGTTTGAAAAGTGTAAGGATCAGGTTCTTCCTGTAAAGTTTTATGCAAATAATTGCCTTAGCTTCTTATCTCTAAAGAGATAGATGAATGAAGTGTGTAGCAAGAAAGAGTAATCAAAAGCCTTTCTGTTTGTCTATGATCTCATTGAAGCTGCACCTTGAGTTATGCAAATTGCTTTTGTTCGAAAAATATAAATCTTTCAAGAGTATTGAAACAGTCAATATTTATTGGCAGTTATAGGAAGGGAGAACAGGTTTCTTCTTACTTGGAATTTGTTGGGGCCTTCCAGTGAGTAATGATGACAGTAAAACCTCCCACATTTTAATGACCTAATTTTCTGTTATACATTTTAAATGGAAATGTACATGCACACTTTGAAAAAAATACTAAAGTCTTGATGTTGCATTAAGCATTAGGGTTGTACAAATTGATTGAACACTGAAGTCACTCCACATTTTAAAGAGATTCACTGTTTAATGTGCATATTTATTTATGTACTAGATCTTTCACAAGTTTTTTATTAGGAGACTGTGTTATGAAATTTTCCAAGTAAATAAAAACAGTCAACAGTCACCCCATTCAGAGGCACACAGGAGCTTATGTTATTACTGCTGGCCAAGGGCTGGTGCAACAACTCTTACAGTATTTTCTGAAAGTAGGTCACAAAGTTCAAATGGTGGTAATCAAATATGGCATGGAAACCCAACAGTGGGGGCAGGGGAAGGCAGTGTTCTCTTGGCTCTTATTTTTAAGCATTCAGTTACTTGACTCATTGGCTAATAAAACCTGTTATAATCCAGATTTGTAAATTGGCTGTGTGTGGTGGTTTTTATTGTTAACAGAAGGTAGAATAATACTCCCCTAGATCAGATAATTAGATTTCAAGTGCTTAGAAGTTGTAAATACTTAGAGAGGGAAAGCATGAACCTATGAAGAAAGCAAGTGACATTTGGGATGGGTTATTACACTCTCTTCCAAACAAAATAGTTTTGGGCAGTTTGTACTTTTTGGGCATTCCTGTTTCATCTACTTTGTCTCTCTCTTGGCTGGAACCATGTGTGAATTAAACGGTAAATGTTGTTGGGGTTTGGGTTCGGGTTTTTTCATTAAAGGGTTAGATGTGATGAAACAGTTGGATGGGGAGTACAGTCATGCCCTGACCAAACATGCACATAATTGGTGCAGAGCTCTGCCCACAGCTGCAGAATCTCCCTGACCATTACAAACTGTACAGACTCTGAATGTGCTGTGCTGCAGGAGGTACTGGGTGAGTTTCCAGCAGCAAAGGAGGGAGCAGGAATTCATTTCCCAGTAAAGCTGTACTTGCAAAACCTGGCAATTGTGTTACAGTTCTGGACTATGATTTGGTACAGATTTTGATTCACACAGGACTAGGCTTCCCACACACTGATTTATATAGATTACATTTACCCAATCCCATTTTACGTATGTTTGCATTCTTTATAATGGTACACTGTTCTGAAGAAGTTTGTAGGAAGACTAATTAAATTATGTAAACACTTTATGCTGGGTCTGTGTAAAAATTTGTGCTTATATCAAAAGCAAATCAAAGTCTTTCCTGTGTTGGAAAAAATCACAAGCATATGTTTGGGTTTTTTCTAAAGGTACTGCATTTCTAATGTTGCAAAGTTCTGTATAGAATATTTTGAATTGGAAACTAATGATCCAGCTTTACTGTCATGCCTTTTATGCTTTATTCTTCAATTTCTGTGTGCCTACACACGTGTTTATTTAAAATCATACATAAAATGTACAGTGAACTAATTCTGTATTCTGCAGATGGGCTTTGGTATACTACTTTTTTTTTATTAGTGATAAATTATGATTCCAAATGTTTTGATTAATTCAGTGTTCTTCTAAGCGTTTTCTTAGCTTTCTATGATGGCATTTATGTTCAAATGCATTTCATTTACTGCTTTTGTCTGTTGACCTGTGAATTCCTTATTACCATTCATATTGCAAATAAATAACAAGATGTACATACTATTGCTTATGGTTATTTGGAGGATACTGATTTTCCAGATGATCTTAAAACTACTTACATTTTCTTTTTAATATTTAGAATTTTTCTCTGAAGAACAGTACAAGGGTATCTCCTGACCTCAAGGTCTGTTTAGCATATCAAAATTTAACTTAAATATTTAAAATGTAAATAGATTTTTTTTGATCAAAGGCTGATGGAGACGATACAAATAAAAATAACTACATGTTTACTAAAATTAGAAATAAATCTATTTCACAGATTTCAATGGGGCAGATGCTACAAGATTTCGGAAAATTTCTGGGCATGTTTCTTCTTGTCTTGTTCTCATTCACAATTGGATTAACACAACTTTATGATAAAGGATTTACTGTGAATGAAGAAAAGGACTGTGCAGGCATTTTCTGTGAACAACAGAGCAATGACACATTCCACTCGTGAGTTTGATATCTATAAAATATCTGTATTGTTTTAGCCCGTAATCGGTAGTAATTAAACAAAACTGGATTTTTTCAGTGATCTTGAATTTACATTAAACACTTCTGGTGTTAGGTTTACCTAACCAGATTTTTTTCTTGTGTTTGTAGGTTTATTGGCACATGTTTTGCTCTCTTCTGGTATATATTCTCCCTGGCACATGTTGCAATCTTTGTGACACGTTTTAGCTATGGTGAAGAATTACAGTCTTTTGTGGGTGCTGTTATTGTTGGGACCTACAATGTGGTGGTTGTGATAGTATTAACTAAACTCCTTGTGGCAATGCTTCACAAAAGTTTTCAGCTGATAGCAGTAAGTGGTTTCTGATTAATTACCAATTACCAGTATCTTCTGATTTTACACTAATTTCTTCCTATGATGTGTAGACTCATGATCTAAAGACCTCATGGATGAGCTCTGTCTGTGAGCTCATATTTTTCTTTCAAATAAGAGCTTCTTATTTACTTGGATTAAAAAAAAATTGTGATGTCCATGTTGAATATGTTCAGGGCTTTGGCCCACTGGGAATTGATGACTTTCTAGATACAATGGCTGTTCAAATGCTGGTTTTGATATGTGTGGTGCTTCAGCATTTGATCAGGGGCTATACCTTCTGAATTTTATACTACAGTATATAGTGAATTGAAGAAAGATATACTTATTTTAAGTATTTAATATAAGAATATTCAAACAAACCTATTAAAATACTCTATCTATTAAAATGCTGTATAACCAAAGTTAAATAACGGTCAGTTTTTCAGGCATGAGAAAATTAAACTTGCAAAATAACCTGTTAATATTTTTGCTTCTTTTCTCTGTTAATGTTTCTGAAGAATCATGAAGATAAGGAGTGGAAGTTTGCTCGTGCCAAGCTTTGGCTTAGCTACTTCGATGATAAGTGCACGCTCCCTCCACCTTTCAATGTTATACCCTCTCCCAAGACTATCTGTTACCTTTTCAATAGCCTCAGTAAATGGATCTGCTCTCATACATCAAGTGGCAAAGTCAAACGTCAGAACAGCCTCAAGGTGAGGAATGATTGGGCAAGCTCTAGGCTCTGCAGCTGGAAAGGTGCTGTTTGCTGAAATGAATTAGCAGATTGCTGCATGAAGCTGCCTGTCAGAAGGTGAATGCTAGTAAGATAAATAGGAACTACAGAATAATGTGTGTCACATCCAAGATAAATATATGTTACTTATTTCTACTTAAGTAAAGTTCTATTAACTTTCTGGTTTGGGAATTTCAACCCACTTCCCTCCAACCCCCAGTTCCCCCAGAAATAGTCTGAAAAAAAAAATGCTTTGATTGAATGAAAACACATAGAAACCTCAAGGAAGTATGTGCTAATCTCAAAAACGGTGAGGTTAGAATGTTCTTTGGAGAAGGTAGTTGGTTTTAAACATATTACAGAAGTGTCAGAATAAACAACCAAAAAAGATACTGAAGCCTCTCATTGTTAGGGATTTTTTGTTTGTTTATTTTATAAACATTTTTTTGTACCCTGCAGTTTTGCATACTAATTTTGCATGTACTTGCTGACAAGAATAGCATTAAATAAACAAATTTAAACACTTCATGGAATTTGGACTGAGAGACATTCAGGGTTATGGGTTATGGAACTCTTAATTGCTCACAGAACAATTACCAAGGCAGGTACATAAAAATTTTCAGTTTTGTTGGTACAGCAGATTATAATCTAATTTGAATTTTGTGGACAATTTACATGCATTGTGTAATTGTGCACATCAGGATGTATTTATAAAATAGCTTTCTTATTTTGTTCACGTTTCTTCTCTGTATAATTGTGTACAGGCTTTAGGGCTCAAAAATCACTTGCATAGTAAATATCTTACATTTGTTTAAAGGAATGGAAAAATCTGAAGCAGAAGAGGGATGAGAATTACCAGAAGGTGATGTGTTGCTTAGTCCACCGTTACTTGACTTCCATGAGACAGAAGATGCAAAGTACGGATCAGGCCACTGTGGAAAACCTCAATGAGCTGCGGCAGGACTTGTCAAAATTCCGGAACGAAATGAGAGACCTGCTTGGCTTTCGAACTTCTAAATATGCTATGTTTTATCCAAGAAACTAAGGCCTAACTTTTAAACAAAAGGTGTGTGCTTTTAGATACCATAGGTGAAAGTGCTGACCTAATTCTGTTGCCAGATCATATAGACAAGAAGACTATTGCACAAAAATACATTTGAAAATGCATTTGCATGAGTTGCAGCTCAGTGCCCAAGGGGTCAAAATGAATGCAAAAACAGATACACTAATTTTCTTAACCTCTTAATCTTGGTGTGTATATAAAATTTGCATATAGGAGTTTTTTAATGTTCCTCAGACTGTCTGTGGCTGTCAGGTGTCAGAGCTTCATAACTAGCACAACGTGTTTCTTTCTTCTATTTTTGCTGTTTGTTCTTTTTTGATACTTGTTTTTCAAGTTGTGGGAGAAGATAGGCTTTTTAAAATAAAAATCCAGCCTGTTTATTTTTAATAGAAAAGTCAGATAAAGAATAATAGAAAATTTCCAGTACAGTTGGAAATTATGTATGACTGTAGGTTACAGTGCACATGAAGACTGTGTGGCTCTGAAAGAGGCAGTTCTAGTTTTGTATCTTAACATTGACTGTAAACTAACATTTATAGAACACAGCAAATCAAATCATCAAGACTTTTGTGGGAACATTGACATTTCGAACACAAGATAGACCAACCATTTCTTGAATGTGTATGGTTATGTGTAGGACAATCAAACCCTGCTTGGATTTTTCGGCAGTGCCTCAATAGTACATTTTAATACACATTAGGATTGGGAACAGAATTTTAAAACTAACTAACATTAAATGTTTAGTATCTTGTGTTTTTAAAATCTAGATAAATTATTTGAATTATTAAAACCTGTGATTTCATGAAAATGAGGTGGAGCACATGAGTGCTGTTGGTTGCAGTGCTGAACAATTCCTGTGAACCATTCTACACTTCTTTCTGTGAGGTCATTGAGTCTTGTCATTGGAGGGATGTACTTTAGAAGGGTCTGCTTGACACAGATTTTGTATATCCTACTTTTAAGTTTATTTGTCTTTTTTCCCGTTTTTTTACCAGAGTTGTTGCCAAGCTAGACTTTTTTTGTGTGTCAGGAATACTGTGTTTTGTGAAAATAGTTAAATATTTGACTTTGCTTACAATGGACAGTAAGGGCTTAGTGGATTTTCTGTGCTGGAGGGTCCTATATGGCTTTATATGCTTACATATAATTCAAGCTGACAAACTGTAATTGAGAAATGTGAGATTCCCGTATTTTTAATTACAAAGTAAGTATATTTATGACAGCTAAAGGATTGATTGACAGTTTTACTGTTATGATGGTGCTCTTCTAAAATGGTTGCATGTCCGGAAGGCGCAGGTAGCCATTGAGGTCTTTGACTACAGTTGATTTTGGGAGATTGACAGAGTGAGGGCTTACATGAATGTTTACTTTTTTGAAGGAATTCTTATAAAACTCTTTCTTGTAAAGGTAATATATTTTCCGCACAATGAAATTATGTATTTCTGAACTAGGTTTTAATACTCTGCTTCCAGAAGTGTTAAAGTATAGAGGGATTCTGATATATGTTGGCTTTTCATGGGAATAGGAAGTTAACCTCCTAGTTCAAAGCACTGAGGATCACTGAGTTTTGTATTTGGACTCAGATCTTGTGTTTGAATAATGCACCAACAAAAAAACTATGTGCTGTGTATGTTATGTATATTCAAGAAAGGAAGCAAATAAAAGCTTTTTGAAAAATGTGGTTGTATTAATATTGGTCATATTGCAAACACATTATATCAGATCCCACATCGAAAGTATTTTCTTTGTCATGCTGAGGTAGTAAGCTTAAGGAAGGTAGCTGGTGTTAATGTGTTACTGCCTTTTTCCTTCTGGACCCCTCCTGTTCGGTTCATTGAAATGGCTTCATGCAGTGCCATGAAGTGATGCTGGTTCCAGACCAGCTGGGTTGGATCCTAGATGCATTATGAGCTGTTTGGCACTGGGATGGTTAGTTCTGGGAACTAGTCTTGACTGTTATTTCTGTAGAAATTATTTCAGAAATCATGTTGTGATTAGATAATTTTGATTCAGTTTGACTGCAAGTTGGATTTCAAATGTTTGAAGTTTACAGACACTACAAACTGCATTTAAAAACTTGTAACAGTTGTTACCTGTGCTTTGTAACTCTTACTTGAGAAAACTGGCACTGCTCTGTGTTCCTCTGTTCCCCGTTTCAGACCTACTGCTACCAGTGCATTGATTTGGGAAAGGAACTGGTCTAAAGGGAGCATTGAGAAGAGCAGGCAGGAGCTTTCCCTACCTTCCATTTGGTAGACGATGAGTAAGCTGCCAGACCTTTCTTGCCTCACTGAAAAAAGCTGCGTGACAGATGGGCATGTCATCATAAATAAAAATAGACTGTTGTAGTTCAAGACAGCTCTGAGCATGATTTGCACATCGCTTTTCCCCAGGCTGCTGCCAAGAAATGCAGAGAGCACTGCGCATAAAATCCCTTAATCTGCATAGGAATTAATGCTGGAAAATTAAAATTCCAAATTAAAAGTTTTAAAATTACAAAACTACATCTGCTTTGCAAACAAATGTTGCTGTTGGTTCCACAGAGAAACGCTGTTTGGTTTGGTCAGTCAGGCAATGCAATCTTTGAAGTGTGGCTGCAGCACTGAGGTGCTGGGTGTGAGCTGCCAGCACAGCCTCTTTGTACCTCTGTGCCCCCCTCTGATCCTTTTGTCCCCAGCCCAGCTGCCCATAAAGTCTTTGGAAGAGAGGCTGTTGTGCTGCTGAGCTGCACTGTGGCAGTGCCTCTTGGCATTACATGTGAGAATCCATCAATGAAGAGAATGGTAATCTGCATGCCACTGCTGGAATAAGCAATGGGTACTTCAGTAGGGACTGTGTATTTCATTAGTTTCCTGCCCATGGTCACAGATTATCCAAAGAACTCTGGCCTGGTATTTATATATGATCAAAACAAATACTTAACGGGATCTTAGATTCTGTTTACCACTTAATAAACCAGAACTTAACAGAGACATTTACTAACTAGATAGTGGTAAGTGAAGAGCATGGTGCTGTTTTACAGTTGTCTGATTCTTTGAAGAGTTCCTTTTCAGATCAATGATTCACTGACTTCCATGTAAGGAAAATCAGACCCTTCATCAGCAAGGAAGTGTAGTGTCAGTTCTAATGAGCAAGACCCAAACCATCAAAAGCATGTAAACGATCAAAAAACAGTTTCTATGTTTAGCTGCCCCACTTCATAAATAATGAATAACTAGTTGGTGTATGATTTAATCTTAAAATATTTTATTAAGCACTGATAATAACGCAGAAATCCATGTAATAAAACAACTTTAGAGAGAAAGCTAAGTTAAACTGAGTTGCTATAAATATTGCACTTAGAATTCTTATTTTACATACAAAACTCCTTAAAAAATTGGACAATTATAAATTAACATCTTCCAAGTAATTGGAATTTGTATGTTTGAGATCAGATGGTTGTGTTGCAGATCTTCGGCTTTCAGACTTAGGAGGGTCTGTTCTCTCATCTTGTACATGTAATGGATTTCACTTTGTGCCAGGTGTGCTTAGGTGGATAGGAGGGAAGGAAGGGTCAGCGTGGTCTTACTGTTGGCAGTCAGTTGCACTTCCATGACTTACGCTAAGTTAAAATGATTTTTCAAGACAGATGATAGAACGCAGCTGCAGACTTCAATTTTGACATGTTTTGTTTTTCAAGGCATTTAGGATCTTTGAGTTCTTAGTCTTAAAACTCATGACAAAGCTGTTGGGAAAGACTTTGCCTCTACCATCTTCTTCTACCTGGCCCATGATGATGTAGTTTAAACCTACAAGAGAGAGAATGAGATTACAAGACAAAAATCTGGGACATTTGGTAAGTATAGTTTTTTACCTGTGGTTTCTGTTCATTTCACTGTTACCAATGCCTTCTAACATTTTCCTTCCTACCTGCAGAATTTACTCCCTTACCCATCTTTGCCATGCTTGTTACACCACAAACTACAGTTAACGTCAAAATCAAGAAGATACACAGCTAAGTGTATACTACATAATTAAATATATAGGGGATAGTCTTTAAATGTAGACTGTCAAGTGAATCTGAAAGGCACTAGAAGTGCCTATAAACACTGGGTAACCTAACCACTGTCACCCAGAGTGGAATGTGTCTCATTAATTTTGAGTATTTTCACACTTGCTCAGTGTGAAAGATGTAGGTTAATGCCCCTAAGTGATAATGCACTTAAATCTTTTCATTCCCTTTCTCTCCCCAAAGATGTAAATATTTTCTAGATATATACAGAAGCATTCAAGCAAGGTGGACTTAATGAGTGGTAAGACCTGGCTTTGGAGAATTCAATTGGATCTTTGTATTTTTATGCCTTAGAAGGGTTGGGGATTTGCAACGTCTTGGGCTGGAAGGAATGGTATCACAGGGATATAAACAGAAAAGTTCAGATATTAAGTAATGGCTATTAAATAATTCATTGAGATTTAGGATGAGAAACAGAAGTGTGTGGTTTGGAGCCAGAAGTCTCCCTAAAAGGCGACAGTTTGTTCCACCAAGGACATTATTATGTCTCCCAGTGTGTAGTTTTCAGATAACTAAAGGCAAAAGCTAATTTCTGATCATGATTTTTCACTTTGTTACTGCCCACTTTGAATTAATATGCATAAGCACTGGTAGTATCTGGAATGATATCAGGGGTTTTTTTGATGCTTATTAAATTGACTGTTTCCTGCTACGGCTCCATTTATGTTCTCGTGTTCTACCTGTTTACTTAGGAGGCAGAGCTAAAAATTGTTTTATTTTTTACTTAGTTACTTCAATGAAAAATACTCCCAGTATTTCTTGTAACACCTTTGCCACAATTAACTGGAATTTATGTTAGTTGGTCTCTGTATAATACTATTTAAGGTAGCTTTTAGCAGTACTGGCTGTTTGGAGATATAAAGTGGGCTTAATACTATGAATATTCCTACAGTAAAGCTGTAAATATGTTCAGGGGATACACAACAGTGGAACTTGATTTCTGCCATCTCCTGTGAGATACTGCTCTTCTAGGTTTAGCAGGCTGTTGTCTTTCCCTCCTAAATAACTGTGTATGAAAACTAGCTCCAAAATACACACATGTAAAAACAAAGTCTATCTCAGCTTCATTTGAGAGACCCAAATCAGATTTTACCTTTCATACGTGGCTTTTAAAGAAAAAACGTTTTTCAAACTCCTTTGATCTAAGTGAGCCTAATCCTTTTCCAGTAAAACAGAAAAATACAATAAAACTCTGGATCACCGATTATTTTTAATTGATTGTTATGCTGATTATAGGGAAAACTGTGATTTTTGTGGCCATATTTCAAGTAGTAGTTTTTATAACTGTTATCTTTTATAAACACACAAAGCAGTTATTACTGTGTACTTACCTCTCCTGATGAGAGGACACTGCTTACACACAACAAGAATCTTGGCACTCATGCTCTTGCCAGCTTGCTGGATTGCCAAATTTCCTTCCTTATATACATTAATGATGGATATCGTTGCATGCAGACTGCCAGCCCGCGTTACTGTTGTGATTACAGTTCCAGTAATTACTGGAAGAAAAGACATTTGATGTGTTTGGTACATTTTTATTACTTTTAGACATAAATTTTGAGGCATCATAAAAACTTATTAAGTATATTAGTCCCTAATAAGAAAACAAACAGTACTGGGAAGAGTTACTAAAAATATGAGTATCACTGCTAATAACTAAATCACTACTGTCAAATTTTGGTGGCACCAAATATGAAATTGTTCTACAATGTGTCAGTCTCTTGCAAGCCCAGTTCTCTGATTTCAGTTAAACAGTACAATTAATGAGACTTTTAATGAGTCATTTTCAAATAGTGGAGTTGAATTGAAACTCTTCTAGCCAAAATCTGAATTCCCAGCTCTCTGACACTCCCAGATGAGTAGCAGGGAACAGTTAATACCCTAAGAATTAGATTTTGATCTGTCTGAGGCCTGATACAAACTTGCTTATTTCACCTGAATGTAGTTACAGATTAGACCATCATATCTCCCAAAGACCTCTCAGTATGAAAATGAAGATACTTTCTTTTCCCTAGGATGACTAAATTAACTTGTAAGCCATCTTTATTTATCAAAAGGAAATGGTAATGGGTATTAACAATTTGGTTTCTTCTCAGGTCATCTTTTTAAACCAGATATTATATCCTAGGATAAATTAGATCTTCAGTTATCAAGATTTATTTTACAAAACTGCATAATCCACAATTTGGGATTTTGTAAATTTTTGCATTATCTTCCTTTAATGCAGAGCTTTTAATTAAATAGAATGTTCCAGTTAAATCATGAGAGAATCGTGGATGTTAAACTTCTGGATTTCGCAGATATATTTCTAGAAACAATAAAACTAAATGCATGATGAGAGAGGAATAGTTATTATTTTCTAAAATCATAAAGTCTGCAAATAAACTTAGAATAAATCATGTTCTATGAACGACAGACTTCCTATTCTTACTTTAGGATATGCTTGCATTCACAGTAGCATATAAAATATTTTTACTCTCACTCCTGTCACGGAAAAGACTGAAAAATGTCAAGTATTTGACAGAAGATGGGAGAGGAGAATATGATTTATTACTGTGATGCTAGAGGAATGAAACAAGCTTTATACAGTGTCATTTGCCATGAGCCACAAGAGCTGAGGTGCGGTCAGTAAGAGGAGATCATTTACGGTTCGGGTTTCTTCCCTTTTTTTGTGTTGGACCAGCCTGTACCAGTTGCAGATTAAGAGGCTGGTGGTCAGGGGTGGGAAGGTGAGTCCATCCTGCCTCAGGGTAGAGCCACAGCCCTCCACTGCTGCGTGGGCAACATCAGGCAAAGCTGCCCTCATATTCCTCAGACAGATTTCCTCAAATCTCATGGGATTAGCAGTGCAGTAAGAGAGTCATGTTAAAATTAACAAAGGGTGGTGGCAGGGAGTTTTCCCATCAAATTGCCAGGCATGTTATAGAGGATTAAAAAAAGCTTCCAGTATTAATATGGGAAAATACCCTGACACATAACTGAACAGATCAGCAGTGACAATGCCATCCTAATACACAGCAGACACCATTTTTCCTGATTGATTTATGTCTGTGTACAGATAGCAGTGCTTGGAAGCTTCCATCCCTTCTAATTTCTTTTCAAAGTATTTTGGAAATCTATACACTGAATTGTGGAACAGTCAGCAGGTGCAGTATAACATGTATTGGCTGGTTACAGAAGATGGAGATGACAATACAGTGACTGAATCGATGAATCCTGGGCTTGTCTTACATTGTCATTTGCTTTTCAGCTTGAGAAAGTATGTTTGTCTCAGGTATCTGTGCAGTGCCTATTTCAGAGCATTTTCAAGAATGTACTGAGTGAAACACAGATACTAATGTCAGATACATACAGAAGGTGGTGTAAAAATACAGTCTGTATATTAATGGTAACTCAGAACTGCATCTGGTAAAATTTCCTTGAGTCTAAGAACACAGCAGAGAATGAATAATTAAAAAGAAACTTTGCTCCCTTACCAAAGTTGCTTGAACAATAGTTGCTTTCCAGAGTCCCACTCCTTTTACACTTCTGCTGGCACAGGGCAACTGTAGGTTTCACAACTTTTTGAAGAGCAAAAAGGAAATTGAAATTGAAATGAAGCGTTTGATACAAATGCAAAGCACTATGTTTAAAAAAGACAAGAAGAAAGATGAATGATCCTGATTATTTCAGGAACTAGACCTGGCTAGTCAAGGATGAACACCACAGTAGCAATATTCCTTTTCTCTGCTGTCACCTCCATTCATTGTCTTTCCAGGTGTCTCAGCTGTGTCTGTTCTAGTGGCCTGAGAGAATGGGATGTTACACAAAATTTGCATGGGATCTTAAATCTGTAACTCACTGCTGTTGCCATACAGCCCTGGTAGGACACCTGAAGTATCACAAATTATATTACAGTAATGCTTCCGAGGGAGGGGGTGGCCTTTCATTGGAAATTACTGCACTGTGATGAAAGGGGTCAGAGTTCAAATTCCTGACCTTTTTTTCCCAAATTTTTCACATAGCTTCATGTCAGGTAGTGCTGCATAGTTTTTCTTCATGACATTTTGAAATACAATGTTTGAAATATGTATTTAACATTAGGGATTGACATTTCCTTTCTGAAACTGAATGCTTTGTTTATAAACAACTGAATACAGTTGGCATCTTTTTCCTGCTTGGGTGGATGTTCATAGTCTCTGTACCATTCTGTGTAACATGTTGGGATGCAGTACTTTAAGACTTTTCTGTCCTTTTCAAATTTGTTTGGAATTGGTCAGGGACATAGTTACTGGAAACATGGAGGTGATACTGACAGATTTAAAAAAACCCCTATATAGCCCTAACTTTTTTTTTAACAAATTTTGCTTGGTGACCAACTTTGCTATGATTTGTCAGTAGAGGCTGTCTATTGTTTGTAAGGTACTTTAGCAAAACATGAACTGGAGAAGAACTGAAATAAAAGTTTAGTTGCCTACCACTTTACATGTAGCCACACTGACAAGAAAATGCATAACTTGATCCAATCATGTAAGAAAGTCAATTACTTCACCACAGGTATTAGGTTGATCTTCATTACTTTTACAAATGTATTTATAGCATTTATTTTTTCTGCAAGTACTAATATTTTTATGTTACATAAAGACTGACGTAATTCTTGAAAGAGCCTACTAAAATTTAGTATTTTATTCATGCCTGGAGTTCTGTGCAAGTTTAAACAGATCTGATTTGCAAGATAATAAGCTGAGTCTATTTGAACTGTACACTTCTGCATGCAAATGATTGCTCAGAAATGTAACTGAACTGTAGAGGTTTGGTCTGCTTTGGTTTGTTTTGAAGATCAGAAATGCCTACACTGTGCAAAACTGATCAGACCTTGAAAGGACTTGTTATTTCTGTCTGCCTGACAAGTCCTTTTGAACACCTTCCCTCTGTTGTACTCTCTCAGATGAATCTGCATGTTTTTATTTTCCAACACTGATGTTGTCATGAAAATTGATTTGGAGTTAATTGGTACAGTTCACCTCTCTTGGCTGAACACAGCACAGGGTTATTGACAGCCTGGGCTTCTTAAGACCAAGTGTTTGAACCAACAACATCATTAACAAGCGCTTTAGAGTGAAGAAGAGCTGAATTATTTAGAGTAAGAGTCACATCAGAATAATTTACAGGTCATTATGATTTCATTTTTACAATGTTTATTTTCATCTATTTTAAATACCTTCATTAGCAGTATTTAAGCACCACAGCTTCTTGCTTTCCTGCTGACAATCCATTGCTGCCCTGACTTTTGATGAGTTTTAAGTACAAATCAGGTTATGTCTTGCAAAAACATCATTAATAATTTGGTTTTCTGCTATAATTGTATCTGAAATCTCACATTCAGGTTATAGAAACTCTAAGAATTTATCCCTTCAGTATCTCAGTAATGAGGTATTTTTGGCAATACCTTCAGAGATATCCAGCTCTGATCTTTCATATATGCTGTCTAGTCTTAAATATAAAAGGAGACTTATTTTTAGTGAGACACATTTCTCTGTAAGTTCCAATCCTTGAATATTTTCAAATAAAAGTTAATCTAGGAGAGTGTCATATTGACAAGGTGTTGGCAGAACCTGAAGAGGGCTCAGGTGGCTTCCATACCAATTTTCCTTGATCTTAATAACTATATGAAGAAAAATACAGTAAGATTTTTACATATCAGCTTGTGTAGAAGAAAGAACTCCTTTAAATAAAACTATTTCCTGAAGTATTCAGAACTTCTTATACAAAAGAAATTTGCTTATCCATTCTTCTACGGAATGTGCTAGTTAACTGTCCAAAATTAAGAAGAGACAGGAAAATTCTCTCAGGTGGAGTAAGTAACTTTTACACTGAACTCTTGCCTGGATAGATTTCCTTTAATCATGTTAAGTAGATTCTCCCTTGAGTATATTATGGTACTCCCTTGAGTATATTAATTTTAATTAATTCCTTCAACATTTGAAATACTAACAAACCGTAAAATTTGAATTTTTAGTATACTTTCTATTTTGTATTTCTATAACTCCTTATCCTGAAATAATTAATTTTTATACGAATTAAATAAAAGTAGTAGGACTTACTTGAGGTAGCAGGGACTGTTGTGGTTGTAGGCGGAGCTGTAGTTGTGGGTAGCTTTTTTGGTCTAAATTTGTAATGGCCAATAAAACCATCAGCTGTTAAGCTTAAATCAGATAAAAACTGAACGAGCAACTCATTTTTCTCAGACAGAATAGGCCTAAAATAGTAAACCAAAATAAAATATTTCCATTCTTTTGCATGTCAAGGCCAAAAAGCATTAATAACATTCTTTAAAAATAAAAAAAATCCTCCAGACTAATACTGAAAAATATGCGGTTCTTTGCTGGCATGTCACACACTGGGCTTTTGAGGATGAAACTCATTTCCATGAATCACCTAAAACTCTGATTCTGGAAGTTTATGTCAATATGAGTATTGTTAAATTCTTCTGTGTGAATTCATTGCAGACTCCACTTCCATAAAATGGAAGTGGTCAGATTAGGAAAGTAGGAAAATATTTTGAAGAAATTCTCAATACACAGGGGAAGTAAGTAAATGGGTTTTTTTGGTTCTGTTTAATGAAAAAGATATTGCACAATTGGAAGGGCCTATGAAAATTCATGCAGTATTGGATTCTGCAACTCTTCAACAAACCCACCAAAAATAAAGTGCTTTGGGTAATTATTTCTGTGGGCTCATTTTTTGTCAATGATTGGATATTGATTATGAAGGACTTCTTCAAAACACTTAATGAGGTCTTTGAAGTAAAAACTTGTCATCATTTCCCATTTCTTTGGCAGATTTTCAGAAATCAGTTTACTCTGATGGCCAAGTCTGACATAACCAAAAGTAAGGGATTGGTTAACTGGAATTCTCCGGATTTACAGCTGCCATGGTTGCCCAGATTAGACTTTCCTTGCTGCATTGACACAGCCTGTGGATGTAGGAGGGCACTGATCATCGGCTGCAAAGAGCTCTGTACTGCTTCCTGAACACCAGGACCACAAGGCCAAATCTGAAAAATCTGACCCAGTCTGTGTATCCTGTCTTTTTAAAAAGTGGCTGAGAGGAAAATGAGTCAGATAAAGTAAGGAATGAGCCAAGGGGCTAGAGAGCTCAGCTGGATCGCTGTACTTCACTATCTATAATCAGAACACACATATTATGTTAATGTACAGCTATCATTACTGTTGATGCTTTATCAGTAGCATTGGGATTAGCACTGGTGTTGTTAGACAGTGGTCTAATGAGGCTTGTGGAACAGGAGACAACGTGGGTTGGAGCCAGGGTTAGTCATGGAGAGAGAAAATAGAGAAAACCTAGAGAGAGGACAAGACATTGAGCAATTTCTACGTGTTCAGTTGGAGGTAGAAAACACCATGTTTAATTTAAAAAATAAAATCTTTTAGAAGCCTAGTACGAAACTGTTAGCCAAATGACACACAGTGGTAGTGAAGCGCACAATTAAAGGAAATTACTCACGCTGGTGGACTGTCTCCACAGTACTTCCCAATTCTTCTAGCATCATTGATTTCTCCACCATTAAACACTGCAACATAGTCATATCTGCAGTAGTTGTCTCTCTCCACATCAAACTTCTCGAATTTTAACTCTATTAGCTAAAGGGAAAATGGAAATAACTCATTAATGTTTTGACATGCAGAATTTATTAATACTTCTTGTAGTAAGTGACATCTTCATATGAAATACTATTTAATTTTTCTTTCTATAAAGGAAATTCCTTAATCCACTTAATTGTAAAGTATTTTAATCCACATGGCCTCTCCAACTAGTAGTTCAGCATATGACTCTAATATTCTGTAAAACATTTTCTTCTCAAATGTATGCAAGTAACTTCTGATAGTTATTTTTATGAGTGAATGATAGTAGGTGTTAGGTGTTACAATGCTCTTAAAATAACTTCAGCCAAGTATAAATGACAGAAAAGGGGCTTTTAATGTCATTGCATCATTCAAGATATGCTAAAGAAAAAGCAAAGGCAAAGTTGATATGATCCATTTCACTTACTTCATTAACAGCAGGGCCTGAATCACTGTGGTTGCCAATACTGTGTATACTTGATGCAGAATTAAAAACATTAGAAATTAAAATCTTGATAGAAAGAAAATTAGCAAATAGTAAGACTAAAACCAAGAGAAAGTAAGTACTGAAAAGAATTGTGTTTCCATGTCAGATTTCCGTAATTATTGAGGCTTTACAAGTCATAAATGAGAACTAGTATAACTCTGGTATTTCCAGTACTTATGCTATTATCTCCAACGACTATTATTTATGGAATTTTCTACTTAAGGAAGAAAAACAATGTACAAGAAAACAGAAATGCAATCTACTACTCTGAAATGGAAGTCCTACAGAATGACTCTGTCAGTCATGTGTGGCAAGGAAAGGAAACACAACCTTACTGCTGCATGGAAACAGAGGTAATATATGCATTTAGGTTGCTTCTTTAGATAAAGCACAACAGTATTTAAATCACCTTCCCATAAATAGCACAAATAAGGCTTGAATGACAACACTGACTTCTGCTGATTGTCAATCAAGCTTTTTAAAGGTCTGACTCAAAGATGGTATTAAATCTTCTAAGACTGTACAAAAAAAAGGTAATTTTTACATGGCATATACTTTATTTGATTTACTGACATAGTAAAAGTTATCTTGTTCTACATTCATAGTAATGATAGCCTGTTACCACCTGATGTCTTAGTTTTGCCTGGATATAGTTTTGCACTATTAAGATGTTTAAGGTGTAATTTTGTTTCCCATAAAGTATAAGTAACCCTGGGGGACTTGGTTTCAGAGATGACTAACAGGCTTGTTTCAAAACCCTCAGTATCATGATGAAAAAATGCACTTTAAATGGAATACCCATCTGAATAACATGCTTGTGATCAAAAAAGATGGTATGGAAAGAAGTAATGCAACTGGGAATGGAAATGCTAAATTTTTCCACAGCAGGCCATAATAACTACTTTACTATTGTTCAATAAGTGCACTTTGCACTAATAAGTATTTCATGGTGGAATAGAAGCTCTTCATGATCAGGAGAAGCTCCTTCATCTTCTGTAATAAATGAAGTAATTATTGGTTTGTACTTGAAGCAACAAAACAAGAGTGCCTTGTTTCATTACTCACGTGCTTATGAAAGGGAAATAGAGACAACGGCACCTAAATTCTGGCAAATGGAAGACTGGGGAGTTTTTTATGTGCACTTGAAGAGGGATGCTTATTCACTACTTCATGGAAAATGGCTTTTGTCACTGTCAAAATTCTGCCTTTTTTCCATGCAAACAACCACTATTGCAGTACGCGAATAACATATATTTGGAAACAGGTAGATTTATGGAATAGAATTATCAAAAGGCACAGGATATAATGCTCTTATTTTTATGCCTATATAGCCTTTCTTAAATCTTCTCTATGAGCTTAGGAAAAGTTCTTAGGCTTATCAAGAGACATTTGGAAAGAACCAAAGTAATCTGCAGTTTACAGATAAGGGTTTATAAATCACTGCCTATCTATAGGATTGTTAAATGACCTGTATCTAGCAAACAAGGAATGTGGATTAAAAAGGACTACAGGAAAGATTAAGCTGGCACACTGCTTCAGTTCAAGGGAGGAACTGTCTTGGTAAATGGAAAAGTAAGAAAGATCAGAAGAATATATTTATCTGGAGCAGCTTTTTTTATTTCAAGGATTAGTCATGAGCTGAAGACGAAGAGAGAAGTTGTCTTTATATGTAAATGAATTTTAAAAGCTGGATGTGGCAAGAAAAGCGACCCACCAAACATGCTTGTCAACCAAAACATTCAATCATTGTAGACGTCCTGCTGAGATACAGAGCAGATGGCTCAGTGGAAACCAGAAAATGCGCAGCTAGGATTGAGATTAGGTCTACAGTGTAGGGAACACACTTGTGTTTGTCATGCGTGGCACAAGAGCCCTCTCAGTCTGCTGTCACATCTCCTCAGGTCTTAATGAAGTGGTAACATATGCTCTCATGGCATCTGGCTAATTAAGCAAGCATGTTATGTGGAACCTTCAAAAAAACCAAAATAAAACAAACTGCTTTTAATAAATTCATCAGCTCTACTTGGGTACCTCAATAATAAACTGCAGCAACACCAAAAATGCTCAAATGTTGTTAGACTTAGACACAGCATTGATCATCATCATGTTTGGTGCTGAGATTATCACCTGCCCTAACTTAATTTGCACGGTATTTTTTTAAATTAGCAAAAAAATCTTTAAAACGCCCTAATTTAAAAGCCTCACCAGTCACAGATGATTTAATGGGTTTCATTTAGGGGAGTGTACCAGAGCGTGGCCCTGCTGAGGAAGCACAGGAGTCACTGGGGCAAGACAGGAGAGGAAGGTGGGATGGCCGGAGCGTGGCTGTGCCTGTGCTCGCTGCCCCTGCCCAGCCTGGTGCCAGCCAGGTGCCACTGCAGTGTCCCAGGGCAGCGCGGGCAGCCGGCTGCTCTGAGGTGTTGGTCTCTGCAGGCACTGGAAGCTGAGCTGTGCCAGCAGGGCGATGGCAGCGCCTTACCTGGTTCTTCGGGGCCACGATGTGCCAGGAACAGGTGACTCCCGCGGGGTAGTCCCGCTCCGGCCAGTTGGGCGTGTGGAAGGAGCCCGACGGCTTCTCCAGCCGTCCCCCGCAGTACTGGTCCCCTGCAATGCAGCACAGCGCGCTGCCCTCAGCACCGCGGGGCTGGGGCTGCTGCCGCCCCTCAGCTGCTGCCGCCCCTCAGCTGCTGCAGGGCCGCGCTGAGGGAGCCCGGCCGCCTCTGCCACAGCGCCACCACACACACGGCCCAGCCCTCCGCCTCAGCTGGGGCCACCTTGGGAAAACACAGCTAATAAAGGGCAGCAAAACAAAGAGAGAGAAGCATTCCTGCGAACACTGGGGCTGGAGGAGGAGGAGAAGCCGGAGGTACTGGAGGAGCCATCCCCGCAGCCCATGGGGCGGCGGTGGTGGGGCTGACAGGCATTCCCAAAGGAGCTGTGGCCTGTGGAGTGTTCTTGATGGAGAGGGGTCTTCCATAGCTCCTGCCCTCAGTTCCAAATTTAAAAACTCCATCAGGTATGTAATCCTTATTTACAATATTATTATGAACCTTCTTAATTAAATTAACTGTATCGGGTCACACTTATTTAATATATCTTTCAAGAAGTCATCGATAAAAGGTTACAACTGGAAGGCCTGATAAATTACTCATCACCTGCACTGCCTCTGCCCAACAACCTATCTAGTCTGGCATCATCCAATAGCAAAAACCATGAAAAAGAGTCACTAACTAGGGTGATACCACCTCCCTGTGACCTCCCAGCCTCTCACTGGTCATATTCTTCCCAAGCACCAGGCAATGCCTTTATGTTTAATAATACCTGATGAATTTTACTTTAATATGTTTTTGTAAGTGTTTTTAAACCAGGGTAGAAATGGGCAATCCACAATATCCCCTGGCACAGCATTCTGCCTCTAGGTCACAGAGAAAAATCATCCTCTCCTTTCCTTTGCAGTCATTTGCTTGTCTGGTTTTTATATCGGAAGAGATGGACTGTGGTCCCCATTCACTTTCTCCATACCAGTCATGACTTTAAAGCCCTCTCCTACAGTCCCTGCTGTGCAGTTGATCTTTGTGTATGTGATGTTCTTTTAACTCTATCATACTTGTTGTCTGTGATTCCTTCTGATAATTTTATCATACTCAGTTCTGAGATGGGAACATCAGAAAGGCACACTTTATTCAAGACATACATGCATTATGGATTTATAATGGTGTAATTTTTTGTTGTTATTGTTTGGTCTTTCTTTTCTTTTCTAAAAATTGTAAGTTTCTGTCTCTTTTTTGATACATATTAAGCACTGGATTAATGCTCAACTACTGTTTTCATAAATCATCTATTTTAAACCTAACATCTCATTCCAAAACAGTAGCAGTCAATTCAGAACCTGCTGTACTGTACACAAAGTTAGGATGTTTTCCCCTTATTTGCAACATTTATCTATACTGAATTTCATCTGCCCTTTTAATGACTAGCTATTACCAGTTTACTACTAGGCACAGTTCTTCCACTACTCTTAGACTAGTCAGCCTTTCTCTTTACTACTTGATTAACTAAAATGCTAAACAGTTACACTTTGCTATTTGCTGAGCAATGTAATTAATAAATACGTTGAATAGCACAATCTTTAATATCTCTGGCGCCACATCTCTTGAAGCATTAATGTGGCTCTGCATAGAGCTGTACAGTTATATTTGTCTTTAGCACATATAATGGTTAATTACCTCTTTCATGTGGTTCTGCTGCAGAAAACTTTGCAATGAATCCACTTCCAGCAGTATTAGCATCTGAAGTCATCTGCACCAACATTTTATTGCTGCTGGAGACAAGGGCACCTGGTTTCACAGTACCACAGAACCTGCCGATGCGCTGTCCATTGGCATGGCCATTGTATATATCCACAAAATCATATCGGCACAGATTGTCGCTTTCCAGGTCTAAATATCGAAAAGAAAGAACCACCACTTTTCCCTCTGGGACCTGCAGAGAGAGGGAAGGAGGGAGAGATGCATCTGCAAGTGTGACCACGATCTATCGCATCCCACTGTTTGTGTGACTGTTTTTATACCCTTCACTTCCTGTCAGGTGAGCTCTTTTTGTCAACTATATTCCAGGCAAAGCAGTTTTTAAAGTAACTTGGACCAATACTAAGTACAAAGTTCTGGCCATCTCTTGCTGTTATCTTATTTCTGATCCCGAGTATCCTCTAGTCAGGCTCATGCAGTTAATTATAAACCAGTTCAGCTGGGCGTGTTTCTCTTCTTTTCTGCTGAAAGTATGGAATCAGCCATGCAGCTCCCTGTCACCAAGTAAGGTGAGGAGGATGAGATTAATACGAAAAAAATATGGAACAAGTAATTTACCATTTTAAACAAACAAAATGGCCTCTCTTTCTGATTTGTGTTACCAAGTTTCATAGTTTGAAGGGTTTTTTTAATTTACTGACACACATCTTACATTTATAAGTAAAATTGGAAACTTTATGGCTAACTGTACAATCCTAATATTTAGTTACTGGAGTGGCTGAATTATATTTGGAAAGACAATGTAAAATTATAAAGAGTGAATTCAAAAGAGCCATTAGTGGGTGTCCTCAGTATAGAAGAGAGTTTTGTTTTCTGAAACATCTGAGGAAACATAAGACAGGGCAAATCTTCTTACATGTCTCCATCTGTGGACATTGCAAAAGAGACAAGACTACAGAGAAGGATGTAAATTAAGAGAACATAATAGTTTACAAGGAGGAGAACATTTCCTGGGATACTGTTACAAGCTTTTAAGAGAAAAAGCAGCATACTGAGAAGTGAAAACTATTATAATAAAGCACTTAACGCTGTGTAACAGAACTGGAAGAAGGGAAACAGTATTTTAAAGTATAGAGGGACCGTAGACAGGCAAGTGTAATTATCTGCATTCGATCCATATCATGGTAGAGTGGTTAGCTATTAAAGTAATTGCAGCTGTTCTGCTTTACTGAGACACTACTAAAATTTTCTGCTTTAAACACACACTTAATATATCTGCATTAAGTTCATATTTAAGCCATGTTATTTAAGAGTTCATTAATTTTTTTCATTCTTTAACAGCGACTCATTTTAAAACACTGGTTTGAAATAAGCTAAAACTAAACTGTTCCTATATGAAATTGTCAAACTGTTTTAACATTGAGTCTCAACAGTTAAAAATTGCTTGTCAAGTATAGATGGAAGTGCTATAAATGAAAGTGACTGCTTAACCCACAGAAGATACTAATAGAGGCAGCAGCTCTAGATGTACTGAAAAATGCACTGTAGGTGTGTTCAGGTTACTCATTCATGTGGCTGCTTTTATGTCCAGTGTTGATACTGATCCTGCAGCAGGACAGACTTCTGCTTGAGCTGTTCTCAGCTGCCCAGGGTCCATGTGCACACTGCCTGACCAGCTCCACTGCAGTTCCTCCTGCTGGTTTCAGAGTATTTTCCTTTAAAGTTCTCTCAAAAATGCATTCAGGCCCCCTGTGCTGATACACATTGCTGCTACTACTACATCAAAACCACAACTCACCTAATCTTGACTTTATTCCTTGAATCACTGCTCTCATATCTAAATCTCTTATTGCATTCACTTGTCTTCTGGTCTGAATCACTAAGGAGCATTGATATGTGGTCATTTTAACAGAAAATGAGCTAAAATGAGTTCGGTATTCCTGCCAGAAGACCTGAATATTATTTATGGTTATGCTACAAACTCTGTGTAACTGGACAAGTCAGTTCAGAAATGCTGACAGTAAAATTAGTTAGAAAGTCAAATTTAGGCAGTTAGATTACAGAAGCCTTTTTTCCAGAAGTATGTATGTAAAATAACATATGCTCTTTTGGGGTGGAACAGTCATCTTCATCAGTTTGTACAATTGGTACGACAGGATGCAAAGGGGGTGACCTTTAAAGGTCATCATGTTTTAAAGTAAACTATCATGCCTACAGTTAAGTTTGTCCAACATATTCCACAACAGTGTCTTGCAGCTTTGGCTAAAACTCGCCCCTCTTTAACATGTTTCCCCTTTTCTTTCCCCTGTTTTTGAAAGCTGAGCAGAAGTTGCTCTAGCATATTAGATTAAACAGTTTTATCCATACTTATGAGATTTTTCCCTACTTTCTCAGCCTGAATTGCTTCTTTGAATATACCTGCTCTCTCCCAGAGTTTGAAGAAGGAAGTGGAAATGTGAGAGGTGGCTGGTTCTGGGGTAAGAAAAGGTCTTTTTGCTGTCCTTGTAGAGTTGCATTCAGATTTAGCCAAGTGGTTACCCCTCAGTAATGCTGATGGTGCTCACTGACAGCTCTGTTCCAGGAGTGCATTGACCCAGCATTGCTCTACTCACACCAGCCTCAAGACACTCACTCCTACCCCTGGATATTCCACTCTCTCGTGCTGCCCCACGGGGGACAGAGGGAACCAGGACGTGGGACAGACCCCTGCTCAGGAGAGAGACGACACTGGCAAAGCTGCCAAACTCCCAACTGCAGCTAGCCATTCACTCAAGTCTTAGGTTTTCTGGTTCATGGTATAAGTCATTCTGTGCAGTGTTGTGCTTCCTTCCCCTCTCTCCACCACTGGCTATACTATACGATACTATACAACATTACACTTTCTAATTATATTTCATTGTAGCTTTAATCTCTGCTTCTGTCAGTGTAGTCTATTTAAACTTGGTCAAGACTGTTCCCCATAGATGTACTGACTTCTGTTTCATGACAGTTTGTAAAAAAATGTGTAGGAAAAACTCAGCCACATGGCCATGAATGTTTAACAAGGAGCCTGCTGCAGGTTTTAGTTGTCAGAATAATCCTTGCTCATGTTCAGCAATTGAAAACCTCCCCTTGAATTTGGGGAGGTAAGTAATTTAGAGAAATGTGGCAGGCCCTTAATTACAGTCACTACTTACTGCTATTACTTTATTTAAAAAATATACTTGCTTATTAAAATATTTGTCATTCACAAAATTAACAAATTTGTTCCAGTATGTTAAATCAGTTAAAATTTTGTGATGTGAGTAGATGACAATCGGAAGTGCAGAGTATGGTGGTTCCACATTCTGGCAGCAGCTACTCCAGTTTGCAGCTACTCCCAAGAAATCTTGTGCTAAACACAGGCATCTTTGCAGAACTGTAGTTTTCTTTGATTTCTACCGTTTCACTTTTTTAAATGTTGAAAACTAATGTGCTAAAATCTGCCAGTGTTTATCCCAGGACATTTAAAATATTGTTCCATGAAAAACACAGGGGAGCAAGCAAAGGCCAGCGTGACTCAGTATTGTTTACTTTGAGCTACATCTGAGGCAGTAGGAAGATGTGATACCTCAGAGGAAGAACTGGGAAGGAATTCAGCTCTTAAAATAAAAGAAAAAAAAAAGAGGGAGGAGTCAAAAGAAGAATGATGTGATGCTTCCTTTGCAGGGTGTGCCTTATTTTTGTTTTACCCATCCAGCTGGTATCTTTCAACAACAGAGGCACTTCATCCTCCCCCTCTCCTTGTCACAAAGAGGGCAACTGACCCATACTCACTCTCTGCTTCCCTTCTTATTTTAACTCTATGAACTTCTTTAGGTTCAAAAATTATGATGCTAAACTCATGCGAAGGATGCCTTACTCCTATTGAAGGAGAAAGGAATTTTTGGAGGGAGTTTTTGTAGAGCATAATTCCCTAAAATCATCTGTGTAGATTACTAACCTCTTCAAAAGGGCATTATCATTCCATATATACAACACACCTCAAAATAAAGTCCTTAGATTGTTTTTGGTTATCATTCATTGCAGATATTTCATATAATGTTAATTGAAGTTCAGTTACCTTTAAAGTAGTGAAGCTGTTTTTCTGTTGTTGTTTTGATTGAATACAAAGCCCTCTTCATCAAAATTATGTGGTTTAGATTATTTACTTTGAAAATAATCTTTTTGGGGGAGGGAACCCCTTGAGTGCCAACTTTCATAAATATATTTTGTATAACTTTTAAACCTGTATTGGTTTGAATATATTTTGAAATATGTTTAATACCAAAATGCTGATTGTACATTTTGCTATAGCAGTCCTAGGTAGAGTTGAAAAATACATCAGCTACCTGCAAGCCAAATGCATTATTTCTCTCTACTGAGAATGAATGTGGAAGTTATGCGGAGTTACATCCTGGGAAGAACCATGATTTCTGCCTAGTTGCTTGTTCTCTGGCTCCAATTTTAAAGATTTGTATTAGCTTGCTCTTTCTGACAAGGGCACTAGATTCTGTTCATCTCCTTCTTTTCTGGCAATACAACCCTGTGTAAAGATCTGTTTTCTACTGGAAGGGCAGTTTTACAATGATACAATATTAAAACATAGAAAAAATTATTTAAAATATTCTGCTCCCTCAGGGCAGATTCCCAACTGCCCTGATAAGTAAATTTTTCAAACCTTGCTTACTGTCAGCAAACCTGCTGGAACGCAGCTCCTGAACCCTATGAAAACATAACCTTACATAACTCTGACAGCTTTCAGTATTATTGTTGCACATAAAGTTGTTGGAGTTTTATGGGAACTAAGCAGTCTGCCAGAAAAACGCAGGACAGTGGTCCAGATTCTCGGACTATGTGACACATTTATGTGAGGTGATGGCCAAGAAGGATTACAGAGTATTAAAAGTAAGTGTATATGGCATATTTTAGATAAAGCTATATACATTATCATAGGAAAGGAAATAGCTCTACAGATGACTTCTTAGTAAAGCCAGTGAAAAGCTGCTGGGTAGTCTGCCAAGGCTGTAATAGAACCACAAGCATGTGCTGAACACTTCTTAGAGCTCTTAGAATAGAGAAGCTGTTTTCTTTAGCCAGCTGAAAAAGTCCCAGTCTCTTGAAATAACAGAACCGTAACTGAGTTAGAGAGACTCTTCCCGCTTTAGCAAACCAGTTGGAAAGATTTCAGATGATACCTGAATGCTACATTGCTTTATCTGTACTACCTGTAATGTTTTCTACACCTATTTTCCTCTAAAGAATGAATTAGCTCTCATTCTGCCTCTCTGTGCATTTCTTGTGCAGATGATGAGATCCTGTAGTTGAGAAAACAACAGCTTTGTGCTTCTCGTGACCCAGACACAAAGTGAATCAACGTCTCTTTCAGTCTTGCAGACTTGTCAGATCCTGCATTAGCAGAGTGTTTTCAGGAAGGTGTTCACAGCCCTTGGCTACAACGGACAGGCAAAAAGTCTCAGTCACTTTCTAAGAGCAGATGGTAAATGAAGAAGACTAATAGTAACTACAGAGTGTTTCTTCTTGGCAGTGTAATTGGCTTTCTTATTTGGGTGCTATTGCAAGCTATTCTGAGCCTCAGCAGTATTTGGTGAAAGGATTTTGTTGTTTAAATTCAGGCTAACCAGACCCTTGAGTGTACCACTTTGCCGCAGTTTGGTAAACCATCATCTTTTTTAAGAGAGTACAGGCTTAGTCTTGCAAGTTTTGTAGTCCTTGCCTTCCCTACATCCTTCCTGCACACCCAAAAGACACAGAGTGTTCTACAGTTGATGGGGGAAAAGAAATCAGCTTGGCTTAGTGAACAATATTGTTTAATAAAACAGGGGTTAAATGAGGTGAGGGCACAAACAAACCTGGACTACTCCAGTTGTGCAGCCCTTCTCTGGCTTTGGGCAAACTACAGAGGACAAGCAGGAGGCAGTCAAATGGCAGCACAGCAGAAAACAGGGAATCAGGGTGATCATGAAACGTCAAAAGCCATCGAGTTCCTCCCATTGTCAAGAAAGCTCAAGTGCAGACACAGCTCTGCTACAGCTTTGTAGTAGTGCTTCTCACCATGCCCAGGCTAACGGGGATGCTGGCATCTTGTTAGCAACAGCACATAAAGTCTGCAATGAAACCACTCTGTGTGGACTAAGTACAATCATTTTTTCTCTTCCTCTGCCCATATGAAGGGCAGATACATGGCATGATTCAGTAATTGTTCCTTTAGTGCTGCCTCCATTTGTTATCTAAGTTTTTTAATGGTAAAAACTTAATGCTGTTATAAGCAAAATTATTATTTCCCTCCAGATTAAATTTTGAACTTCTGAACATCTAATACTGAGTTATATTGGTAAACTAACTTTGGACATTTTTTCCCTTTTATTTAAGGCACGTGTGTATGATTCCAAATGCAACTTGCATCTGCTCTTCAGACTGTGAGGTGGGCCATGCTGATTGCTGTCACCTCAGCCCCTCGATAGCAACGAAGCAAGTTTATGGGCATACACCGTGTTTCACATCAGACTCTGCTGGATGAGGTCAGACACAGATCAAAGGTAACCTCTGACTAGGTCCCAATAATAACGCAACAGAAAGGTGCAGAAAGCAACTCTGCAGCTTCACTGGGATCTTTCAGATATAATGATTAAAATCACATCACTCATTTGGTATGAGAGTTGTTTTAAACTGAACATTGTAAACAGATCAATGTCTCCTGCTTTGCGTCAGCATCTCTATAGTAGCAGGAAACAATTTTCCTGTGATATCCTGTTCTCTTGCCAACACCTAGCCTGTGATGCAGTCTTTGAACTGAAGTTGTCTTTAGTGATCCTGTCAACACACAGACTTATTTTTTTATGCCTTCTTATACTTATTTTTTCTGTAGGCCCAAATGTCAGAAGAGTTCTTGGTGAACTGTGCCTAAAAGAGGATATTTGGTGGGCAGTTTCAGAGGGTTTAATTTGTGCAGATGTGAGGAAAAGTAATTATTCACTCACATTCCTTTCTCTGTGTCTGTGGATAAGGACATCCAGAACAGGAGTATTTAGTCCTAGTTGTTTCATGGAATCTGTTGTCCATGAATATGATATCTCTGCCCTACAGTCTCATTTCAGCATCAGAACATGAATTGTACCACATGGTTCCATTTCACACAGTCATTTATAAATGTAACAACATTTCCCTACTGCTGTCAGCCTGCTGTATGACAGACTCCAGATGTCCTGGCTGGCAGAACACTGCTAGCAGCACACTTCAAGCAAACCTGCCTGAATTTTTTGGGTTTGATTGAAACTTTTTATATATCTTCTTGCCAAGAAATTTTGCCTTTCATGATCTCCACCTCAGACCTTTTCTTTGATAGAACTTGCTATCGCTTTCTGCAGTGACAGGAAGGGAAGATGTTTCCTTGTAAGTGGATTAAGTTAAAACAATTTTAGAGGTGCATCAGGGAAGTCAATGAAAATTTGCTTCTGACATGAGGCAAGGCCAGTTCTATTTCAGCCACTATTATCATATTACATCAATCCTAAAAAGCTCCAGATAGCTGAGCTACTTTGAGTTACTGAGTTCATTATTGCACATATGTTACCCCACATAAAACACAGTTTAACAACAAATGGCTGTTCGTTGTCTTCAGCACTGATTTTGTGGTATTAAAAATTCTTACTGTGATTTTCCAAGTACACTTGCTGTTTGGTGGGTAGACGCCAGGAAATCCTTCACTCCCAATAAACCCTGACTCTCCAGATACAACTCCTCCACATGCAAATGTAGGCCTGAGAATAACAGGAAAAACAGTATTTAATTTTTAAATATATTTCATTTATTCTTTGTATAGTAGTCAAGAGGCACGAACTGTCTCAACAGCTTAAATACTTAAAACCATTGCTAACATAAAACATATTTAATTATTTACATAATATCACTATTGACATAGAATGTGCAATTTAATGTGTGAACTTAGGTGTAGAAAAAATTAACTTCTTGGGCCTTAATTCTGGGTTGGCACAGACTGTTATCCCTCCTTTTTCACTTCCGAAGAGCAAAGGTGTGCCAGTGTGATACATGATTGCAAATTGCTATGATAATGAAAAATAATTAGTAAAAAATCATTAGCAATGAATTTTTATAGTATGTATAATAGTAGTTAAAATAGCACTGATATAAAAATTACTTCTCATTCCTTTCTATGCTTTGGATTTATATGTTTTAATCAAGGAAGTCTCTGGTACTTTTTTGTAGCTCAGTAGCACAACCCAGCCTGCACTGTACAACTGCCCCGCTCCTGGTGCTGAGCCCTGTGGCCGAGCTGTGCTCGGGGCTCAGCTCAGGTGAGCTCAGGTGCCGGCTCTGGACTCACTGCACGGACACGCGAGGAGCCCTGGAAAACCTGTGTGGAACCACTGCTACTGCTGAGGACACGAGGGTGAGCGAACGCCCTGCCGAGCTTTAGACACCGGGATGCCACACCGTATTATACCGTTATGTTAGAGGGGTTACAGATTACACGGCACCGGGCTGCTCTCGCAGGGTCCCAGGCGCTGTGGAAAACGCTCCCGCCTTGATGCAGTCACGGGCAGTGAAACACCCGCGCACCCCACGGAGGCACCGTGGGAACGCGACTGCGGGGGACAGAGGGAGGGGAGGGGGCGCGGTACCTGTGCGGGGACAGCGGGGCCTGGTACTTGTGCGGAGGGGCGGCGGGACGCGGTACCTGTGCGGGGACAGCGGGGGCGGTACCTGTGCGGGGACAGCGGTACCTGTGCGGGGACAGCGGTACCTGTGCGGGGTGCGCGGTACCCGTGCGGGGTGCGCGGTACCCGTGCGGGGACAGCGGGGGCGGTACCCGTGCGGGGACAGAGGAGCGCGGTACCTGTGCCGGGTGCGCGGTACCCGTGCGGGGACAGCGGGGGCGGTACCTGTGCGGGGACAGCGG
>VWZT01002081.1:195094-224359 GCA_013397055.1 Pachycephala philippinensis
GGGGGGCAGAGGCTTCCGCGGCCCTCCGCCCCGAGGGCAGGGCAGGGGCCCGGGCAGGGCCGCCCTCTCTCCCTGCGCGGGGCGCGGGCGCTGCCCCGGGTGTGCTCGGCCCCGCCCCGGTGCCTCCCGGGGGCTGCGGCCTCGGTCGGGGGCAGTCCCGGCCCCGCGCACTTTGCGCCCGCGGGGGCTGCCCGAGCGCAGCGCCCCCCCGGTAGCGGCTCCGCCCCGAGCCCGCAGACCCCCGCGACGCCCCGCTGCCGTCCTCAGGTGGCACAGTGCGAGTGTTTGTCCCGGGCATGAATGAACTCAGTGTTACCGGCTGTGCAATCGTCTGCAGCTCCGCCAAAGCTTGAAAAATAGTAATGCTGCTTTGAAATTTCTTCTTTATTTAAATTCTAAAGTAAACTTGAAATCCTTCGTTTTGTTTACCAGTGGGTAATCCTGACCCATTTAGTAGCCTTTTCACTCTGGCTGTGAAAGATACTCTTTAAAAGGCTGTGGCAGAGCATACAGTCATGAACTCAATACTTCTGTGTTTTACAGGATTTGGGCCAAAGTTGTTTGACTGAGAAAAGAAATGAAAAATTAAGTCGGTATTCTTATTTTGAACACAATATTCTTACTGAACGTGGCATCTAAACCCGCCCCGCCATTATTAGTGCTATTGAACAATGACATACAGATTATCACATCAATAAGTGAGAATTTATCTTCTGAGTATTGCTTTTAAAAAAGCCAGTTCCTCTTACTGTTTTTAAGTACTTCTTCCCATATGTGCCTCTTGCAGGAGAGGGAGGTAAGTCTGTAGAAGTGTTCAGGCACAGCCAATTGAACAAAGACTGGATAAACTAAGTGGAAATTCTCCTGCATATAAGGCAGAATATAAGCCTATTCTCATTTTTAGTCCATTTATTAAGCACTTAACATTCCTATTGTTGCAAAATACAAAGAAGATTAGTCCCACTACCAAGACTTTGAAGAAGTGCTGTTGATTAGAGAGGATGCTCTGAGGATTAAACAGAAAGTAGATGCTGCAGTTTAGCAGACGTGATACCTGTACTCTCCTTTCCACAGTGCTGGGTGAAGGAGGCAGTAGACTAACCTGGATCCATGCTTGCTAAATTTCCAAGAGGATTTTTGTGGGAGAAGAGGTGCATCTGCTGTTGGAATATTCCAGATCTTTGGAGGGAGCCTGCAAGACAGCTGGCGAGTAAGATGTGCCAACAGTGTTCTTGTGTGCACAGAGGCACTGGAAGACAAGAAAGAGCAGAGGCTGGGGGGTGTGTGGGTTTTGCAGAGGCCCAGGTTTTTAGGAGTGTAGATGTGTTGGCAGCCAGGTGAGTGTAGATGTGTTGCAGCCAGCCTGGCCTGCAGCCCTGAGGAGAGGCTGCCCCAAGACCCCTCTAGCAGGACTGGAGGAAGGAGCAGGACACCTCTAGGCAAGGCTCGGTGGAGAACTGGGGCAGGGAGTCCTGTTCACAAAAAGAGGGCTGTGGAAACAGAGATCATGACATTGTCAGAGCAGAAATTATGTTTGTAGCTGTGTTTTGAACTGATTTTAAGTGACAGAAATGGGAAGTAAGAAAACTAAAAAGGAGACATTTACTTACACCATGACCAATAAGATGCTGGTTAGCAGCTAAAAGCTTAACTGATTTATTGGTATATTGGTATAGTCATGAAGGTAATATAATGATAATAAAAAGTGGTAGATCTGGAAGTCAATGTGTATGACAGAAAGTTGTGTAATCCTCACAGCACAGACACGTGTTCCCTGCTGCTCCTTTCTGTCAATGTTTTTTAGTCTAGAGAAGACCCTCTATTTTATAAAAAGAGTATTTCAGGCCTTATATCCACTGAAGAGCTGTGCTCCATGCAAAACCACAAACAAAGGCTGTTAGTTCCCATGGATTACATGCCCAAAAGGACTCCTTTTATATGTGGTTGCTACAGACTTTTGCCTCATTTAAAGGTAGTTTTAAACTTCTGAATAGTTAACACCTTAACAGGTTCTGCATTGCCACCCAAGCATATCTACAGATCTGTGCAGCAACGGGGCATATCAGGCCTGTTGAGCAAATTGAGGTGATGAACAGGCTGCTGGGAAAGCCCCCAGCCCGTGCACAGCCCGTGCAGCCAAGCTCCTGCACCTTTGCCAGTTGGGAAAACAGCAGCATCACTCCCTGGCACTGCCCGTCTGGGAACACACCCTAAATCTGTGTTCCCTAAACACCCTAAATCTAATGTGCTCAAGTACTTCTTTAGTGCCCCACTATTACCACAAGTAGTAAATGACAGACTATAAACAAGGCTCTCAAATTAAACTGCATTTACCAAATGTAAATGATGTTGCTAGACAGAATTCACCCACGAACTAACCCAGAGATATCTGGCTGCTTTCCATCAATGGCTGCAGAAGGAACAGAAAAGTAAAAGGCCAGTAAGTAGTTACCCATAAATAAATGTGTTAGCATTGACATTAATCTTCAGCTAAATTATGATCTGTTAGGAACACAGAAACAGGAGTGACCTTTCTTATTCACTAAGCCCAGTCCTCTACTCTTGCAGGGAACCAAATCAAAGAAACCCTTTCATTTACTGATGATATTTCATTTTTGAAGTCAGGAAGCTACTCAATCAGCATCTGTTAGAATCCCTGTCTTTTTGGGATAAAAACATGGAATGCACAGTTAGGAATTGTTTGTAGGTAGTGGATATAAATTCAGCTAGAAAGGTTTTAAGCTCAAACCCAAAAGATGGCAGATTTACAGTCTCATGCAATCTTAATTATGCTGCCTTGTGTATATATTCTTTGCATAAATGATGCATAGGTTATGTGACAAAAATAGTATGGAGTCGCATAAGCAAAGTGTCTTTATTAATGTGGACAAAAAATGTCTAACTTTTGACAGTTGACATTGCAGCACAAGTTTTCTACAGTAGTTTCTTCTTGAAGGTAGAACAAAAACTATTTTCTGTCTCGTGTCCCTGAGGTGACGCATCTTCAGGCTTGGAATGATGAATCTTTAATGACACACATTTAACATATGAACTACTAAGAGCTAGTGCCATAGTAACTATAAAAAATGTGTGCTGTCCCAGGGTGTTATTGCCTCCTGCAGTGGTCTGGCAGAAATGGGCAGCCTGAATGACCCCTCTTCTCCCACCAGCTGCTGCCAGCAATCCTGGCCTCAGCTAGTGATGCTGGTGATCCAGGGGTGAGGGCTTCTCCCTATCAGTCACTGAAGAAAGATATTTTGTACACAAAGCTAACAAGAGACAAATTTCCTAATGAATGTCTGGCAAGTGAGACCTTGTCTGCCTGAAAATGAGACAACTACTGAAGTGGAAAGTGGAAACCTCTTCCTGAAATGTAACCCTGCATGACAGACTGTCCCTGAGATGTTCTTTGAAAAGACTGTGTAAATGTTGGTGCAAACTGTCCGTGGCTCCATGTATCCCTGACATCTTTCCTGTGACAAAGTTAATTATGATGTTGCCATGCAGCAGACAAAGTGGCCTGATGACCTGACTGAAAATGAAGCTTAGTTTATGCTCCAGCTTTCAGGCTTCTCACCAAATCTTCTTTTTCTCTGTGGAGAGTGGCCTGCACAAAATGCCTTGTACCATGTCACAAGACCTCTTAATGCTCTCTTGGTGTTTCTGTTCAGGTCCTTGTTCAGCTGACACTGTGAAATTAATTTAAATTTACATAAATACTATCAACAACCGCACTTTATTTCATATGAATCATAGAATGGTTTGAGTTGGCAGGGACCTTTAAAGTTCATCTAGTCCAACACCCCTGCAATGAGCAGGGACTAGATCAAGTTGTTCAGGGCCCCATCCAATCTGACCTTGAATATTTCCAGGGATGGGGCATCCACCACTTCTCTTGCTGTTGCCACCCTCATAATAAAAAATTTCTTCCTCATATCTTATCTGAGTTTACGCTCTTTGAGTTTAAAACCATTACTCCTTGTCCTGTTGCTACAGGTACTAATAAAAAGTTTTCCCCCATCTTTCTTTTAAGTCCCCTTTGCTTATTGAAAGGCTGCAATAAGGCTGCTCTCAAGCCTTCTTCAGGCTAAACAACCCCAACTTTCTCAGTGCAGTCTTAAGTGCCAAGATCTTGATATTTTCACTTCCAAAAGTACTTTGGTATTTCCTGAAATTGCAAGTTGTCCCTTTTCATAATAGCATTGGACAACGTGCAAGAGAGAGGATTTATCCCTATTTTCTTCATAATCCAAGCACCTAAAATGACTCTTGCAAACTGATATGCCCAGCCAGTTCCTAGGATTCCCAAATTTGCTTAGATCTGCAAGACAAAGAGTATCCATGTTATGCCTTTAACTGAATCTGCTACTTTATAGAAATAAAAAACCACACAAGAATTGTCACTGGAAAACTTGCAGAGCCTCCATCCTTCCTCAGGCTGGAGTTCCCACTCTTCTCTCTTTTTGTCTGTCAAGCTTTGCTCTTGGCTCATTTATCAAATGACAATGTGGTTTCTGGCTTTATATAAAAAATGACTGTGATGAGTCATAGACCTCCCCTCCCCTGTTTCTTTTGATACTGAGGTACCAAATGTAAATGGAGTATTGACAGTATTCCCAAACCTTAGGAATTTAGGTACTTATTAGGAATTAAGTTTACATTATTTAATTAACTTTTTTTTTTTGCTAGTTTTACCTCAAGTAATGACATACTTAATACAGTTGCAAAACTTCATATTTCATTTTAGCATAGGCCAGACATGATGCATTAATCATAAAAACAGTACAGTTTTTCAGTATGGCTTTTCTAAATTACCTTCTGGTGTTTCCATTTGTCAGTTTGGGTAATACTAATATCAGTTTCTACTTGCCTCTTTTTATGGCATACAAACTGGTATCCAGTAATTCTTTTTCTAAATGTTTTATCTTCTATTGTTCACAGTCAGTTGCTTATTTGCCAGCATAAGAAAATATTACAGAGAATGGTGCTGATTTATCATTACTTGAACTGTTTTGCATCATACTATAAAAATTATAAATTAGATAACTACTGCTAAATTGCAAACGTTCCTGTAACCAAAGAGATATAATAATGATTAACCAGAGTGCCCACTATCAAGCAGGATGCTGGAAACATTCGTAGTGTTGTGAATAGATACTCCTTCATAGTACAAGACTCCTAAAGGATTGTTTCAACACTTCCCATGAAGCATCCCAGGGTCCATTGACCAAGAGCAGGCACTTACAATGACCGTATCACACAGCAAGTGTAGAAATGGCTAAAGTACCTGTCAGAAGAATGTATTCTAAAAAAAATATTTTTAAGCAAGTTCTATGTCCCTAATGGTGCATTTGAAACACAACAGTCCAAGGAAAATACTCAGTACGTAAAAGGAGCAGGAGCATAAAGTATGGAGTAGAAGGCCCTAAAATAAAAATAGGCAGAGCCCCTGAATTGCCAGCAGGTGCCTGTGAATCAGGCATTCCCATGGCCAAATCTTCCAGCAGCAGACAGAGAAGAGAGGAGAGGAGCAAAGCACCTCAGTCTCTGCAGGACAGCTCCCGAGCTCCAGCACGGTGCAGGGCATCATCAAGGATCATGGGATGCTATTCTTATCTAGAGAGCTGTAAAAGCTAAGACAGATCAGCTAGCCAGTCTTGATGTAATCTGAATCAGCAAATATTCAAGTAGATAATATTATGAAACAAAACTACAAAACAGATTCCCTTTGCTTTGGTGGTTGTGGGAAAGAAACATGAGACCATTAATTGCATTGTGCTTGAAGGAAGTAAGAGAGCAGCTAGAAAATTGTGTCACTAAAATAGAAAAAATAGACTTTCTGTTTCTTGGTACAAAATAGAATTACTTTTATGAGGGATAGATACATATATAATCATCCTTGGAGCTATTGTTCTCATTTAATGACAAGACTCACTTATATTTGTATATGAATAAATTTCTGCAGACTTAGATTAGAGTCTGGTTTATAGACTGAGAAATGAAAAGAACTGATATTTTGAACAATCTACTGTACAAGACCCTCCAAAAGTACCACCTCCACTAGACACTGTTAAACTCAGCTCTGACCTGAATGAAGAGAGTGTGGAGCTACTGCTGTGTTACATGACACAACTGGTGCTAACAAACTGGTGATGGTCACAGGCACCTTCCCTTCGAGCTGGCTGCAAGTGACACTGGAGGCATAGGGTAAAGGCACATGGGAGTGCGCTCAGGAGTGTGTGCAGTGAGAGGCTGTCAGGTACTCCTTGTGCAGAAATAGGGAATGAAAAGTTGCAAAAGGCATCAAGGATGCTCCAGAGAAGTCTCTTTCAGGATGAGAGTGTGCTTGCAGCAAGAATGCTGTCAAAAATAAACTGGAACCAAGAAGGTACCTATTTTTTGTGTGTATGCTTTAATTCAAGAAAGAGTTTTACATTGTCTATAAGTAAGTAGGTTTGTATTAAGGCATCTAGTTTCAGTTCCCTCCCCGCACCATTTTTTTTCTTTCCTGTCTTCTGAATGCTGTAGTTGCAGGATAGAGATATTTCTAAAGAGAATCAAATGTATTATGTTGTCATACTCTATTGCACAGGTGATACCTGGGGCCTGAGTCTCATGGTGCAGTTTCACATGTAATTAGTTTGCTGTTACTGACAACACAGATTTGAAATCAGAACTAAGCCCTGTGAGAAACTGTTTCCTGCCAATGCTCTCATTGCTTTTCCTGAATTTCCCTCTACTATTATTTATGAGGCTATACATAAAAATGAGAACAGTTGGATCTAATTTATTTACTACAAATGCTCTTAGGAAGAAAAGTGTTGTTAGCAGTTTTAGTTCAGCCGACTAAAATACTGTTTTCCTACTTTCACTGATAGGAAAATTGACTATCTGCTTCCAAATTACCATAAAGAGGACAATGAGGAAAAAGCACTTTACAAAATGTGCAAACGATATGACAGCCTGTGCAACAAGAGGTGGGAGAATACAATCAAATTTCCACCAGCTGTAGTAATTCCTACACTTGTTTTCTTGGCTTGGAAAGGAGTCCCTAACTTAACTGAAGAGCTCAACAGCTACATCTGAATGATAAACTGGGGGAGCCTACATCTGAAGGACTTCCTTCCTCAAACATGAAAATTCAGAACAGGGAAAATAACCTTTCTTTAACAGGCAGATTAGGCCAAGCCAAGAGAGCTGAAGTAATTGTGAGGAAATACCTTGATACAGTCATTCTCTGCCAGGTACAGCATCATATGGATGGTACAGAAAGACTTCCTGGATTCCTCCTGTTGTTCATGCTATGGCCTCAGTTGTCCTTATTCAGCGTAGTGTCCCTGGCAAGAAGGTGGGTGTTGCATCACTGATGTTCTTGTGCAACAATAAATTTTACCACTGCTGGGCAGTTCTGACTACAGGAATTACAGTCAGTCCCTATGGCCTACTTCCCATCAGAGTACAGGGGTCATGGAATGCAAAATTGGGGCCAAATTATTTCACTGGTGGCTGGAACTCAGCTATTTGCCATGTGCATTACAATAGTGAGTTTACTTTTTCTAAGTGCTGAATTACTGCCCTGGGAGATGAACACATGCGTTCCAGACCAGAATTCAGAGTTTAGCCTAATGTTATGTTTTTTAAACACATCTGTGATCTATTATGTTGCTGGGTAATGATTTTCATAGAATCATTGTTATTTAATATGTAAAGAAATGTCACTGTTAATAAAAGTCTCAGCATGGTATTGCAGAGAACACATCTGAGTACTAGATAAGTACTTCTTCCTATGGGCAAAATATTATAGGTCATTAAAATGTTAATGTATTAAGGGAAAAACTTATAAAAAATTGAAGAAACATACATGGAAATTTTAGGAACCGGGACCAGAGACTTCTAGATAGTAGTAATTTTAGTTACCAAATGTATCACAAAAGTAAGCTAAACAGTGGAAAAGCATTAGAGAAACAGCATTATATGCCTAAATTATATATATACTTGGTATAAAAGTGCTTGGAACTTGTATTCAGTTCTAACTCAACAACAGTCCTTTAGTACCTTAGGAATCAAAAGTGCAGTGCCAGAATCAGCAGCAGTTTATCCTTTTTTTATTCCAGGAGTTACTTGTTTTAATCCTTTCAAGAGCCTCAGACTATTTTTTTTTTAACAGTCTCTGAGGAAATTTCTCGTATCCACCAAACAAAATAAAGGCCAGACTGAGCAAGTAATATTGTAATTTAATTTCAGTGTTCCTAAACTATACTTGACTTCAGTTTGGACGTGGACACTTGAGCACAGGCAACTGTTTTGAAAGAGTTTAAATGTTCAAATCCTTCAACTCACTTACTGAAAGGGTACTTCGAGATGAGAAGTCTTTCCAGAATCTAAGCCTGGTCTTTGGGCTCATTCTTGAGATAACAGCCAAGTTTCATTTTAATCCCAGCAGGAAAGGAATGAAGACTGCCTGCCTCTACCACATAATATTTTCTGGTGGACGGGTAGCATCTTTGAATAAGGAATCAGAATTTGCAAGGATTGGTAAGTATTTATTTAAATTTCTGTTGTTCCCTGTTCTCCAGTTGGAGAGCTGTACTGCTGTAACTCTTCCACTTCAAAGCAATTATGCCTGGCTTTCGGCGTGCATGGAAGACGGATGCAGCTCTTGTGCTCCTGTTTTATGTAAGCCATCCTTCTTTAAGAGGTGCAGTGCTTTGCCTGAGGTATGCTGAGCCAGCATTCCTTCATCTTTCCAGATGTACTGCAGTGCACTGATAATAATTATCCTGTGCAGTGTCAAATAGCAAGGAATTCCTGCTGTAAATAGGTGCAGATGTAGATATGTGATGCTAGGTGTATAGATTCTTGAAAGGGAATGAGAGGAACTGATTCATATGGAGCCTGAGTTATAAGTGCAACCAATAGATCATGATTATTATACTGTCTATCCAGTACAACACCTCTATATTGAGCTTTCCAGCTAAGTTTTCAAAGCTCTGGGCTCTTAGGACCTTAAATACTGCTGACACTTCTCTCTGCCTTGGCACCACCCTAAAATGTTTGCTGGCCTGTCTCTTGGTTGTCACCCCTCTCATGGTTACAGGTTTTACCTAGGTAAAAATGTGCCTCTGTGGATTCCTTAAGAATTTTCTGGCACTATTAATACCAGAGTCTCCTATTAAGTACCCTTTTTCAATTATCTCTTTTAAATGTAAGTGAAAGTCTAGTACATCTAATTCAACTCAGCAGATTCTAAACTCAGTGTACTGTGTCTCTGATCTGCCCTGGATTGCTATTTTCTGAATTTATACCTATTGTGTCACTTTTACATTTTCTGTCATGCAGAAGACTCCAGCATACATTTCCAGTCAAAGTCTAATGCAAGACTTAGACCCAAAAGGTTTTAATTGTAAGAAAGTGATCAGAGATCTGATCCAAACACAACAGGACTTTTGATTTTACTGCATCCTCGTGTTCAAGGATTATTGTGACAATTTTCCATTTCCAAATTCTTCAGCTCCTTTTTATTAATAAAATAATCAGGGGTTAAATCTGCCATTCAATTTTGGATAGTTTAGCAGTCTGTTCCACTCCTAATCCCTGTTTGTCTGTTTTGGTTTAGTTTGGTGTTTGAACTACCCTTAAAATACAAGTCTAGTTGTTAAACTGAATGTTCTTCAGTTGAGGATAATGAAGTTTTTCCAGGCTGTGGATTCCCAAGTTACCCTGCCTTTCTCAGAAACCCTTCACTCTATGACAACAAGGTATGGTTCATAAAATCCACAGCTTTGAAAGCAGAAAGCAGAAATTGCCTACTTGACCTTTGATTAGACTAAGATAAAAGGCATAGAATTTGTGGAGCCCATACTGGTAAACAAGAAATTATTTGGGAAGACTTTCTTATTCAGTATGGGCTAATAATTGACTGAATACTTGGACAGGAAAGAAAATCTCAGTACCCAGGACCTGAATATGACTTTTTGTATTTCTAAATGAAATCAAGTTTCCAAACTCAGTTTCATTTGGTACAAACTATTCCATTTAATGCTAAAAGTGCATTTTTAATGGAAGTGGTTGTCAAAATAATGACACAAATTGATGTGTAAATCCCACAGAGAAGGTGAGGATTGCATTAGTGTTCCTGAAGAAGTCAATGCATGCCTCACAAAATCTAACTCCTACCTGTGCTTGAGAGGAGTTCTCCTCTCCTCTGCAAATTTAGGTTTCTCCCTCACAGCAGTGACCTGACCATCAGCCCCTTTGACTGGAACAGTCCCACTTTGTAAAATATACTTAAATATTCATGGAGCCAGCTGGTGAGAGAAAAAACAATGCTCTAGTCTGATGGTTCAGTAACCCTCCTGGGGAGGGTGGAGGTGTTAGTCCCAGTCCGAGTGAATGTGTAATTATTTATACAAAGAAGAACAGTGTCAACAGGAGAAGTGACAAGTCCCATCTCCCAAAAAGTTTCCTTGCAGGAATGGAGAAGTCTAAAGAAACAATAACGCATTTGCCAGAAATCTGCCAGGTATAGTTAACAACGGTTTAAACAAACTCTTAAAATAATTTACAGATTATTCCTGAAATAGCTAAGCTTTCGGATGAATAGATGTTCTTCCACATCTCTGAGACAGACCTTGTTCCTCATATTAAGTGAACAGACTTTTCATCCTCCAAAGCAAAACAGCTCTTAAAAATAGAAATCATTCAGAACATATTTTAAGAACTTAGCATCTCATAACATCATACCTGCATCCTTGCTCCTATTGACATCAATGGAAGGAAAACCAGTATTTATATGTCCCACAAGCAGATCTGTCTCTCGGAGAATGCTGGTCTATCATGGTTTGTGTCTGACAGGAATAAAGAGCTCTTGAGACCTGCGTGCCAGTTGAATAGCCATGGCTGTGTGGAGCTCCAGCAGTAATGTTTTTGCAGAGTCTTGCTGAAGGCATCTTGTAAGGCACAGTTCTTTGGCACAAATGAGTTTTCACCGGACCAGCTAAAACACAGACAATGGTTCAGGCAACAAATTCTCATTCAGGGCTAAGGCAGAAGGAACAAGCTTTAAGCTACGTGCAGGCTGAGGAGAACTGCTCTCACTTCATCTCAATTTGTGAATCAGTGTGTCACAATTTTTTAACATATTCTTACAGTTTGTATGAGTTTCCATTAGAGGACTCAAAAAAGCATAGATAGTTCCAGTGCATATGCCTGACCTACAGACACTTATGCCCAGCCTGACAAAAAATGGCATCAGGAATTAGAAATTCATCACCTCTGGCTTTAAAAAAGGAGTAAGAAAAACCTTAGAGGTTTAAAGCTTTAGTCATCAAAATCAGAGCTGCCTGAAAATTGTTTTTAAAGCTCAGCTGTAAAGAGTGTTGTAGTAATTCATGTTACAGTAAGCACAGAGTCATATGACTTTTGTTAGTCATATGTTTTGCCAATACAATGACTTTCATAAAACAAAAAAAAAAATCATAGCGTGGAAGGCCTTTCAGAGGACTGTATAATTAAAGCACAGTAGTTTCTGACATCTGGAAAGATATTCTTGACTGCAGAGAAAAAAGTGACCTGTGACCTTTAAAACATATTTTCAGATAAAATATTTCCAAAGAAAATTTTGAAGGAAAGATGCTGCAAAAGGAGGAGTCTCTGTCTTAAAACTCAGAGATGGATGGGACACAGCAGATTTCTGCATCTGTGCATCTTATGTAAAAGCTATAAACAACAGGCAGCTGTCAGCAAGAGGTAAGAATCCACCAAGTGATATTGTGATGAATACTCAAAAATTAAGGACTTAAATATTACATAGGCTCCGGCAGATGAAAAGGGAATGACCAAGCAGCAAGCGCTGCATCAAATCTAGTATGTGTAGCTGATGCTTGTAAAGTGCAGCAATATGTCCATCCAGATTTTGAGTTAAAGATGAACAAAACTTAGATTATTACAATAAATTAAAAAGTTTTTGTACTTCTAAAGCCATAGCAAGGAAATGCAGAATTTTTGAATCTGCTGGCATTTTTCCATGTGGTGCAGGTCAGCATTTCAGGCCTTTTTCTTTAGGAAGAAATTCTGTCAAAGAGAGACTGAGGCAGTGGCAGTGGTCATAAAGCTGGATGCTAACACCACATGCCTATTGAAATTCAGTGTGAAACTGGTACACAGCTCTTACTAGTGTCTTTCAAAGATGCCCCAATGCCTCTCTGCTCAGTTCCTTGAGGCAGGGGCACACAATTTACCCAGTGTTACAGGGCAGAAAGGGAGGCACAACTGTGTACATGTATTCTGAATATAGTGCACAGTTGGCATACGGACAAAAATAAGTGCAGACATTACAATATGTACAAAAACACTGTGAGCAAGTGCTATGGATCCATTTGTTTTTGGAGGAAGCAACATTTCTCTGTCCCAGTCACTGCTCTGCTGCATTCACCATTAGCACCTTCCACAAAACCCAGCACAGCCCAGGAACCAGACTGGGCTAATGGGATGAGTGCCCCAGCCTTGGGAAATGAGTGCAGTGAGCCGCTGCCCAGCTGAGGCTGAGGTGTCCTTCAGACTGGGGTGTCCTTCAGGCTGTCACTGGCCAAGTGCTCACAGGAAACAAGCTGCTCTCCTGGCCCAGGATGTGCAGGCAGTGCAGATGTAAAGCTCTCTGCAGTTCTGCAGGTTTGGTTTGTAGCTGCCTGTCTTTGGGTGTCTGATCTAGGTTTTCAATCACGACTTCATAACTCTGTCCAGCTCTGCTCCTGCCTTTGAGCTGTGGCTGTGGCATGCTGGGTGTAACCTGTCTCCTTGCCTCAGCTTGCTTTCGTGGTGGTGGAGAGTGTAAGGCTGGATGGTGGCACTGAACAGCAGGAAGCATGAGACTGGGATCCCTTGGGAGTTGTGGCTGTGCAGCTGCAGGATATGGGTTGATGAGGGTTTTGCATGTAGCTCAGAGATGCATGAAGCCTGGCACCTCTGCATAATTTTTGTCCTTCCAGTTAAGTCTGTGGGTGTCACATGAATTCTCTGCAGGCTTAAGATAACTCCTAACTGAGCATTGGTGAGAGCACTGCACTATAACACCAGCTGGACCAGAGAATTACTGCCCCCAGTAGTCAAAGCTGAGCAACAGCTTAAAACTGTGTTACTTCATTTTGTTGACAGCTAGTCCCAAAGCCACTGATACTTCTGTAACTTGATTTCTTCATGGAAGTAATTAAGGGAATGTGAGAATTTTCAAGAAAATGTTTTGAGTTAAGGGATAATGTGCAAAGTTTTATTTCCCCCATTACATTCCTATTTCTTCTATTATGTTCCCATCATAAAATAAAAATCTTTGCATATACAACTATAAGTCAGGTCTGAAATTAAAGATTTAGCATCTGTATACCCTGGAGATGGATGTCCTTAGTACTTCTAACGAGCCATACGAAACCCCCAGAGTTCTGTTGTAATTTGTGTAAGAGGAATTGTAAATATATTACTGAAACTCGCCCAGCTAAATCCTTCTGAAGAGTGTTGTAGATGAGAAAACTCCCCATCATGTGAAGCCTGTTTTTACCATGTCACTAGGAAGGGTCACTGTTTACTGTATTAGCTATAACCTATCAAGATATGTCCTGTGGCAAATCCAGGAATTGCTGGACAGGTTGTGGTGGTTCTATTATTAGAAATCTGTTATATTTGACATTGAGCATAAAAGACAGGGCTCGTACTGCAGAACATTTCTTATACTCCTGAGAGTAAATCCCAGTAGTTGTTACCAGCCAAAGGTGCTGAAGCCTCTGAGTTCTCATTGATTGCACTTGCAAGTTGATCACTCATGTTGAGATATGCAAAATCTGTTGACAAATAAATGATGACTAAGAACAAAATCTACTGACAAAACCAGTAAATCTTGCTATTGCCAGAGCGAATTCCTGAGAGACCAGAATTTCACTCTCAAGGGTATTTTGTATCTAGACAGGTTGTGTGTTGACTTAGTTTATATAATGTGTCTGAAACATCCAGAAAAGCTTTACCTATAGTTGGACTGTGTGAGGAAATAAATGCATTCAGTTTTCAATGGCATGTCAGAATAAAATATGTTATTACTGGATTTAACTGAATGTACAAGCATGATTGCATGTTGCCACATTTTGACCATATTTCAGGTGAGATGTAGTTATTTACTCTTTAGTGCTAATACAACCAGTGATGTAAGACAGGACTGAAAGGCCACACACAGGCAGTTAGGAAGTCGGTTGTGTGTCCAGCCTGTGTGGCAGCAGTACCTGTAGCTGCACAGTGCTGCACAAGCCTCAGGCAGGGCACCTGAGTGGCACTGACACAGGGAGCAGTGCCCTGTGTGCAGCACAGACAGCCTGACTGGCTGCTCCACCTTGGTTTCTCTCAGAGAGCTTCCACTCACATTCGAGGCAGTTGTCAGTGCTCAGCTTGCATAGAAGGAGTCAGATCTGAAGAAATTTGGCTTCAGGCTTGAAATTTGTGAAGGGAAATGGATGAGATAGTGAAGTTGGGTCAGAAAGTGGGAAGAAATAAATGAAATGAAGAAAGTAGTAAAGAGAATTGGAGACACTTTGATGAGATGCTACATCTGTGTGGCAGTTTGGATGTCAAACCACGACAATCTGCACCTATACAATGAGGCTGCTGACTTTCACAGCTTCTGCTAGCACAAGATGTAGGGATCACTGAGCAGCTTGCACAGGAAGTCATAATACTGTAAAAAATTTTTCCGTATGTTGGTGTTAAATAAGAGAGGAGTGGACCAGGCTTGCTTATATCCCAACTTTGACAAGGGTTGCGGAGATCATCTGACAGCCTCAGGGCAGCTCTGGATTGTGGCTGTGCCCAGAAGAGGCTTACTTGAAGGATGAACAGTGGACAGGAAAGCATGGCTGTCTCGGGGGTGTTGTGTGATCTTTGGCTGCAGCTTGGGAGTGAAGTGTCACTGTCCAAAACGAATCGGAGCTCCCCGGGAGAGCTGGAAGGTCACGGCAAGCCAAGAGCTGGTGTCTGTGTCTGTCACTGAGAGGATGGGTGTCAGCTCTGCCCTACAAACAGCATAGCCAGTCCAACAACCCCTGCTGTAAACTAGCAAGCAGGGATTGAATCATAGCACTGTTACAATACTCCAATTAACATTGCAATGTTAGAGACAAAAAGGCGACTGCAATATTTCAGAAAGTACATTTTAATGCTTTAGGTGTAGAAAACTGTAGCATTATATATGTGCATTGTTTGACATCAGCTGGGAATATGGTAGGCATGTTCTATGAAAACGAGTTGGTATGAAAACTGAGCAGCAGAGTAAAAAAATTTTTCACATCCAATAAGCAACATGTTGGCTGTGGCAGGGTGGTCATGGCATCGTGCCAGCCAGGTGTGTGCCTCATGGCTAACTCAGGCTTTACCAGGGCTTGTCCATCTTGCTTGCCATGAATTTACCCTAAGAAATCCTCAAAGAATGTTCTGGGCCAGGAAGGAACCATTTGTGAACAGATGATTTTCAACTGCTCAGATTTGAAAGGTGAAATCCTGCATAGGGAGATACTTTCAGAATTTTTTTTACTTGCCTGTTTTGTTTCTTTGCTTGCTTGTCACACTGGTCTGTGTAACTGATATGTAAGTCTAATAGGTATGTTAATCTGCATCTGCTGTGGTATGCATGTGATGAAGAAAACAGATCAAATGAACTTATTTTAGTCAATATGTTTAAATAAAAAGTCAACATGGCAAGATGCATACTCTCGCTCTGACTGACTCATGTTCAGTTGAAGTTCCAGGAATGTCTAAGAGGGTGGCGTCATCCTCTTCAAAACAGTTTTTTTTTTTTCCCTATTGGATTATATCAGCAAGCAGCTGCCTCTAAGGCATTATTTTTGCCAGACGGTCAGGCTCTCTGTGCCAGCTTCTCCCTAACAGTGTTGTATGGATGGGGCATCCCTCCCAAATAAGCCCAGGGGACAGGAGCGGTGCCCAGCCGAGATGCCGCAAAGGGCAGCACTTTCACCGGCTGTGCCAGGGCAAGGGGGCGCTGGGCGGAGGCGCCTGCCGGGGGCACCCGCGCTCCCCGCTGTGCGCTGCACATGAGGAATGCAGCGCCAGCTCCCGTGGGCAAAACGTGTCCGTGTCGGAGCTGTCCGGCCGCTCACGGCCCTCGGCCCCGGCCGTGCCCGCGCCGGCAGCGCTTCTGCGGCTCCTCCTGGCGGCCCGGAGCGCCGGCCCGGCCTCAGCCNCCTCAGCCCCGCCGCCGGCCAGAGCCAGTGCAGCCTCCCTGCAGTAACTGCCCCGCACTTCATCCCCGCACACACCACTGTGCTCCTGCTCACCCGTGTGCATGTGCTGGGGCAGGTTAAAACAATCTGAATTACCCGATGTTTTTTAATATATGTGAATAATTTGTTTTGCTTTGTTCATTTCAAGCTGGTGAAATTGCGGATTCAATCAAACTCAGACCTCAGAGCGCTGAAGATACTGAAATCGGCCGGAATAGACTTTCTAACACCATTTGAAGCATTAGAAAGGAGGCATTCTTTATCTGTGCAGGACGTACAGAGGATTTTTTTTTTATTCTGTGTGTGTTGTGAGACTTTACAACAAGGTATTTATACACCATAATCATACATATTCATTAAAACGTGGTTCTTATTTAATAAATAAATATTACTTTCCTAGAACTAATTTGTATGTATCTACCTCCCACTGGAAGTCCTTTTATGGTCCTAGAGAGACGTGAAAGGGGTCTCTGGTGGTTGTATTCATTGAATGCTTTGATATTAAAGGTGACTTTCCTTGAACATTTTCTTTGGGCATGTGCTATTGCTTCTTTGTTACATGACGTGCACTGTAGTCCTTTTTATCTGTTTCTCCCCTGGTTCCAGCCATGTTTCATAGTTTTACATATGGGTTCATATTTTTACATCCATTTATCTTTTTTTGCCATTTAGTCTTTAAGCTCTATCCAGCAACTTCAGGGAAACTGAAAATTTCTATTCTCTGTATAATTTATCATTGATGGCTGAGTTAGAAAATGGAGGTTTGTTTTCCTAAAACTGAGTAAGACCAAATCTTGTCTAGGACACTCCTGCTGGTTGACCTCAGTGTCCTCCACAGGTCTGCTGGGCACAGACTAATGTTGCAAAACTTTCTTCTGAACAGCAGGCCTGAATCTCTTTATTCTGAGGTTCACTTGGCACAGCGGGCAGGCAGGGCTGTCTCTGCCTGGTTCTCAGGCTGCTTTGACTCGTGTGTGGGAGCAGCCCTGGTGGGATCATATGGCTGCGTGCCACAGAGGGACTGGAGCAGCACAGAGATGTGCTGTGCCACACTGCATTCCTGCTGCATCCTCTGTGCCAGTACTGCACACAGGGATGTGGTTAGGGAATAGGAGGGTAAAAGAGCTTTTTACAAGTCAGAATTATGCTCCAGCCTGTTTGAGCCTTCCAGGCAAAATGCCAAGGGAAGAGAATTGAGTCTGGTGCTTGTTTGTGAATTTAGCCCAGGAATCACTCGTGAAGGGAACCCCAATACTGCTGACCTATTATAGTGCAGATGGGAAGTTGTCACTTTAGAGATTTCATTTACCAGCCTGTTTGTTGCAGATTGCTTCATTCATGAGCTAGGAGGGGCACTGAAATGGCTTTTGAAACAAAGAGTGTTGAGTAATAAGTCGGAAGTCACTTATGTCTGGGACATACCTGGCAGTGTTGCCCTGACACTGAAACTAGAAATCATGACAATTCCAGAGCCTGAAAATCATAATTATTTGTTAGCTATATGTGCATATTTGGCTAACGAATAACATTCCTTGGGGTTATTTAAAGGCAGCAATGAAGTGTGTTGGAAACTGCTAGGTGAACATCTAGTACTTTCCACAGAGGACTTGCACTCCAAGCCATAACTGCTATAAAGGGGAGAGGGCCAGATTCACTGTGTGTCTTCAGTAACTCTGCTTGGAGAAAGTCACTGTGACTTTCAGAAGAGAAAGCAGTGATTACTTCACTTGGTAATATTTGTAAGTCCACCAGTTCATTTGCTTTGTGCAAACCCATGTAAAAGTCTGCCAGCAAAGTCAAAATCAATACATCTTTTAAACTGTGAGGTTAATTTTACTTCCCCCCCCCCCTCTTTTGATAAGGAAGACTTAAAAAATGTCTTTTTGGTAACAGCTAGAGACCTCAACCAAAGTATGTAGGGCACCACCAATTTTTTATAAGTGTTGATGTCTGAACATATTTACCATGTATGTAATTCAGCCTTATGTCTGAATACAAGAATATACTCAACACGGATTAACTGTAATGGAGGTATGTACTGTTTTCCATTCATTATATCAATTCATTATATTCTTTGGAATAATGATCATCTCAGTAAAAGCAGATCTGAAGACCACTGCCTGTATATTCCTTCTGAGGTGATAGGGCTGCCGAGTGCTAAGCTAGCTGGGACTTTAGGTAATAGTCATTTAACAACCTGAATATTGCATTTTGAGCAGGTTTCCCACTCTTGTATACTCTCAGTTCTCTGTGTTTTACTGAACACAGTTAAGTCAAATTAATTTTTAATTATCCAAAGAACATCTGAACTTTAGAATAAAGGAGATGGCATGCTTCTGTTGGGGCAGAATAATTATAGTTTGAAGGAATGTGCTCTATTGCTAGGGACAAAGGTGTTCTTCAAAGATATTTGGTCTCTCTGTTTAAATTTTGAGTCTATATTATACATAAATAAATACTCTTTTTAACTGTGTTGGCTGGTGAATATGTTTTTTGTGCTCAGTGATTCTGGTTACTTACTGTTCCAAACTTTCTCTTCAAGCTATGATTTTCTACTACACTGCAAGAAACAATGTTTTGATATTGTAATTGGTACAAATGGAAAGTCTGCAGCTTTATTTCATGACTAAGTTTCTAGCTATACTAGGTGCATTTCTAGCTATACATATGTATTTTGCACTTTGTTTAGTATTAAAGTCTCTCAGACAATGCCCTGAGAGTGCTTTTGAGAGTGCTTTAAAGTGCTATGGCTGAGGAGGGAAAGTGAGTCTTGGGTGTTGGAGTAGGACACTGCCTAGGGCTGAATGGCAGGATCTGCTGTGCCAGACTCTTGCTGGCAGCGTTTCCCTGGCACTATCTGCTCATTAGGGCCCTGCTTCTATAGCACACTTAAACACAAGGAAAAATTCGCACCCGTCAATGAACAAAGATAAACATATAGTCCTATTAAAATTAAGCATGTGCCTATGAGCTTCACTAAATTTTGGATAATGAGAGATGCTGCCTGTGTGTACAAAGGTATCAGAGAAGCTGCCTCAGGGACCTGTTTACCTTTTGCTCATTATTTTTATTATTTCTAAGGGCTGCAGATACTGCTGCTTGTTATCCACCCCACTGACATTTCACAGTTATCTTTCCAAGTGCTGCTAAAAAGAAAAGCCGAGATTTTGGAACACTATTGAGTGCCAGTGATTGAATTCCATAGCCCCAGGACTGTGGATGTGGAGAGCCCAGCATATAAAGAGGGGGAAAGAAAACAAGTTTTTTTTTCTTGTACATGTGGCATTGCCCAGTTTCTCAGGACAGCAGAGGAGAGCGAGAGAGAATAGACATTTTCTAGCAAACAGAGGATAATAATGAAAAGTATGCTTAACACCAGAAATGAAGGAAAATGATATTTTCATGTTTCATCAGTCAGGAGGGACATGAAAGGTTTAGATCTAGGAAGCAGGAGAGACTCAAATTAGAAAACTCTATAAAATTGCTTACTCTCCAAAAAGATTGTGTGACATGGTTGTTTTGCTTCTGTAAAGCATGCATCATATACCCAAAGGCTGTGCTCCCTGGCAAGAGAAGTATTTCCAGCTCCTTGCTAACAGAAGCGTACTGCCACTCTTGATAAGAAATCTACCTTGTGGTAGAGGGTTTCTGATGCAGAAAGTGCATCTGTAGTGTCTGCCCCAAAGGCTCTCATCACTGCAACCAAGATTTAGCCTTAGCATTAATACTGATTTGCTCTACATTTTGACCAGCTTTTTAGTTTTAATTTTTAATTTTAAATTTTCATCTCCACTTGCAGATCCTGCTAACCTTACATGATCCTATGATGAGAGAATAAAATCTGAAGGTAATTGTTGTGTGTCACATGTTCCTTTGCTCCTCCTCAAATACAGTCCTGACTTTTAGGGTCATTTGTCAGAGAAGTGATGTCTTGGTGGCAAAATGTAGATTGCCTTCAGATTTGTAGTAGATTATCGGAGTAACTATGGATCCACCACAGCTGAAGGCTGAAGTACTGACTTCAATAAACTACCTGTCCTAGCAGCTGTAACTTTTGTTGCCTACCATTCTGCTCAGTATTTTGCCATCTTCACTGGCTTCAGTTTTGTGAGGTTTTCCTCCAGCATGTCCACGTCCAGCAGTCAGATCCAGAGCTTACTGATAACATTATGAAAACCCTTAAGTGTTAACAGGAGGATACAGTCCTGTTGTGAAGCATTTGTTTATTTGCAGGATGTAGTCTCTTGAAGCATCTGCTTGCAAGAGGGCAATGGATGTTTCTGCTGGGATCATCAAATCCTTGAAGTCATTACCACATTTCAAGTAGGATGTACAAAGTCTGCAAATAAGAATCTTAAGAATTTTAGAACTTTTGAAGGAATTCTGCAGACCTCAACTAGAAGATCCTACAGTTTTCCATTGTGTTCAGTCTTTTAACAGTTTCAGGGGTGCCTACAATTATGTTGGGATACATCCTGTCCTGCTGAATTTTGACAGAAAAGGCTTAAGGCAGATACTTTATGTAATTGCAGTTCTCTAAGTGCTTTTTGGTGCCTGACTTGAACTGAAAACAGTATTTTGCCATCCTACTCTGCCAAATGGGAAACTTTACTTGATGCCAAATAGACCTCTTCATTTTGCAGTCAATATTTTGCTGTGATTCTTGACACTGCTATTGCTACCAATTTCATGATTTTTCTGTGAGCACTGTAGGCTCAACATGAATCTTCTTATACATATTAATGATCTTAATGTAACAGGGATGTCTGTCATTAATTAGCACAGATACTGGAGAACTAAAGTGGCAAAGAATGCTGTTTTATTGCTTTAAAATACAAAAGACAACAGAATGGCAATGATACTTCTGCTAGTATAGTGCTTTCAGAAATACCAACACCCCTATACAAGAATTGAAAATTCTTGTACTCGTGCTAACATCATCTGTGTTTCAAGATACCTACATTCAACACATTTCTGATCCTGCAGGTGCCACAGTTAACTTACACTAATGAAATGAAAAAAACCTTTATAAATGCATTTCTGCAAAAATGAACTCAGAATCGACTTTATTTATAGATCACACCCTTCTTTTTTGCTAAAAATGCATAGTCATTACATATACAGTAGTCAGCATCTGAAAAGTGTACAAAGTAAATTTTCAAACCCTCCCAACAGAACCACACAAAATTCACACTTTTTGTTCATTGCATGCACAGCCCCTTAAACGTGATACCTCCTACTAAAGCGTGCTTGAACCTCTAGCAGACAGAATTGACTTGCTATAAACTGTTTCTCTGTACTATTAACCCCTAGCTACAACCACAAATCCTAAGGCATTCCCATAAAATAGTGAAGCCCTACTTCAGAATCCTCCATGTTCTGAGTATGGCCCAGGAAGCAATTGCCCTGAAAGCAGAAGTCTGCTGGTGGTGTTTCCTTACAGGCAACTTTAAGGAAAAGCCTGCTTCCTTTGTCTTGGTCAATAATTTATTACTGAATTCAGTGGACTGAAGCAGCATCTGTCTAAGCCAGACATGAAAATGATTTAACTTTATTCCACATCCAGCTCCAAGACACTAAATGTCTTGAATGGAGGTCTGTGTCTTTCAGTGCATGTGACACTACCATCTTGCATCTCATCTGAGGAGAAGAGAGTAAAGTCTCAGCTGTAACTTGGGTGTTGGTTATATAGCCCTGACTCAGAGGTGTCTAACAGAAGCTAGGAATATACTTGGATATTGGGAGAATTTCTACAGGTACAGGCTTTGACTAACGAACCACTCAAACCCTTTGATGTCTTCTTTTTTTTTCCCCTCGGCTACTGCTGCCAGTTAGAAAAGCTCTTAAAAACATGGTCCTCTTCTCAGTGGTGCTTTTTATATCAGCCCTTCCAGTTGATGGGCAGAGTGGGTTAGCAGGATGGTTATTCAGGGCTCCTTGGCAGAGTACATATGTGTGGTCAAAAGATCCAAGTTCAGATTTCACTCAATCATAGGATTAACACCATGTTTTTAGTTTTGGGGAACAGGAGAGAAAAAGAGAAAGTTGTTTGATCAATATAATTTTATATTCTCAAATGATTATATATTTTTACTTAAAAGCTTCATTTATTTCAGGTCTTTTTACTCTGGTAAGAAGCAGCTTGACGTAGTTCAAAATTCCCAATGGCAACTGAGACATAATCATAGTCTTACAGACACTGATGGGAAATCCTGCTCCATTGTTTCATAGTAACTGGAATACAATCCATGGCTAAATGAACAAGGAGGCCTCATTTGAGTGTTAAAATGCTCCTCAGTACAAGTTACTGGTGGGAATTTCTGAAGAAAAGCATATCTAATTCATGTATGTTTTCTCTTTACTCCTGATCCAAAAGCATTTAGTCAGCCTGTTTAATACTGCCTAGGTCTTGATTGCCCCCCGACTTGAAGCCAGTGGAAATTTTGCCATCAGCTCCAAAAGACATAGGATGTGAACATCCTAGGAGTATGGCAATGACAAGGGTTTGTCCCAAGAGTTAGTGATCTGGAAACGTTCATGTTCCTCTCCCTGTGAGATGAGGAAAAATATAACATTCTCTCTGCTGGAGTTCAGTAATATTTCTTCTTAGCACCTGGGAGGGTCTTTGCATTTTTAAGTGCTTTACAAACATTTGCTAGTCTTCAGAGCAACCCTGCGAGGTAGGTAAGGTATATTCTCCCCATCTTACAGATGTGGAAACTGAGACACAAAGGGTCAAATTCAACCCTGGTACAATTCCAGTGTTTCACATGAATTAAAATTCATTCAAATGAACACAGTTTAAACAACTTGCCCTAGATTACAGAACAGGTAGTGGCAAAGCAAGGGTAAGAACCCAGGAGTGCCTGACTCCTCAGCTTGTTACTGGCAACTTGATCGTTTTTACTCTCACAGGCAATGAAAAACAGTTTAATCTGGGCAATTACTACAGGTATGACTTGCTTCTGTAAGGCATGTATATGGTAATCAACTGAGTTTAGTGCAATAATGCTCTATGAATGTGCTGCCTCAGAGTTTACTTAAACATGAAGTAAAACTTTCATACTGTCATTTTCTGCAGGTGCACTGTTGACAAAAACCTGACAAAGTAGCTGGATTCAGCAAATAAATAATAAGCATAACGCTTGGACAACTAAGCAGAACTATCACTTTAGCAAAAAAACCCCAACATATTTCTACTTTTAACTGCTAAATTTCTACAAGTGCAGCGTGCAGATGAAACCTTTCCCTTTGTTTCCAGACTGTAGATTCCAGTCTTGCTAATGAAGCTGCTCAGAGCTTCACAGATATCCTGGATAGTGACATTCAAATGAATACACTGCAGAAGGAGTACTGTATCATCACAGAAAACAGGGTAATGATTACTGATCAGGTTTATCAATCTTACACAAAGGTGAGCTTGAAGCTCACAGGCTACTCAGAAGTGCCCAGCAGCCAGGCTTACTGAATATATGCCAGTGTGTAGATTGCAGTTCTAGGCACGTGCTGAATGCAAGGAGGGGTCTGTGTGCCACCAACACTCTGGGAAGTGGCCCCAGCAACAGTCACTTCACATCAGCACAGGTGCGTCAGTCTGGAGGGCAGTGCTGGCCCAACACAGAAGGATATCCAGGCATTTCCAGGCCATGCCCCTCTGCTCCAGTCCCCACCTTGGCTCCCATCCCCATACAGATTCTACTACAAAAGGCCTAAAAAGCCTTTTTGGTTTTAAACATGAGCTGTGGAGTCCACAGTGTAGACCTTATGGCAGGTTATAAAAACATTATGACAGGTACTTCTGGAAAAAAGTTAGTTTTCTAGGATTTCCTTATGCATCTAGTCTGCAGGTTAGACCTCTTGTCTGAACTCTGGACATGCTTATACATGTTCTTCAGTCATGTGCTTTCACACCAGAAAGTTATCCTGCACCCTTACAAGTCACACAAATGCTGACTCACTTCTATGTGAGCAAATTCAAGCACTGTCATTATAGATACCTTGTTCCAATTTTAATCTTTTTATCTCAGATTTGTTCTGTCCATCGGACACAGCAAATGGAACAATTATCTACATACATGTCCTTCACTGAATAAATACAGACACTCAGGTAACATTTTCCTAGATATTCTCCACACTTACTGTACCTTTTTAATTTGTTGCCACATTTTTTTTAAACAAAAACCAGACAAACAAAACCCCATTAATTAGAACTCTTAAATTCTAATCACATCTCCCTGTAGCCATTCACTTTAGATTCAGCAGCCTGCTTACAATGGCTCAGAGAGCAGTGCTTGCAACCAGCTTTTACAAATAATTCATGAGCAGCTCAGGCCCATACATGTGCCTCAACAATTTGCCAACAGATAGTTCTGAATGAAGCAATATTCTTAATATCAGAGCCAGGCACCAAACCTCCAGTGTGACTGGGGCTCACAGGCAACTCTTGTAACAGCAGCAAGATTCCAGTACAATTGCAGTTGGTTGCAATCCAAACTTTATACTGTTATCTGTCGTTGAGATATATATAGATGACCCCGTGTGGCCTAACTCCAAATATCAAATGTATTTTTACAAGTTAGCAACAGCCATTTTTGACACTGCCTTTTGAGATGTCCTCTACACTGTGACTGACAAGCACAAATAGAATTCATTATACAGTATGCTCTAAAAGCCTGGTCTTTTATGTTTGGCTTTTACTCTTGCTTGTTTCTGAGCTGTCTAGTGCTGAGGTTTGCTGTCCCTGGCCTTTCTGATTTATTTCTTAGTTTTTAATTGCTGGTTGGATGTGCTAGTGGCATCTCCCAGGCAAACCCTTTCTACATAATTAGTTTTGAAACTTGGATGAGTCATTGGGCCCTAACTACCATGCCTCTATTATTTTAACTTCAATACAGCTCATCTCAAAGATTTTTGGCCTCTTTTTGCAGTTGTGGAAATTCATAGGATGACATCGTTGCAGGTCTTGATCCACTGGCTTTCTATTGTGAGTTTTCAGGGTTTTCACAATATTAAAACACATTTCAAAGAATAACAGTATTGTGAACCAGCCTCCTCTCCCAGTGGTGCAGATCATTTTCTGCTTTGTTGGCAGCTGAAGAAAGCAATGCTATGCTTATGGCAATAGTTAATGAAAATATGTAAAATTTAAAATACTTCATGTAGTTTCCATTTTCTTTTAATGCAGGTTGGCAAACAAAAACTGAACACAGCCGCCCACACAGGGCCATGCAGTTTTTTATGGCCCAACAATAACTCAAGAGGCCACAGTCTGGGAACTGCTACTTCAGGTAATTCTAGTCAATCTCCTTAAAAGACCACATCTGACCCTTTCAGAAATGACATAACAGCAGAATTGTGGCTGGCAAAGTGTACATATTTTTGTCAGGCCATTTTCATCGTTCACTGAGAATCTAAAAGATTCAAACCATTTTACTTAAAATGGGTTGAGATAAAAGATAAAATTAAGTGAGTGTAATTTTCTTTTAGCTTATGCACTTCCATTGAGAAATTTTCACAAAGCTGGTACGTTGGTACAGGGCATATCAGTTATTGGTTTCTGTGATGATGCTGACCTGTGTTAAGGATTTGACTTCATAATCCCTAGCTACAGTCCTTCCTATATTCCCAATTTAAACAAAGGGGACTTTGTCTTACAGAAGACTAGGACTGGACTCAAAACACTGTCTTGGGATTCAGATGCCATGCCCATGAAAATGGGAAAGACCCAAGCAGAACTACACTTCTACAACAGGAGCTGAGTAAAAGAGCTACTACACTATTGTGCAGTCTGACAAGGGTTTCCTAAGGAAGTACCACCCTTCTTTTGACAATGGGTTACACAAGTAGTTTCTCACCTGAACTTGGATTTGTAACCCCCTTGTGTAATATTATTGCACTTGTTCTGTCAGACAAAATCAAAATGAATCTGCTTAAAAATCTGCACATGCTTTACAAAAATTTATCTAGAGAGTAAATTCAATCTATACTTAGCTCTTTGTTGTGTGACAAGGGTAATACCTGGGTTGCTCTGAAAAGATACTGCTTTGGAAAATACCTCCTAATTCTTGTCTTTGAACTCCCCCAAAGCTTCTGAAAGAGGACTTCAACACATCCAGCTGCAGCCACAACTCATCAGAATAGGAAAAAGTGGGGAATGATGAAAAAATGCCATATCCAGTACTTGTAGAGCCAGATTTTAGGTCCTGAACTCAGATTCAGCAGTACCTTATTCTGCAACTAATTTTAGGATGGTAAATCTGACAGTGGTCTAATTAAAGAGCAGTAGAAACTAGTCCCATGTAGTTCTTTAAAAGATCCAGAGTGAGATCTCATGCATCAGTTACTCTCTTTACATCCACAGAACTCCCACCGAGCTTGGCAGGGGTTTATAGAAAGTCTGGCATCTGCCTTTGACTCCAGAGGACTGATTTGGGGGTGATTTACCCGGGAAGATAAAGGGGCCCCTTAGCAACCCCCTTAGCACAACAGATGTTCCTGACATGCTGAGGGAAGAGCCATTCCATTATGCAGTGTCCTTCCTCTTCCCCTGCCCCCATTCCAAACTAGTTTGACCCCTTTCTAGTTCAGTTATTTTACATATCCTTCTATTTTATTTTAGTATCCAAGTGGCTACACCAACCACTCACTATCTGTCTAATTAAAGTCTCTCCATCAACTGGTAATTCTGTAATAATTCACAGCTGTTTTTCCTCTCTTCCTTAAATCTATTGTTCCCTGGCTGAAAAGGCTGCAAGACCTTAGAAACTATAGATAGCTATCGATTTGTTTGCATTTAAAATCCAGTATGTGGCTGCAAAGGCCTGTTACAATATCAGAGAGGAAGATAAATGTCAGTGCATAATCTGCTAGGAAATTTCACATAGGAGTTGACTAAAAGTCTATGAGTAATCATTGCACAAATGTCTTCAGGTGTATACATATATACACATATATGTAGCTATTAAATACATAGCTAGATATATAAATATATATGTATATACAGAGCTAGTTTAAACCTAATTGTTATGAAATTAGTAAGTGGCATTCACCATTCATGCATTCTTCCTAGTAGCAGAGCTAAATTATTTCAGCTTATACTCTAAGTAGCAACATACCAGTAAGCGTTTGCTTGCTTCCCCTGGTAACCTAGTAGTCTAAAGAGCACGAGCAGTTCTGCCATGGTCATTTTCTCCAGCAAACCTCCATGAAAGGGACCTGGCTCTTCCACAGGTGTGTTTCCCCCAGGTTTCACAGCTTCTCCAGGACATGGTGGGTCTGGTCTGAGGGTCACCAGTCTGAAGGTCATCGGCCCAAGGGTGTCCAGCCCAAGGGTCACTGGCATGGTGGTCGCTGTCTCGAGGGTCACCGGCCTGGTCAGTCCTGCTTGCAGAGGTCTGCTACGTTGAGGAACCTCCTGACGACCACGGCAAGGCAGACGGTCAGGAGCAGCATATACCCCACGGTGCCTAGGTAGGTGGGGGCAGCCAGGGGCGCCTTGAGGAACTCAGCCAGCCCGTCCTCCACATAGTGCACCTGGTCGTAGATGCTGAGGAAGGTGAAGATGTGGAAAAGCTGGTGGCTGTGCCCCACGATGTCGAAGAGCCCCGGCTGGATCCGCTCGGGGATTTTGCTGACGTTGAAGAAGGCGGCCACCAGCAGCCAGAAGTAGCGGCGGTAGAAGTAGACGAAGAGCGTGGGGTTGCGTGCGCGGAGGTCGAAGAGGAGGCTCTCCAGCATGATGGGGCAGGCCATGCTGAGCGGCATGGCGAACACGAAGGTGCGCACGGCGAAGGGGTAGGCGCAGCACGCGGCGCGGCTGCGGCAACAGGCGGCCGTGCAGCCCACGGCCAGCGCCAGCGCCACGGGCAGCACGAGCACGCGGTAGGCCGCGATGGGCAGGCTGCAGTCCAGCTGCCAGCCCAGCCGCTGCTGCACGTAGCGGCTCATGGCGCCGGCGTCCAGCAGGCTCAGCCCTGGCAGCAGGTAGTAGGAGTAGGCCACGGTGCTGGCGAAGCCATAGTAGCTGATGGAGGCGTAGTCCAGGTAGAAGAAGGTGGCGCGGAGGCGCGGGGAGAGGCAGCTGAAGAGGGGGGCCGTGCAGCTCATGGCGAAGGTGAGCAGCACCCCCGAGGCGTAGCACCAGAGGGGCAGCAGGGCCGGGTGGTGGAAGGGCACGTCCCCGGCGCCCCGCAGCAGCAGCAGCCGTCCGAAGCGGCTGAGGAAGAGCAGCAGTGGGATGAAGTGGGTCCAGAAGTTGAGGGTCTCGTTGGTGGGCTGCAGCACCGAGGCCAAGCACTCCTGCGCCGAGCAGTGCAGCCGCCGGTAGCCCGAGAGGATGAAGCACTCCACAAAGTCCTCGGGCACCTCGTCCCACCGTAGCAGGGCGGCAGGGCGAGGCGGCGGCGGCGGCGCCTCCTCCTTGTCCCCCTCGCCCGCCCGCATGCTGCTGCTGCCCCGGCCGGCCCCGGGCCCGCCGCCTCGCCGCCGACCGGGCGAGGCAGAGCTGCTGCGCCCGCAGCCGCCGGCGGAGGATCCGCGGTAGCTCTGCGCCTCTCCGCCCCCGCCGCCGCCCCCGGCAGCATCACTCATTGCAGCAGGGGCAGTGGCGGCACCGCCGCGGCTCCTCCCGCCCCGCCGCCCGGCATCGCGGTAACTGGAAACCGGCGGCGCATCCAGCGCTCCCCAGGAGCGAGAAGAGACGCCCCCGCCGCCCCGGGTAGGGTTTCCCGGGGTGGGAGGCGCTGGACACCCGAGCCGCCGTTAATGATTGATGCGGCCGCAGCGGGGGGGCGGGCCAGTGAGAGCCCTCGCAGCGAGGCGTGCGGCCGCGCCGGACCCGCGGAACCCCTTCCCGGGCGCAGGGTCAGCTGGCACCGGCACCCCTCGGTGCGGGGCCTGGCCCGCGGGGACGTTCTGGTGTAAAAAGCACAAAGGGGGCACTGGGGCGCCCGCCCAGCCCCGAGCGCGGCTGCGGCCGCGCGGGTGGCAGGGGGCGGGG
>VWZT01002081.1:224403-287241 GCA_013397055.1 Pachycephala philippinensis
GAGCGCGGCTGCGTCCGCGCGTGCGGCAGGAGACGGGCGGGAGCCCCGGGAAAAGGGAGATGACCTCGCGGGGCTGGGGGATCCCCGGCGGCGGGACGGACCGGGGAACTACCCCCAGGCAGGGGACGGGTGGCAGGTGGGTGGCTGCCTGTCGTGTGTGCTTCGGTAAGGCCGCTGAGATCTGATTTCTTGGGTGACATTATCTCATGCAGTGAATGCAAACGTTATTTTAGGCTAAACGTTCCCGGCCAGGCTGCACGGGGTGAGCGTCACTGACACACACGGCGCCCACCTTATCTGCGCGCTCCGAGCGGGGCGGCTGGGAGGGAGACTCGGGAATGGGCTGGCAGGAGCTGCTCCGTGTTGATCCTTAGACAAATCCTACACTTATTGTCGTTGCGGTTATGCAAGCAGCACAGTTACATAATCAGAATATAAAAATACGTGGAAAAGCGCTGTACGTGTGTTACCGTTCCTTAAGGTGTCTGAAGGAAATAGAAGGTAAGTCACTAATGCAGGTGCAGGTAGGAGCTAGACTAAGGGATTGCTGTCTGCTGCTTTGACGTGTTTCCTTTTTGTTTTCAGATGGTCTTAAACATCCAATAACTCTCGTGTTTCCAAAAGTACGTTTTACGTGGTGATATTCAGAGATACACACGTGGTCACATGGTATAAACTGAGGTCAAGTGTAATTAGGACATTCTGCCGAAAGATTTTTATAAAAATCTTCTATTTCATAATGAATTGCGACAATGTGAAAAATCTTCTGAACAAGGAGGCAATCAGAAATAAGTTTTTTTAAGTTAGCAGAAAAAAGTCTTAAAAGTGTTGCTGAAAGTGATTTTCAATGCATTTTTCATTCAAAAGTAGGGCGGACTGGTGACACTGCTTATAATCTTCATAAAAATTACACAGGAGACCTGCTGAGAAAATAAACATAACTGAACAGTGCTGAAAAGCCAACATGAGGAGCAAAATACTAAACAAAAGACATTTTTCAGATAGCAGGCCCAATATGCTCTGATATCCATGTGTTTTAGAGGTGGTGCCTGGTGGAGTGCAGGGACACACCAAGCGGACTTGCCTCAGGGAGTGACTGACAGAGCTCTGCCTGCAGTGAGCCTCAGAAGTGAGCAGGGCCCTGCTGCCCAGGGGCTCTGCTGCCCAGGGGCTCTGCAACTTGGGATTTAGGGAGAGGAAAGGCTCTCGGGGATTACTGGAAACTGCTCAGTCTCTGGTGGAGGTCAGGCTTCTCATGGTGCTGCTCTTCACTAGGGAGGCCACCCTGAGGAAGAGACAAGCCAGATGCTGGACTGTTTGCTGCATCCCTGGAGATACTGACGGTGGGGAGGGGGCTGTTAGCTAGAGAATACCTGCTCCTGCCCTGCTCCCACCACACCACACACGCAGGCACTTCCAGCAGGGCTCTGGTGATCCTGTCTACCAGTCACTAAGTGACACTGCCATTTGTGGTGGTCAGTGCCATTGCATGACCTATGGTAGAGGGCCAAAGTGACCATGATCTTCAGTCTCTCATCAAGGTTAGATAAGAAGGGGTGGTTGACTGAGAGCAATCAGGTTTTTGACCTGCGCTAAAGAGGCTGTTGGAAAGCCACCAGCAGCTGTTGCAACAGATGGTGTCTAAAGAACGACAGCATCCACTCCTGATTGGGAACTGCTGGCCTTGCAGCGGCAGCAGGGCTCGTTTGACACGTTCTGACTTTCCTGAAGGCTCCTGACATTCAGGGATGCGGAAGGCTTGCAGCCCTCTTGCCTCAGGGAGTTCTGGGGTATGGCCTGGCTTCCTGGGAGAGACACCCACTGGGTATATGGCCCACTGGGGCAGCCCAGGCTGGGAGGAGCAGGCTGGGTTTGCTTGTGATTCAAGACAGTTCTGGTGGGCACTGGACTGTCTGGGTGGAGGTACACATTAATGCTTTAGCAGCCACATTTATGGAACTCATTGCTAATGATCTGAGTCTTTTGCTTATTTCCAAGGCAGACTCCTCACAGGGAGAATGATCTCTGAGGACAGCCTGGGCTTTCATAAAGGCTACTACATACATATTACATTGAGTCAAGTATTCTCCTCCCAAGCCAGCTGTGGGATAGTGTGCAGGGAACCTTACAATTTGAAGCACTTACAACCTCAAAATAGCCTCTTATTCATATGTAGTCCATCAAGGTTAGTATTACATGACTATTATGTGGTACGCCAGGGAGAATCAGGACATCTGAAGGTCACAGAGAGGAGTCCACGTAATGTAGTGCATGAAGAGGCCTCTGCATTTCTCTAACCAGAGTTTATATTTAGAAGGGCATGGTCAGCATATACCAGGGTTTCTCCCAGCATGTGTAGAATTTTCTGCAGGCTTTCTCTCCAAATAACGTTTTAGAAGACTCTTAAAACACTGATGAAGGTACTGCCTAATGAGGTAAGTAATGGAAGATAATGTTAATCAGTGCTGGATGAAGACTCAAAGGAAAAGATGTGCTAAAATACCAAATGTGAATTTGTTTCTACATTATACTTCGGTTTTATTCAATGTTGAAGTCCTTTCTGAGGTGTTATTTTGTCTGGAATATCAAAAGCCCTAAAAATACTCTAAATTACTTCAACCCTACCCAGTGAAATTCTGCCTTTTGGTTAGGAAATGAAAAAAAAAAAAAGCTAAATGCATGTTTTGCACTCAAACATATTCAGCACACTGGGGAAGAGGTTGTACTTAGCCCTCCTATTATACATAGCTTTTTTGATTAAGTAAAGAAACTAACTTTAAAAACTTTAAAAAGAGAGGAAGTCCTAATGGGAATAAGCAGTGGTGGTGTTCAGAAAATTTAAGATGTTTTTGAAGATAAACCTTTAGCCTCACCCAATTCAACTCACTCACACTGGCAAATACCAGTCTTAGGAGCTCTTGCTTGACATAATCCTCTACCATACAACTCTGCCTGTATAATTTCTTTTTTATTTTTATATCTTCAATTCTAAGACAGATTTTGATTATTTCTTTCTCAGTAAGAAGTTTTGTCTAAGTAAAAACATTTACTTTCCTCTGGATTTTTCTCCTTCACTGAAATCTTTGTAGTAAATCTGACTCTGTTGTGACATCTTCCATGGAACTCCACTGAACAAGAGAAAGGATAGAATTTGGCTCTATTTAAAAAGAGTAGCTACTAAAGAAAGAGAAGCTTTAGCCTCATCTAACTTTGCTGTACATCATGGTTGCAGTTTCTCTGGGAGAATATCTGAAGAGATACAGACATACAAAAATAGTCCTTTTGTTCTGTGGTTTGGATTTTTTTATCCTTTCTTGAATGTGTATCAATCTCTTGCAAATAATGGCTTGATGGGTAACTTTTTACTGCAGTGATTACAATACTTTGTAATAATTGAGTAGGCACAGTGCTTTGATGTAATACTGAAGAGATTAACTCACCTTTGGAGATTCCACTCCACCATCTTTTTAAGACTGGATAAACAGGAATCCTTGCGTCACTTTCTCCTTCTTGAGTAACTAATTAGGGTCAATTATACTTCATAAACCTAATTCCTTAATAGATAAAGAAAAGTGGAAGTGATACCTTTATTTTAAAGCCTCACCTGGAGGAGAGAAAAGGTAGGTGTTGTTAAAGGGAATAACAGTAACCAACACCATCTTGGTTGCACAGCAATATTCATTTTAATGTCTTGGTGACCAGGATCTTCTAATTTTCTGCCCTCTCTACGTTGAAGTTGAATATCTTCAGGTTTGTACTCTTTAGGTTTTAAAAACAGGCAATAAAATCCATCTGAAAAAAAACCACTAAACACAGCAAACTGGGAAAAATACTTCGCATTTTAAGAAAATTTCTCTGAAAGTTTGGTTGTTGTCTTTTTAAAGTTCCTGGTTTTGAAAGATTTGAGGTAAAACTTGACTTTTTATTGACAGCAGGAAATCTGAACGTAAGTATTGCAGTGAAATTAGTTTCACCATGATGAAGAATAACATATTGGCTGGATGCATATTTCATGTTTTCCATGGTCAAAATCCACCACTGTCCCAGTTCCAGGGGCTCATGGTAAGAGCAAAGTACAACTTGTCCTTTGCAAGGGTTGCAGGACTGAACCCTCACTTACAAAGTGTATGACTAAGAAATTGTTTTGTTTGTATGTGCTGAGTGGGAGTGTTTTGCAGAGCACAAATTGCTACTCGCTGTTACTAACCTGACAGGAGGGACTCTGAGATGGCAAAGGAATGACTGGCATTGCACTAATCTTGAACTTCCATGCTTTCAAACAGCTGATAGATGTGCACATCTGGATTCTAGCCACGTAGGCTAATTCTCTCTGACAAGAAACTGCAGGAGAACTTTTGGAATTAAGCCTTCATTTGATACTTGTACTAATGCCTGGAAACTACACTGCAAATTACTGACCTTCTTAGCCAGACAATGCAAGTCAGATGTTGCCCCTGTGACTGGTTTGCATAATGTGCCTCACTGCTTCTTCCCTCCAGGGGGAGGAAGAACCCCGATTCCCTGATAAGATGTGTCCCAGGAGAGCAGGGGTCCTGGAAGGGAAAGCAGCTGCTGAATGGCAGGAGTAGAGCAGGACTCAGAGCTGAGGGAAGGTAAAGCACCAGCACTGAGAGATGGAGTGACACTGAGAGGGCTCCTGCCAGGACACAGAGAGCAGACAGAACAGTGGCAGCAAGTCCAGACTGCTGGGAACCTGAGAGCCAAATTCCCTCTCCCATACAGCCCCTCTGGCTCTTTTTCGTTATTCAGGTGGTCCCTGCTAAAGCATCTCAATGCAGCCCAGGCTCTCTGTGCTCCAGCTGTGAGTGCTGTCCGGCTCTCCTCTCCTCTCGGCTCGGCGCTGCGCACCCAGAGCTCCCTAGCAATCCGCGAGTGCACGGGGGAGCTGCAGCTGCCTATTTTGAGAATCCTCGCTGGCGGTTTTCAGTCTCAGGGGTGGGAGGAGATGGAGGGTGGAATAAGGGAAGAAGCTGTAAGACTATCCTAAGCACTGGGGAACACACACACACAGCAGGTGCCTTTAGTGATCCATGAGCCACTTTGTGAAACTACACAGGAAAGTGTGAAACTACAGTTACAAACCTGTACACCCAGCAGCTACACTTCTGTCCTACTCATAATCTGCCTGCCCCATGTCCTCGAACATGCTTCCTTTGCCACAGCGTAGGGAACTTCCACAGCACCCTAAATGCTCCCTCTCCCATTCCCTCACACCCACCTTTGCAAAAGAATTGCAGCACTTCTGTGCCCGGGCATGGAGTGAGAGCAGTGGAGATCTTTCGTCTGAAAGTTGGGAAAAAAGCAGCCAGAAAGACAAGTGTAACACACTGCAGCATGTGGTTTACTTAATGTAGCTTAGTGTTAATTATTTATGATAATTAATGATTTTCCCAAGTATATTGCCTAATGATACTTGCCATTGTAACAACAGTTAATAAACAGTTCCCAGGTCTGCAGACCCACTGCATTATAATGAAAAATGTCTACAATTTACTTTTAAATATTATTATCATTAGCCGACCCTTTCCAGCATTAATTCTCCATGGATTTCTGCATCTCACTGCTTCCTTTCCTTCCCGTTCTCCTTCCTGTCCTTGCTCTCCCATTAAGCCCAAAACAGTGACATGTGTTCTCATTCACTAACTGTACACGAGTGCTACTGTACTATTGCAGTGTGTTATAAATAGCACAGATTGAGGAGTACAGTTCATTCTGAAAAATTATCTTTAGAGATGACCTTTGAAACTCTATCTTTCCTGTTTTTCACAGCATACTCTCGATTGTGATGCTCTTAATTTGGTCCAGTTTATTAATTACAAAAGAGCATAGAGACTAAGCAGTAAGCAGAGGATTTGAACAATGAGGTGGATAATTAAAAAGGATTAATGAGGTGGATAAAATAAAGGGATTGAGGCCAAATGGAGCACAAATTTTCTAAACATTATTGGCCCCAAAACTCTATCATCCTAGGGTACGTTCCTCTTTCCAGCTAGATGTCTGTTTTTTATCCAGAAGTGTCAGTCATTCTTTCATGACAGGTTTATTAATACAGTCCCAGGAGAGTTGAGCATCATCTAGTGTCTTCTCCTGTGGCCCAAAATGCCCTTTCTAGCCAGTGCAAGTTCCCCAGCTGGTTTGCTTTCGACTCATTGCTGCACCTGTTGGCACTATGTTAAAATCCACCCCAAAAGCAGGTCACAGATGATACTAATCCAGTGTCTCTGCAAGCCAGTGGAATGGTTCTCAAGTAAACAGGGAGAAGGATGGAAGAGAAGGGCTTGGGTTGGATTCTGAAGCAGTAAATCCCGCCTAATCCATCCCTAAAGCTCCCTAACCGACGCCTATCCCTTCATGTGGAAGGGCTCCTCTATGGGAAAGTTTGGGGCTCAAAATATCCTAAGAAGACTGGTGGAATTGTGCCTGTCAATGCGTGGGTTTTATTTCCCCTTCCTTCCTTCCAAGCGCCAATGATTCCACCTCAAATTCATCCAAGAGAGCCGTGCAGGCTCCTCGGGGGTGGAGGTGCGACCCAGCACCGTGCCAGCCGTGGGAACAGCACGCGCTTATCGCCGTAATTGCTGCGGTGTGTTAGATACACATCCACTCTCTCTGGAGCCTCAGCTGCCACTCCGTTACCAGAATATTCCACGTTATTTCGCGGAGGGCGGCAGGAGGCTCCAACAGCCGGAGAAACGCGTGTTGCCGCGTGGCCCATCTCCCCTCCTCGCCTTTGCCGTAGCAGCACCGCCTGGTCCGCCGCGGATTGGACTGCGGCGTAAAGCGACTCGTACCTAAGGAACGATGGGGATCGTTATTTTCTATTTTGCCATTTTTTGTGTAACTTGGGGTGGAGCCACGTTACGTGGCACGGGCAGCCTGAGGCGGGCGCGCGGCGCGGGCCGTGCCTGCCCCCTGTCGGCGCCTGCGCGTCCCGCCGGGCTCGCTCTGGCGTCCGCCGTGCCCCGCACAGCTGAAGGGAAAGGAAATCCTGCTAGTTCTTCCTTTTGCCCGCCCTGCTCTTCTTGCACAGTGAGCAGCGTCCTCCGCCTTTGAGGGAGACTTCCCGGCCGTTCTCCAGCCCGCCGTGAGCCTCGCTGCCGCGCCTCTGTGCCGTGCCCGCCTGACCAGCCTGCTCAGTGCCTGTGACACGGCGGGACAGCTGCCATGGACGCGCTCGCAGCTGAGCCCTCACCCTGACACAGCTGCGGGCAGAGCAGCGGCTCTCACCAGACCATGTCCCTGCACAGCTGGACGCACATCTGCAGCCGGTGAGGTTTCCTGAGAGTTTTGCCCTCCTCTATAAACTTCCAGGCCTCTGTAGTTGCCCCCGCCCTCTTCAGCCTCTCCTTTTGGTTGTTTTTTTTTTTTTTTTTCCTCTCTTCTGGAACCTTCATTCGCCGCTCCCCCAAGTGGTTGTTAGCACAGGCCCTGCTCCCTCCTGCCTCTCCCTCGGCAGTGGCAGTCGGCANGGTGACCGCGGGCCCCGGGAGGGGGTGGGAGGCGGGAAGGGGGCTCGGAGTCCAGGGCCTCTTGCGAGGCATCCCCGCTCCTCGCGACCGCCCCGGGCACGTCTCTGTCCCCGTGGCGTCCCCGTGCCCCGGCGGAGGGAGGCGCGGGGCCCGCCGGAGGCGCTGTGCCGGCCCGCGAGTCCCCGGGTTGAGGTGCTAGCCCTGGGCTATTCCGTAATGTCCCAGCCCGAGACGTGCCCACCGGCGGGGTTCANTCTCAGCCCTTGCATATTCCACTCTGAAAAATCCATGAAAGCATGGGAATGCAAGAAACGTGATAAATGTGACCGCTGGTTATAATCCCCAGTTAAACAGTGTTCAATAAAGTTGCAATTGTAGTGTGATATCAAACCCAGTAACGGAGGATTTGCTGTGCTAGCCTTGTCACTGTTTATTCAAGGACCTTTCTCAGTTAGATGTAACGTTTCACGTTGTTCCGAACGGTTTCCTTTCCGTTTCACATTGTTACATGTCCAGGGCAAGCGCTGCCCCCGGATGGTGCGGCCGTGCCGCGCCAGGGGGTGGGGGCCATCGGCGGCTCGACCATCGGCTTCGCGCCCTCCGCTCGCGGGCTCGGTGGGATCGGCGCTCGCTTGGCCGCCGCCAGGGCTGGGCGAAGGGAGAGGCAAGATGGCGGACAAGGCGCCCGGCGGCTCGCAGAAACCCGCCGGGAAGGTGAGGCCGCTCCGCCCCGGGGCACGGCCCGCGGCTCGCTCCGTTCGGCTCGGGAAGTATGGCCAGTGGCCCACTCCGTTCCGCTCGGGGACCATGGCCTGCGGCCCGCTGCCGCGGCGGCGGGGCCCAGTAGCGGCGAGGCGCGGGCGGCGCGGCCTGCTCCGCTCCTGCTCTGAGCCCGGGGTGACCGCGGGCCCNCGGGTTTCATTTCACTGCCGTCCCCTCCTTCCCCCCACCGTGGCCTGAAGCCCACGCAGGGTTAGTTTCCAATTTGGGAGTGCGAAGGAAAACGGCGGATTGAGGTGGAGTGGGTTCTTTTGAATTGCGATGAAGTTACAAGTTTCATAGAACTGCCGTGGCGTTCCCCGCGCTTTTCAGTGTGCCCGCTCTACTTCCTGTAGTTCTTGTTGGGTGGATTTCCAGCCCAGGAGCACAGGTAGTGCAGCAGTTCTGGCAAACTTGGCCCAGAGCTGTGCTCTGAAAACAGCGGGTGGTCACAGCCCAGAGCTGCCTGCGCTCGCAGCACCCCTCCTGCTGGGAAGGTAGAAGGCAAGATACTTTGGGGGATGCGCTGGCAGCTGATGGTTTGAAGATTACTCCCTTTCATTCACTTTCGTTTCAGGTTTTAGGTCAGAACTGTATAAATCCTCCAGATTTTGGTGTGTGAGTGTGTAAATCATTCAAGGCGGGAGCTGTGTTTTGTCTCAGGAACTTCCAGTGCTATAAATGAATAATTTTTTCCCATCTTTTTATTAAGCAAAACTAGGATTTTTTTTTTTTTTTTAAATTATTTTGATGCTAGGAAACGGTAGTTATCAATGTAGTGGGTAAGGAAGTGTAGTTACTTAAAATCTTTGCATGTTTACTCAGTTGTTATTAGAGTAGGAGAGTTTTACTTTTGTTTCCCTTTTATGATCTGTTCCAAGTACTGCCAAGAAACGTTTTTTTATCTTGCTTTTGGCTTGGAATGGCAAACAAGAGCTGGACATAAAACTTGAGTAGTAAAATAGGTCTTAATTTGTGGGCAGTGACTTTCAGGGAATAAGACATTTTGGGATTTCAAATATAATTAGAAATAGAATAATTAATTATTGATTAATGCAGCTGATAACATGGTACAGAAAACCAACCCAAATGTGATTCCTTTCTTTTCACAGTTACACTATAGACTATTTTTGTTTTGTCATTTACTATTTCTGTACTGATGATACTCTTTTTTTTTAATATACAGTAATAATTAATTTATGGGAGTTGTTTTCTGTCCTAGATGTCAGTTCTGCAGAGGTATGTGCAGACACTTAACTCCTCACACTCCCTCCTGCATCCCACAGAAGTCAGCAGGACAGCTGGGGAATGTAAAGTCAGATGTGTGTTCATCTCTCAGGGCATGTGGAGGAGGTCCTGTACCTGCCTTCCCACCACCTTGCACTGCCTCCTCATCCCTCAGTTTCCCGTTCCTCCAGACATCCATGCCGTGTTCCGCTAGTATTTTTCCCATGCTTTACACTCTAGATCTTGCTTGTTTCTTCTTGTCAATGTTACTTTATGTGCCAAAGGAAATAGGGATAGTACATACTTAGATCCATGAGAATGTTTCTGTTGAAAAGTGAAATAAAATAAGGCATGCCTATCTCTTGGGATTTATTTCCCAAAAGTAAATCTTGGGAAGTCGTGGGGGGCTGAACAGTGTACCTTTGGTACCTTTTATTCCCTGAATGCTTGTGATATGTTAAAACATAGACTTCTCAGATGTCTGCAGAAAGAAATGGTACTGAAATTAGTAATATGCTTTTTGTTTTAATTAGTTTATTCACACAGGGATTAAAATGTGTATTTTTAGTTGAGCCTGTATGAAAATGTTTGTAGTTTAAGAATTGAACAGATAACCATTTTGCTCAATTTCTTGAACTAATTATTTATTGGACATTTTGATTATTTTAAAGCATTTTAGGATTCATTTACTTACGTAATTAAAATTGAAGTTGCAGGCATCTTCTGGTGCATTGTATTTGCAAGTTATATTTGTTTTGCAGGTACAATTACTTTTTATGTCTCATAGACTCCATAGGATATGTTTCAGTGGCAATTCCAAGATGTGCCTTTGCTGGCTTCTGGATACCTGCTGGGAAGACACAGTGACCTTTTATTTTCTGTGCTCTGCAAAGAACTGTGACCTAGTGCATGAAATAAAATAGTTTCTCCCCTTCAGAATGGTTGGTGTTTGTTTTCAGTCTTAGTGTCCAAGTACGGAATTTGACCCAGTTATTTCGATTATATATATATTTATAGTGTAAAATCAGGTCTTTTCAGCCAGACATTATCTGTTTGATTCACTGTTTGGAAAGTGTTGCTGGAGATGGTACAGGTTCAGGCAGCCCTCCGTGCCTGCATCGCTGTGATGGCAGCTGCTTTGTGTGATACTGGTAGCTGCTAAATAACTTTGAGAGTCTCCCATGTGAAATGTGTTGCAAAAGCATTAACTATTCCTTTGGCACTCTGAGATTAGAATAGCAAGATTCTTGCTTGGGATTTCCAGAAATCCAAGTAGGAAAGACAGATAATTAAAGAAGAGAAAATAGAGATTGCCAAAGACTGCACAGGACATCAGTATAGGACATGATTCTGAAATGAAAGATACAGATATTCAGCTATTATCTTTATCTAATGAAATTTTAGCTGCTCAGTGACTCTTCCATTTTGTTATTCTATCTTCCGAGAATAGTGAGTGTCTGGCATGGCCACTGCTCTTACATAGACTGCTGTTCAGATTGTGTACCATATGCAGGAGAAATAATCCACTTGGACCAACCTGTACTTTTCCCTTTTTCATTCCAAAAGCTCAACCTGTTCATCTGAGTTTAAGGTTCTAATCTGGAGGAAGCCAGTGTCCATTAACTTTCGTGTCTGCAAGTTATTAGTAATCTGCATTATTCCAGCAACTGTAAAGACTAAATACATTAGCCATGACATAATTTGCAGGTGTTTTCAAGCACTTGCTTTCTAGGGAGAAAGGAAGAATAAAAAGGATAAGGCAAGCTGGAAACCTCCTTTTGCTGGCTTTCGACATCTTAATTTATGATGTGTTCCCATTTGTCTTTCCTTGCTGTCAGTGCTGACACAAACCAGTGCCAGCCTTAGGTACTTCTTCCCTACCAATCACAGTCCTCTTTGGTTGATTTGGCATGATTCGGGCAGCAGAGTGCTGCTGTGAGTTGGGAGATGGTTTTGCTGAACCTCCCCGTCTCTCCCTTTCATGGGTGATCACCTAGATCAGGAACACTGCTGTAGTTCAGCATGACCAGCTGCTCAGTATGGGGGCAGGATCAATGGAAGGTGTTGAAACAGGGCAGGAGTGTCTTTCATCAGAGTTTCTTTTGAACATTTCACCCTGAAGCTATTGGTTCTTTCAAGGACAGGGCTTTCATTTATGTTTTAAGTTGTAGCCATTACCGTTGGAAAAATACCATTCACCATTTAGAAGGCCACAGATTGTCTCCTGGGTTTTATTGGCAGCTTTTGTTGCTCTTTGTTGTTTCACTAAATTACATCAGTATTGATTAAAAAAATATTTATTGTATACAGCATATTTTAAATACTTGTGAAATAAGATCATCATGCCAGTTTTACCAAGAGATTTTTAAGTCTGGAGAAATCATGAAGAGCTGGATTTGTGGCCCTGTGAACTGTGGGCGGGAAGGAAGATTTTGAAGGGCCGTTCTCTTCTCTGTTTTGCTTGGAAGCTTCCATGAAGCTGGAAGAAATGTAAACATTAGAATCTCAGAGATGACTTTGCTTTGGCATTTTCATGGAAGTTTGTCATAAATCTCATTTGTATGGTCCTTTGAAGGTTTGTTTTTTTTCTCTTGGAGGTTGAGTGAAGTTGGCTGGACTCAGTAGTGAAGCTTTGGGTGACCTGACCTCCAGGACTGGGGTTTGACAGGGCTGTATTTTACTGCAGTAGCAATTCAGGCTGCTGAAATGGCACTTCAGCTGTGCTGGCACATGCTTTGAGAAATGTGCAGAGTGAAAGTGATGGAAAAAGTGATCCAACTGTAAAACAGTCTGATTGAGGAAAAAAAAAAAAAGATAGTTTTCATGCAGAGTGGTAGATGCAATGAATTGGGAGTAACAAGGCATTTGTCAATTGTTTATGCTGGCAGTGACTGAAGGATGGATTCACTGCAGTTTTTCCGTTGGCATTTTGAACACGAGGGAGCTGTCCTCACATCTCATCACGTGTAGGGCAGAGCTTTGTGTGTCTTTCTTTCTGCAGTTAAATTCAGTTGAGCTGCTTGACATGATGAGAGCAGAAAAAATAATCCTGCTCCAGATTTCAACACAGGTGGGCAACATCTTCTAAAATGTTTCCCTCTATGTTAGAAAAGACACCGATTGCGCTGAGTCAGTGCAGCTGGTCTGACTCTTAAGGAAACAAAATGGCCCCTTTTGTCAAGGCAGTGCAGATGGATACAAAGTGCAGTGTTGTGAGAATTTGTGATTTTTTTTTTTAACAACTGCTGTTTAGAAACTGGCAGATAGCAATGTGTAATTTTGTCAAGAACCTTTTCATCTTGTGCTTTGTCAGAGCGGTTGCTTGGATGGTCAGGAGTAGTATCAAAGGTAGAACTAAATTTATACACAGGAAGAGAAGACCTGAAAAACAAGAATTGTTGAAGGAGGAAGATGATGTGGCTGTCCAGAGGTGTTAGTTACTGTGGGATAAAGCTGGTCTGAAAGCTAAAACTGCTTTCAGAAGTTTTCTGAGTGCACCTTAATAGAAATTCTGCTGCTCAGCTAATGTTCGGAGTGGCTCCACAGTGCCATGGTCCCTGTTGGAGGGTTGGGGAGTGCTGCTGTACTCCCACAGAATCTCTGTGTGCTACCACTCAATGAAGCCTTTCTGATCAGTATCATCTGCTTGCTGCTGGAGAAGCAGATTTAGTGTCTTACTTTTTTTTATGTTCTTCCTCAGGATAATCTGTCATTGTACTGAGCATTCCTACTGTTTGTTACTCTGTATAATGCCTTGGTCTTTGTCCTCCCAATAAGCAGCTTCAGCAACACCCCTGTTGGGTGGTGTCACTTTCTAAAACTTCGTAAATGAAACAGCTGTGGAGAATCAGGAAATAGTCATTCCATTCTGCTGTTGCCAGACAAGCTCCTTTCCTGGAGAGGTGCTCGATCACTGTCAGTACACCAAGGCAGACAGCACTGTATCACTCCACCTTTGAGACTGATCTTTTTAACTGCAAGTCTGAAATTGTTTTTTGGAAGGCCGGAATTGTAGCTGCTGTGTTGGTTGCCGCAGGGTGGCAGCTGGCAGCAGAAAGAATGCTGTTTCTGTGCTCTGGAATTCTTTTGCACAGTGTCCTTTTACTTGTATGATGTTGGGCTATACATTCATAAACTCTTGGCGGGAGGACAGCTTTCCTTAAGCTACATTTGTGCAGTATGTAGAACTGTGCAGAACAGATTACTGATCTGAGTGCCATCGGCAGTTGTGAATCACAAAAAAATCCAGCACCGAGTACACAAGAGAAGTAGTTTGCGGGAAGTGGTGTTAGTAAAAGATGCTTGTGGTACTTGCTTCCATGTGTATTCTAATGAACTGCTACTGGTGCATGATACTAAACTTGTTAATAGCCTCTGTGCAAAGATGTGCTTGTGAGTCATGTACTGTGCTGCACGTAAGGGGATTTGGGAGGTCTTTGAGAGGAAGACATGATTATTTTTCTGGTTTTTCCCTCCCCCATTTCTCTTTCTTAAAAAAACCCCTCCAAACATGCTCTTAGAAGCCTTTTGCTTCTTCCTTGGAAGGGCTGTATCTTTGTGTTGCTCTTTACTTTCGTGCATTTAATTCTGGTTGTTGAAGTGCTTTTTGTTGAGGACCATTTTTTTCTAAGTTGATTTTACTGTATAACATAGGAATGTACTTGTTGAAACATCTCTGTCTTAGCTGATGAAAAGCAGGATGCACGATGAAAAAGCAGGATGCACAATGAAAACGAGGTCTAGTAAATTACCTTCTAGAGTACTATTTGGTTCCTGTTTGTTTTGAAAAGCTGGGAGATGAGCATCATATATTTCTATTTCTGGTATAACTGTAAACTCTTGGTAATAAGGAGAAATGCTAATGTTCTGTAACTAATAAACATATTTCAGCTAATGGAAATGTTTTATTTTGACTTAAATTTCAGTTGAGGTATGAATTGTGCATCAGGCAATAATATCTTAATAGTAGGTGTTATGTCAAGTTTTCTGGAATTCAGGCATTATGTAATTTAAAAGCGTGTTCTCCATCACTTAAGCTCATTTAAAACCTGATTTTGTATATATGCTGGTTTACGTGTTAAAGTTCAGTTAGAGTTTAAAGTAATAATGTCAATTAGTACCTAGTCACAAATTGGGTTTCTTGAGGTGGCCAGCTTCCATCTATGCACAGTATAGTAAGAGCAGTTTTGGAAATTATTTTATAGTAAGCCAAATGTAGTCAAGCACTTTATGTAATCTTTAACAGCCTTTAATGACAACTCTTGAAGATGCAAAAAAACTTGTTTTTTTCCCCCAGTGGTGCCATTAGTGACATATTTATAAAACCCAGCTGTGAAGTTCAGATGTTTTTAGTGGTATATCTTTAATCCCTTATTTGCCTTATATTGACATGTTCCTGCGGTGACCTGGTCAGATATATCATTAAAATACATTCTGTGTATCTTTTTTCTTGCGTTTTTGGATGCTGAAATTGAAAGGAAAATCACATTCCAAGAACTGGAAAAAACCCCCCATAGGTTGTTTGTCCGTTTCTTGTTGTGTGCCTCACCTCCTCCTCATTCTCTCCTCAGGTCAGAGGGCCAGATGCAGTACATACCACTGGATCTGCTGATTCACATGTAAGTCCAAAACACTTAAACAAATAAAAAACCAAAAAAATTCCAACCAAACCCACAACCTCAAAATAGGCCTGTTTTTAAAGAAAACTACTTGCTACAGGCAGAGTAGTGCATTGGGTATGTAACCTGTAGGTGTTTGCAAATGAACCATTGATTTCATGTTTAAAAATACTCCTTGAAACTTTCAAAACAAGCACCAGTGTAGGAAGCTGTGCTGCATGCTGCTGCATCCATAATAGGTACTGGAACAGAAAGAAGCTGCAAGGACTCTATAGGTTTGTCTCTTACACTGAGGAATGCTTGAGAATATGGGCTGATCAGTCCTAAGAGTCATGGGGTGTTGAAGTGCCTTTTCATACACACTTGGCTTCTGGAAGCTGAGACAGTGTGGCCCTAATTCCATACTTTATTTTTCTTTCTAATAGAATACGTTAAAGGAAAAGGTAAGAGTAATAACGTGGTCTTGCTGGCCACCCTACTCCTTGTTCCCTCAGTGAAGAGACCTTTGCCTTGTTGTGAGGTTGGTGTGTTGCACGAAGACTTACCTGTTTCTGAGCTAAAATGAAAACAGCTGGCAAGAGCCAAACTGGGAGTTAATACCAGACAACTCATTCTGTGGTTTGGATTTTCTTCAAGATTTCAAATGCACAAGTCAATTACCAGCTGTTAAATTGCTTGCAAGGTAGCATTATTTGAGTAGTGATAGCACAAACTTCTCATAAAGAAGTAGCTTGTTTTATTGATTTCTTTTACTTGCTACAATTGGGAAAATTACTCTTAAATCTCTTCCCAGTATTTTGTGCTGATGAAACTGGGACTTGAGTGCTTTGTGCCACCTTACAGTCAGTGCAGTGTTCTGTTTAAAAAGAAATTTGCTTTCATACAGAGATTTGATTACTCAGCTGCAAGTTTCTCTTTGCTTCTATCATTTGCTTTACCCTTTTCACAGTATTTTGCAGTTTTTGAAGGAGGAAGACCTTCAAGGTTTGTATAGTTCTGTTGTTAGGAATTCTGTGAAGCTGCATATGGTTAATGATAATGTTATAATTGCCCACTGTAATCTTAACTAGCAGACATAAATTAGTTCAATCGTCTTAATTTTATATTGCTCCTGCCACTTGGAAGGTGGTTTTTTCCCCCAGACCCTTTCTAAACTGAGCAGATCCTAGTGCCAGAACTCTTTATCTTGCAGCTGCTTCCCTTATGTCACTGGAACAAATATTTATCTGGCTGATCTGCAGGTATCCCGTAACATTACTGTGAGAGATTATTTTCTGATGACAGGATAAACCTTGGGTAGGAGTGTGGTATTTGTTCTGCCTGCAATGCTGTGCCATAGCTGTGTGCTCATGTTTTACCAAGGTTGTATATTGTTTGTCATACTGAAATAGAAGCTGTTTTTCAGACAACTGGAAGACTGGATTTTATTAAATTTAAAAACAGGCAGATGAATTAAAAGCTCCTGATAAACCTGTCATAGCAGCTCGTGTTGACAAACACAGTGTCATAAACCAGATAACTTCACAGACAACACTGCATAAATTTGTCACTGATAGCTTTACTTTCAGTGATGAAGCAGGGAACACTTTCAAAGAAATATGAGCTCCTTGGTCATATGCTTGGCACAGATCTAAAAGGTGTTTGTGATGCTAGGCAGGAATTAGCTTAAACTGAAGGTATTTCGAACAGTTTGTTTTTCACGGTACTTTTTTATGTAAAATGTTTTTGAATAGGAAGCTGATACTAGAAATAAAACTCTTTGCAAGGAAAATTGTTCCTAGAGGAAACCCTCTCCAGTTGCTATCAGAATCTTGTTCATAATACAGTGTTTAAGTTGTTCATCTTGTTTGTCTTGATGTTTTACTGAGCTGATTTTTCTTAAGAACTGTCATTGCAAAAATCATAGTTTTAAACATCACTCTGTACTCTGTGTAAGAGCATCATAAATATTTTGAAGACAAGGCTCATACCTTATGTTTTATTCTTCTGGGGCTTTGTTGTTGTGCTGATTCTTCATGAATTACTGTGTTAAGGTAGGAGTTTCCAGAGAACTATCTCTTCTCTCATTTAACTTCCCACTGCCCATGTCTTTGGAACATGCTCTCCATCCTGTTGTCTTTCTTCTCTTGATGCTTTACTGCCTGTTGACTACCAGAATAGAGCCTTAAGAATTCCAGTTCCGTACTCCAGAAATTACTGTAATGTGGAGTGCTTCCTTTGTCAGGGTTTCGGAAAGAAATTCGAAAGAATATTAAGAGCTGAATGTGAGGTTTTTTGTTTCATTTCACTAATAGCTGAAAACCTCTAGAATGCATTTTTGTTGTTCAGCAAAGCTATTAATTTTTACCTTGAAGTACAACTGAAATTTAGCATCCATTTGATTGTTCCATTACCTTTCCAACCTTGCACAAACATTATTCTGGCCAAAATAGTCAGAAAAGCTTTTTTTTGAGGGGGCAGGGAGGGAAGGGAGAAAAACTGTAGTGCAAATCATGTATTTCTGAAGGTTTAGAAACTGCAGCACTGCACAGTGATAAATATCCGGGCTCTTACAGCAAGTGTCCTTCAGATTTCAGCTGTGCTTGAATGGTGTATTAAAAGCTTTCTCATTAAACCAAGGATGATTTGTTTAAATCCCCACACAGATTTATGTTTTTTTTAGTTGTATTAGATAATGACAACTTCAAAGATAAGTAGAGGAAGGCTTTTCTTTGTTTTATTTGAGTTACTGGTCTAGGCCAAGGTCAAAAGTAGCATTAATTGTTTTGTAAACAGTTTGTTGTCTGTTTTCTTACTCCCTTTGCAGCCTCTAATGGAAAGTAAACTTAAAGCATTCAGTATTGGCAAAATGAGTGCTGCCAAACGGACTCTGAGCAAGAAGGAGCAAGAAGAATTAAAAAAGAAGGTAAGGGTATATAATGAAAATTTCACTTTGTATGCAGAGCTGAAATAAATTTGCTTTTAGACTGCAACCAGCTTTTACACCAAATACCTTAATTTTGACGATTGTAGCTCTCTAAGAGCGAAAGTGAATTTTATTTTACATGTATAATTTGTTTTTGACATCCATGGCATTAAGATAGAGAGAGGCTTATTCTTTCCTTCTCTGTGAGAAATCAAGTTCTCTGGCTTCCTGAAATAGGGAATCACAATAATCCACTGATATATTGCTCAGGATGGAGACAGCTATCACCTTAGGTAATCTTCTGTTCTTCATTTGCTCTCTATCATTGGATTTCAGTGATTACAAAGAGTACCTGTCGTTTTTTAAATTGTTTCAGTACACATCCTTGTCAGTTCTGTAAAACATTTTTTGTCTAAAGACTGTATTGGGTACTAATACAAACCTTAAAATTTGATACTGCATTTTAAATTACTCAGGGGTGTCCAGATTTTAGGAAATACATATCTCATACTTGGTAAGGTGGAAGTTTTGAAGATTTTCGGGTTTGAACTTTATATACACAACTTGTACTATATTCCAGTAGCTTATCTTCTGCTCGGTTGTTGGAAATACTGGCCTGAGGATCATGATAGTGCTAAATGTAGTGTCTCAGCTTAAGTCATTGAATGAATTTATTCTCTGAGAAATACAGAAAGGTGATGCTGTTGTTGATCTCCTTCAGCCATGTGGGTTGATCATAAAGGCTGAGATGGAATGGGCACTGTTCTCTCACACTGAGGCCGGCAGAGCTCCAGGCTCGTAAGCCTTTGGTTCGAGCTTTTCTATTTGGCACCTTTTGAGTGTTAAATGGCCGTGTAAACCCTTGGAAAGGAACAGGCATATTGGAGCACACAGCCTCGCTGGCTTTGCGTATTGTGCGCTGTGTTCTGCCCACATTTCTCAGAAATTTGAATTGTCTAAAATCGAAACTCCTTTGATGCAGTTTGTAGCTAATTTAAGAGTAACTGTGTAGTGAAGGTTGTTCTGTGATGATAGTAAAGAGATTAACATTTGCTATGTAGGAGGATGAGAAGGCTGCTGCAGAAATTTATGAAGAATTCCTTGCTGCCTTTGAAGGAGGTGATGGTAATAAAGTGAAAACATTTGTAAGAGGAGGAATCGTTAATGCATCTAAAGGTATAACTAATCTTTTTTTGGAGGTGGTGGGTCATTTGGCTTTGAGTAAAGATGAAGATTGGCTTTGAATTGCATTTTAAAATTAATATGTTACATTAGAAGCAGAAAAGAAAACTTGATGCTAAAATCTAGTTTATGCTTTGACTGAGGTAGGCAGTGGCATGATTTGTGTTTTAACCATAAGAGGAAAAAATGCTTTGATTTAGAATACCTAATCTATGTTCTTTTTCTTCATATTAAAGATGTTAAATTATGTAAAATTGATGTTATCAGGTTTTTAAAAATGAAATAATATATTGAATTGAATGACCAAGACTAAAGAACAGCATTCTTTCTAATGAACAGTGTGTGCAGCATTAGTTAATAAAATTTTCTTTTAACTTGGCTTTAATTTCAGAGGAGCATGAAACAGATGAAAAACGGGGTAAAATCTATAAACCTTCGTCACGATTCTCAGATCAAAAAAATCAACCAAGTCAGCCATCTAATGAGAAACCTCCATCCCTCCTAATGATAGAAACCAAAAAGCCTGTAAGTTTCTTACTTGAATCTTAACTCCATCCTGATGTGTTTAGAAGTGCTTAGAAAAAGGGCCATGTGATCTTGCAGAGTAGCTTTATCTGCATGTATCACATACTGAAAGGTGGACATTTTGAGTTGCCTGAAGCCATAGCAGTTAAGAAGGTGATGAAATGCAGAGGCCCAGGAGCCCTGTCTGTGGCACAATACACCTGGTACTGCACTGCCCTTTTACTGTGTTCCTGCTCATTTGAACAAACTTCTCATGGATATGGATTTGGTGACTGTTGCAAAGTAACAACTTCTTCAGTCCTGTCTGGAGTTTTAGAAGCAATTCTCCTTAATTCCTCTTGCTACCATTTGTTTTTGATTTTTTTTTAACTTAAAACCAAAAAATAAATTGACCTTTGTGTTGATCCAAGTTTTTCTTGGTAGGGTTCTTTGATTTTTTTTTTTTTTTTTTGTCTGTTTGTGTGTTTTGTTTCTGGGTTTTTTTTGGGGGAGGAGTTTGAGAAGTCCCTTTAGAAGTCCCTCTTTCATTTCTAGAACTTGCAGTTTTGAAGCTGAACACCTTGCTTTATTTAATTAATTTTGTCTTCTGCATGGTTTGATGGGGGTTTTTTTGGTTTTGTTTTTGGGGTTTTTTTTTGTTGGTGTGTTTTTTTGTTTTTGTTTTTTTTTTAAACCAAGGTTCATCATGAAAAGTAATGAAAGTATTAGAAATATTATGAACAAACACAGTCTTAAAGTCAAGTGATAATTGCATATGATTACTGTTACTACTGTGTATGTGTAATGAATGTCTTGGATGTCTTAAAAGTCTTTCAATAGAGCTTACTACAATTTTAAAGCTTAAGTGAAACATGTATGATGCTGCCTGTTAGGGTGGGAAGTGAATGTAATGTGATACTTGTAGGCAGTTCCATCATAACCTCCCTCCAGGTTTAAGCAAATGTCAGTTTTAGACCAGTGGGGTACTACTGGATGGCAGTTTTGATTTTCATTGTATGTAAAGCTCTACAGTTACAGAAATGAATTGTAGCATTTTTTTATTTTTCTGAGCTCTGTTGTCATATGCAAGTGTTTGTACTGTAAGAATATTACTGCTTTTCAAATTTTTCATAAATACTTGTGAAGTAATGCAATCAGTTTACTCACTTGCCCTGTCCAATGGTGATTGAAGATAATGAGGTAAAAATGATTTTATTTATTTGGCAGACCCTCCCCAAAAACAAAAACAAACAAACAACTTTGCCTGGGGTGAGTAGGAAGTCCAGTTTTTCCAAAGCTGTAGTGTGTAACACAAATATTTTGTATGTCTGCCTATTGGAAACGTTTTCATTTAAATTTGGTTATATAAAAACAATGTTGTTGAAGATAAGATTTCACATGAGTTAGTTAAGGAACATATATTACTGTTAAAAAAAAAAAGTATTTAAGTATCCATATTCTTTGTCATTCAAGAGTGTTTTTCCTGAGGATCTTGAACTATTTAAAGTAACTGTTTTTTCAGAATGTATTTACATCCAAAAGGAAGCAAGAGAAGGAAATTCTTTTCAAGTAGAATGTTTGTGGATAAAATAATTGAATATATATATGTAAAATAATTTACATATATATGTACACACATCTATCAAATTCATTAGAGCATGATGGTTTGCTAGGGGTTTAGTCAGCATCCTAGTTTCCAAATGGAACAAACTGACAAAATAACTCGCAGTTATTTTAAATTTCTATGTAGTAGAGAGAGTGTTTGATCACATGTGCTGCATTGTAAGAATGAGAAGTAACAAAGTTTATTTTCAACTATCCTTAATTTTATATTTTATAGCTTTGTGTTTGATAGCGCTCAGTCTGAATGTTTCAAGTCTGTTTGGTTGTTGTTTTGGTTTTTTTTGGTTTTTTTTCCTCCTGTAGTTTACTTGGTTTGAAAGCTGTGGGTAAAATATGCATGGGAATTATCTGAAGTTTTGTTATATGATTTTTAATTTTGTTCCTTTTGTCTTCTGAAATGTTGTTTTATATATTTCTATTTTAGCCTTTGAAGAAAGGAGAGAAGGAAAAGAAAAAGAGTAATTTGGAACTTTTTAAAGAAGAATTAAAGCAGTAAGTTTGCTAGTTTTTACTGTAAATAAACAAAATCCAAGGTTTTTGCCTTGTTTTACGGAGAGTATTTAAGATCGTTCTTGCTAAACTGTTTCCCAAGGAAGGTTTTTATTTCTTTTCTCCCCCAAATGCTCATGGAATGGTATAACTAATTAGCTTAAAATAACTTAGTTAAGCTTAATTACTACCATTGCTGATGGGCTTGGCCTTGGCCGTTGTCAGGTCCATCTTGGAACTGGCTGGTGTTGGCTTCATCAGACATGGGGGAAGCTTCTGGCAGCTTCTCACAGAGGCCACCCCTGTAGCCCCCCCCTACCAAAACCTGCCCAGCAAACCCAGTACGGGGTGTAGCAGAGAGATTGGTGGCAATTGAAATGTCTGTCACACTTGAAAAGAATAAGCTTTGTCAGTGTTTCTGAACTATCCTGAGGAATTTGTAGGAGGAGGTTGAGCTTTTGTATAATGCAGAAATAGGAGTTGTAATTCAAGTCTAGAGACCTACTTCAACTTGCATAGTATTAAAAACAAGCTGGATAATGCTTGAAAAAGCAGATTCTTTCACTTTCGAATGTGTAATACAACAGAAGGAGCAGCACATGTATTCAGTGCAGCTGAGTGCCATATATTTATCCTGATGCTAAAGATGGAAAACAAATGAATCCATGTGCATTAGAAAGCAGTAGGTGCAACATTATAAATCCACACGTGGCTTTTGTGAGGAGTGCCTGAGCTTCATTGCTGCGTGTTCCTCGGTGTAAATGAGTTGAACTGACAGCCCTGTATTCCTGCAGTATCTTCATAGCAGGATTTAAGGCCAGGCTGCAGGGAACCAAATAGATCCTTGTGTGAGTACTGTCCTCAGAGTTAGAAACTGAGATGAAATCCAATATATTCTGGAAATAGTCATGTGGGTGTACCTGTGAGTAAGGCTTAGAAAAGCTAGAAGGATAAATAGACACTAAAGAGTTGTGTGCATCTTGAAAAGTCACCTGAGTGGTCTGTGGACCTCTGGCAGTTGGATGTTGAACTGGAGTCACTTTTTCAGAGCACAGTTCTTATTTCTGCTCTTGTAAACTGTTTCTCAAACCAAGTCAATTTTGTTTGAGAATGAAATACCCTGACGGTATGAATGAGGAATACTTCTGGTAGATACATTTCAGCTGCTGAAACAGAAATTCAGACATACTGGCAATTTGGAAGTTTTAACAAACTCATTGTTTCATGTTAAAAATTCTCAAAATTGTAAAATTAATTCAGAATTTTAGAATAAAAACTTCAGAATGGTTTTACGTTGTTGCTTACTTTAAACTTGCTTTGTAGAATCCAAGAGGAGCGTGATGAAAGGCACAAAACAAAAGGTAGATTGAGTCGTTTTGAACCACCTCAGTCTGATTCAGATGGGCAGCGTCGTTCAAGTAAGTAATGTTATTTTTTATGTTAGTTTGGGCTACAAGATCCGTAGACTAAATTGTGCATATTTTTCTTCTCTGTATTCAGTGGATGCTCCTTCAAGAAGAAACAGATCATCTGGTGGTAATACAGATTCTTTTCTTACTCAATTTAATGTTGTCATTTAAATGCATAGCAGAGATTATGACTTCTTTTTTTGTTTGATTTTTTTCCCATTATTTTAGTACTGGATGATTATGCACCAGGGTCACATGATGTTGGAGATCCAAGCACAACAAATCTGTATCTGGGAAACATCAATCCTCAGGTAAGTTTGGAGTCAAGGTGTGCAATGTTGGCATGTTTGGGCCCAGATGAATTTTTTTGCAATATTCATTGGAATAAATGCTCTGTATGTAAATGCTGAAAAGTTAAGGTTTAGACTACCAGTCACCAGCTCACTTAAAGTTCTTTTTCCGTTGATATCTCTAAGCAAGGTGGATCAAAACTTAAAAATTTGAGTGTGCTCAGTTAAAAGTGCAGTTTTATATATTTTTGTTTTTGTAGTAGATTGCATTAGGGGGGTATCGATGAAGTGCTGTTTTTCAAGAAACTAAAGAAATATTAAAATTTTGACATTTGGACAATAGTATGAATAACTGTCACAGAAATGCAGTGGCAAAATGTAATTTTTACCTCTTTTTCATGCAGATGAATGAAGAGATGTTATGTCAAGAATTTGGCCGCTTTGGACCATTAGCGAGTGTTAAAATTATGTGGCCAAGAACTGATGAAGAAAGAGCAAGAGAAAGAAATTGTGGCTTTGTTGCCTTTATGAACAGGAGAGATGCTGAAAGAGCATTGAAGAATTTAAATGGTAAACAGATTTCTCAGCTCAGGGCTGTAATTATCTTTGCAGACTGTAAGCACATTTTCAGGTTGTTTTATCAGACAAGTGAGATGTATTCTATAACTCCAGTAGATACCAGGCTGGCAGTGATTTTAGTTTACACTTGACTGTTCTACTGGCAACTGAAGGTTGTCAAACTGTAATAGTTGTGTACTGTAGTGTCCTGGAGACAGACATCGGGGGAAGATTAATAACACATTTTGTGTAATAGGCCTTTGTTTGCCTTTGTTGTAGTCTGATAGATGTAATGACAGTAATCAACAATGTAAGCAAGAGGTAAACTGTGGCAGGCAAACCTAAGTGCTGCACTTAACAAGGAGTAATCTCAAGTGATGCAGAACCATTTTATAACATCGTGGTGATGGAGGGTTTTTTTCTTTCACTTTTTCAGGCAAGATGATTATGTCGTTTGAAATGAAGCTGGGTTGGGGCAAAGCTGTACCTATACCACCACATCCAATCTACATTCCGCCTTCCATGATGGAGCATACCCTGCCACCTCCTCCGTCAGGACTGCCTTTCAATGCCCAGCCTAGGGAGAGGTTGAAGAATCCTAATGCTCCAATGTTACCACCACCAAAAAACAAGGAAGATTTTGAGAAGGTAACTTACAGTACCCTGGGCCGTATCTCATTGTTAAATACTACATCTGTGACAGTATTTCAATGGCTTCATAGATTTGCATTGTTCAGGCTGACTTTGGCAGCCCCTAGTCTGCAAATTCTCTAGCTTCCTGCTGTAGCCCAAGGGAACCTACTTAATTCCTGAAGCTGTTTCATGTCTGTGTTAGGGTACAGTATATTGGCTCGTGGTTAATTTAGTGCTGCTTAAAATCTGGCTATCATTTTCCCCCTCCAGGCTCCCTGGATTTTTTTCTCCTACGTCCCCCCCTTTTCTTGGCTGCCAAATTGCAGTATCTAAATTGTTTTCCTTATAGAAAATCCTACATTTTAATTTGGGTAGCATTATTTTTACCCTAGAAGAGTTGATGTATTTTGTGTAGAAGGTAATTAATCTGGACATTGAGTAAGTATTTTATGCTACTTATGGAGTCAGTTTTCAAACTTTTCTTTTTGTGGAATATTAGCTGATAAAAGGGTAAGTATCTTGAAATCACAAACCAACTTGATTTACATTTGTAAGAATTTATTTGTTCTTTGAATGACACTTAAATGTTAGGGCTGTTTTTTGTAAGACTTGGGAATAAAGTAATACCAACATGATCCAAGTCAAATAGTTTAGAATCTTTTCGTAACCTTAAGAACTCCTTTCTTATATATATTCAGCATAGTTCCTATTCAGTGCCTCAATGTACATTCTGACAGGAATGTTCTGATACTTTGCAATTAGTGAACCTTCATGGTTCACTGACACAACCATTTGAATTTTGTGTAATTGCTTAGTTATAACTTCACAGCAGTGATTGCCTGCAAAGTTTGTGATAGATGTGTAGTATTTTCATTGCATATGTATATTTTTGCTTGTTACTTGTTAACAATACTCACATATTCTATGTTTATTATCTGATGTGACTTCATATACAGACTCTGTCGCAAGCCATAGTCAAAGTGGTTATCCCAACAGAAAGGTACATGTTTTTCTTTATTATTACTGATCTAAATATAGAAAATTTCCCCTTCGGAATTTTAAAGAAAAATGGTGATGTTGTGGAAAAGGTAATGGCTTGACTGAGCAATGGTTATTTTATGACAGTTAAAAGAAATGAGTGTGGTTTACAGTCTAACTATTCTTGTCTTATTAACTCTTTTTTAAGTGAGGGTAGATTTACTCGAGTAATTACCTTTTGCATTTAACTTGAGCACTAGAGATAGATGAAGGGTAATTTTGTGAGTGAACACTAGAGTGAAATACTGTCTTACAGACACAGCATAAGTCCTGACATAAACCTCTTGAGTACTGGGATACAGCCATGGGGTTTTTTCTTTCTTTTTCTTTCTTTTTTTTCTTTTTTTTTTTTTTGTTTTGTACATTTTATAACCAGTTCAGTTGAAAATCACTTTTGATCTCTGCTATTTTTTTAAATGCAGCTGTTAATAATTTTTGTCACTGAAAAAAGATACTTTTGTATTATTGCAAGGATATTTTTACATTTTGGTCCCCATCACTGTTCCCGCCTTCACGGTAGTCTAGGTGTACTCTTGCTCAGTTAAGCTAAAGCCTTTTCCCAAACATAGGAACACAACACTGTTTTAAAAGTAAAGAAGCACAAAAGATTACCAAATTCTCTTTGACATTGGCCTTGGTGAGCAACACCAGCTGAACTGTCTGCGGCAGCGGGGGACCAGGAAAACATCATGGGATGGATTGGGAAAGTATACAGTTTTTGACCAGACATTGGTACGATCGGCTCCAATAAATGTGGTTTTATTATAACTGAAAAACCTTTTTTTTGTTGGCCAACTTAAGCTAAATGATGTTTTAAAATAATGCACTATGGGTTTTTTACTACACTGTCTTAATTGTCACAAAGTCCCTTTTTTCTTTTTTTCGCGTGGGGGGAGGGGGCAGAAGGAGATTTCTGAAGCTGGTTGTAGTGCATTAACAAACTTGGCAGTGCATGCTCCAATGCACTGTATTTTTGACGGAATTTTAGGGCAGTACAATTTTTGTTGGGTAGAGACTTGAATAATTTGGGCGACCAAGAGGAGTCTTGATTTGAGAAACGTATTGAGTAGTAGAACAAGCACTTGTAAAACTGTACAGTGCTCACAGAGTAGCTGTCAGAGAAAAAGACGTGTCCATTTTATTTACTGTAGCTTTTAAAAGCCTGTATGAGAACTCATGTTAAATGAATTGTATTTGAAAACACTTTTAACGATTCTTGTCCTGATAATTTTGGAAGTTGCCAATGACAATTGCCGAGACCATTACACGGTGCATCCCATCACAAAATTGTGACTGACTTCTGTGGGATAATACATTTAATTATTCTCCTTTAATTAAAAATTTTCAATACCATTTTTAATATCCCTTACTTCTTAGTATTTAGTAAATGGCAAACCTTCAGTATGTATAATCAATTGTTTTTTCTGACAAATTCATTTCCAAGTAGTCATGTCTTACATAACAAAATTCCTGTAACAACCTCTTTTAGATACAGGATGAGCTGAATCTATTTTCATATATCGGAGGTCTTCACAAAGCAGATGTTCTTGTTCAAGCATAAGCTGCTCTTACACAACTTTTATTTTACTTGATGAAAGAAAAATTAGATGAAAACCAGTGATGATTTGCAGGAAGCCAGAAGTGATCACATTGGATTTGCCTTAAAATAAATGAATGCTGTAATAGCTCAGAGGCTTGAAAGATAATTGTAGATTTCTTTCTTGCTGATGTTTTCAAATACAGTTCATATAACACGAAGAGTCTTGCTATTTAGACTTTCAGAACACTGCTGTAAATAAAATGGCTACAGAACTGTTGAAGCTATGTCCTCTTTGCAATGTTTCTGGGATTATAAAAAGCAGACAGGAAAATTGAACTGGTAGCTGTTTGATTTTATTTGTGTAATATTTGAGGCAAATGTAGGTTCAATGCTAGATGGTTCAAAACACTTGCAGGTGGCAGGAATAGGTTTCTATTACTATGCTTTTAAGTTGATTTTTTTTTTAATCTAGTGCATTATATCTGTGGCAGAACTTGGAACACTCATGGTAGAAAATAGTCACCTCATTGCTAAGAGCTAATAGAAAATTCTGCAACTTTACAATGTAGCAATTACAGAATCTCAGTAATTAAAAAACAGATAAATGGAAATCTAATGAATTACTTGTGAAGAGCCAATATCCATTTGTTGCATCTAAGAAAATAAATTAAAAAATGTAAAAATCTGTATTTTTTTTGGCTTGCATCACATTCAAAGGACACGTGCTGTGAAGCTTTTTCTATATGTAGGTAATCTATTTAAAAAATTCAGGACCCTGTTTCCATAAAACCCCGAAGGGGTGGAAACTGGCTATCACTATTTTTGATAAAGCTTTTATGACTGTCTCCTGTTAGCATGCTTAGAAGTGACTCTACATTTTCAGATGGGGCTTGAAAAATGTGCACTTCACATCCGCTTCTTGCCTGTCTCAGGATGTAGTGCTGAATGAAATGATACAGATTTTTATTTTTTTTAAATTGTGATTTGGTTCTCGTGGGTGTATGAGGGTGGGGACATGGGATGGTATGCCACAAAATGATGGACAGTTTTGTTCTATGCCAATCGTTGAGTCTTGACCAAAAAGACATTATCTAAATTTAATAAAACCATTGCTCTGTTTGGCATCAAGAAGGCTATTTGCTTTTCCTTTCATACTTGAATAGTTTGAAAGCTGAATGCAGATTCTATTGAATATGTGTGTTTTATTTTGGGCATAATATTCAGCCACTTGTTCCCCTGTAGAACTTCAGCTAACGCTTCAGTCTTATTTGTAGACAATGGAGATGAGGGCTTAGTTTTTGATAGTTAGTTGTAGTTTGGTGTTCAGGTGCCCCTATTTGTGTATCAGGCTTCTGCTAAGCAAGACATGATTGTAGGTTAAGCCATGGAAATTCAGGGAGGAGGTCTCTTAAATTCTTACTCCATCACTGCTAGGCCTGGTTTGATTTTTAGAATGCCCGTGTCTGTGATGCAAAGCTATAATATGTTACATGTTACCTTATCTTTTATGCCGATTTCTTAACAATACAGCAAAATAATCTCCTGCACAGTTGTAGTATCTTAGGTGGAGTGTAGTTTTATATAGTGTTAGGTCTGAATCAATTTTTCTTTAACTGTGTTGTTGTTGTAGGAATTTGCTCGCTTTGATACATCGAATGATAGAGTTTGTGGTTCGGGAAGGGCCCATGTTTGAAGCCATGATCATGAACCGAGAAATCAACAACCCAATGTTCAGGTGCTTATTGCATTGCTTCACTTGGAACTAACACCAGCTATTTTCACTGTTGTTAGTATTTTGCATGCTTGAAATACTAATAAGACTGGCTTTTGCTGTATATATCTTTATGTGCAGATTTAGGCTTTACAAATTGCACCACGGACTGTACTATCCTTTTATAAGGAAGAATGCACTTTTATTCCAGCTGTTACTAATGTATACATATAAATAAGTAAAATAGTACACACACACATACTATGTAATACATTTCTAAATACTTAAATAAATAACATTTTACAAATACTCTTCTGAGGGATTCACAGTCATCAGTGGAAGCAGTAGCATACTTTTTAAAAAAAGAAAAAATCCTCCCCACTCCCCCAAACAGACAAACTCAATGTGAAGTCCTCTCTTCCTGGAGCGTAATTTCTAACCTTTAGCAAGAGCTGAGAGCAATTTTCCTTCTATGTCAGTGCAAATAGAATTAAACTTCAGGTGACACAGGGAAGTTTTGAGAATTTCCAACACTTGTCATTAATAGAATAAAAAAAGATCAGTTTCCAAATTTCTTGTGGAATGCAGTCTCTGAAAAGGTTCTCAGAGAGTTTGCAAATAAAACACTGCTATGACCTTTGAGTAGTGTTTTATTTGCAGTAAATTCGAAGTGCTTCATTATGAATTTTATATCCAATGTGAGAAAATACGCAGGTCAAAATATCCTGGCCAGTAAAAATGGGCTGCTTGTCCCCCACATCCTCCATCAGATGTTGCCAGTGTTCTGACAGACAATTTACTGGTAGAGAACATTAGGTCATTCAGTATTTGATGAGTCGCCTCACTGTGTAACTGCAAGCTGCTGCATCACTTGTGCTGAGGTTGCAGTGGCTCCTCTAGTGATTCTTTGCACTGATGATTCTTCTGCTTTGCTGAGAAGTTGCACAGTTGTTCTTTCTGACCCTGTTTGCTCTGTTTTTAACTTCCGAGCAGTGCTGTGCCTTTGGGGAGCTCTTCTCTCTGCAGATTGCATGTGTGTGTGCGTGTGTGTTTGTGGAACAGTTGCACATGTTCTGCCTGGCTGTGCTGTGGGTGTACATGATTTTAGCTCCTTGTATTCACTCCGCAGCTGAGGTGGGATTCTGAACAGGGTTTGGTTTTTGTTTTATTGCTTCCTTTGAATTTGCCTCAGTTCAAAATTTGTAAAATGCTTTGTGTCTCTTCTTCGCTCTTTGGTTTAGGTTTTTATTTGAAAACCAGACTCCAGCCCATGTGTATTATAGATGGAAGCTTTATTCAATTCTTCAGGCAAGTAGAATTTTAGTGATAATTCATAGCTTCAAGCATAGTGAAGTAAAGTAACGCCAAAGTAAAAATACTTCTGCTTTTTTTTCATAGGGGGATGCTCCAACCAAGTGGAGGACAGAAGATTTCCGTATGTTCAAAAATGGATCCTTTTGGAGGCCACCACCGTTGAATCCATACTTGCATGGGATGTCAGAAGAGCAAGAAACGGAAGCGTTTGTGGAGGAACCAAACAAGAAGGGTGCACTTAAGGAAGAGTATGTACTGCCTGTGATTTATGGTGCTGCTTTTATAGCTTGTCAGCCTGGGTTTACCTGTTGTGTTTTTGTAGTTTTACTGTGTCATCCCGTAAGTTGTCGTGCTTGTCACAGTATTCTGTATGTGTCTGAGTAAGTGTCTCTTCACCTCAGTGCTTCCAATCATACTTGTTGCTAAAAACGTTCTGGATTTGGTTAGATTTGTCATCACTGAACCTTTCATTCCAACTGTTATTAACCCTTAATTTGAAAGGGATTGGGAAGATGAGAGTTCTTCCCCATTTTCTGTTGCTGTCTGTAGATAATGATATGTAGCACCTTTCTCAACATCATTATGACCTCATGAGCTAAATAGTTGCTGTAATCTTAAACTTTACTGACGCTGTTCGTCAGAAATTAAAATTGGGAGCAGCTGTTAATACAGGAAGAGAGAGATCATCAGAGTTCTTAGCTGTGAATTGTCAGTATGCTGGAGATGGCTGTGGTAGTGGAAATGGAGACCTGCTTTTCTTAATTTTGCTGCTGCTGTTACAAATGTGTTACCAGCATGTAGAATTTTTTTTCTTGTTTTAGTCTTCTCAACATGGTTACTATACCAGTCATGCTTCTGTAGGTATTAATACACAGTTTGTTTCTTTTGGAAAGACTCAAAAAGAGATTCTTTTAACTCTGCATATAGAGGTCAGTGAAAATGTGAAGTAATTGTTTATTTACTAGTTTTCTGAACCTAGTGTTTCTTATTCTGTAGCAGAAATGACTTGCATGCTTTAGATTTATCCATTTGGTTTAGGCCTAAACTAAATCCAGGAAGATAATTACTTTATTAGAGATACTTAGATGCTTAATTAGGTATTTCTCAGCTATTTTTCCTTGATTTCTGTATGTCATCAAGACCTGAATGAGAATTTTTTGCACTTCCTATAATATGGACACATAAATTCATGAACCACTGAAAGAACTCAGGCAAAAGAATATAAAAATACTGAAAATTGCTTTTCTCCTAAAGATGGAAAAACAAAAAAACATTGTTAAATGTAAATTCCCAAAAGTGCTTTTCAGTTTATATTGAAAGTATTAAAATTCCTGGTATTTCAGACAGAGGGACAAACTAGAGGAAATTCTGCGTGGATTAACACCTCGGAAGAACGATATCGGTGACGCAATGGTTTTCTGTCTAAATAATGCGGAAGCTGCTGAGGAAATCGTGGACTGCATTACAGAGTCATTGTCCATTCTCAAGACTCCTCTTCCTAAGAAGGTGTGGAGATTTTGTGTAGTCTTGTATTTTGGGGGAGGAGCTCACTTAGCACGTGCATGTAATTTACAAGCATTATTTCATAAGTTTCAGATAGTGTTGAGGTTTTGTACTAAAATGTGGACTTGAATTTAAGTATGATCTGTTCCTATGGAACTTTGTTACATATTTTTATTCTTTCTGGAATTGCTTGTAAATAATATTCTGTCTCACTGTGAGATTGAAAACAGTGAAATGATCTATCAAATGAGGCAATTAAAACTGGAATGTTGTGATTCTCCTTTGTGATGCTGTGGTAGTATGTTACAGTAGTTAGTGCTCTATAGCATAACAGGGGCCTAATTGCCTCTTATCATGTTTATGAATAATATAGCTGTGCTACACTTAATTCTAATTAGGCACTTCCAGACAGTTTAAACTATCTTGTATTCTTTTTAGGAAAATGCCTTTATTTTCAGGATAATTTAAATTGGAGTTATCTTAATTTAACCATATTTTATTGTAGATCGCAAGATTGTATCTAGTGTCGGATGTGTTATACAACTCTTCAGCTAAAGTTGCCAATGCTTCCTACTATAGAAAATTGTAAGTATATTTTGGGTGATTGGCAGTTAAAAAAAACGTTCTTGTATTCATCTGTGTACAAACATTTCTGGATAAATGTGGTTCTAGAGAAATTCACACTTTTCTGTGGTACTGCTATTACAGAGTGATGGTATTTATATCTGTTTGCATGAAAATGTAGCATGTTGGTAATGCCAAAAATGTATGTGCCCTATGCAAGGGACCACTTGCATTGAACTCCATAAAGGTGAGAATACTTTGTGTGCCTCTTGACAGAAAGAACCTGTAGGTAATATTTGAGATATGGTACAGCAGATAGTTCAAGCAAAGAAGTAAATTTCTGAAACAGATTTATTTTTATTAAGGTGTGGGGGGGGTTAACTTTCCATAAACTTTGGACAAGGTATAGGGGGATATTATGTACTTTATTTCTAAGGTGCTGAGCAGAATTTAGGAAAAACGTCCAAGGGACAGTATCTTTGTCATATTAAATGTTTGTGTCTAGTTCCTGGAGTCTCTCTAATGTCAGTACAGTGTGATGGGAAATGTTCAGCATGTTACAAAACTCTAGTGATTGCAACTGATGTTTCTTGTTGCAATGTGTCTGTGTTGTGCTGGTTTATTTTTTGCGCATTGTGAGAAGCTCAAGGGAAGCTGGGCCGCTGTTGCTCGCCGTGCTTTCATTGAGGGCTTCACTGAATAAATTAGAACACAACCATAACTAAGAATTCTTTAAAATTTCAGATTGAATTTTGAGACAATTCTTTCATTCTGTTTAAGGTTGTAAAACTCCTTTTATCGTCCTCCAATCTTTCCAGGGTGTATAAAGAGACTGCAGCAGACGTGAAGATCTCCCTTCACAGTTCTGTTGTTGTCCAAGGTGATTTAATATATAGTAATCATATTTGCTTTATAGTTCAGTTCATGGCTACTATAAGGATCAGAACCTTGTGCTTTTGAGTCCTGTGTCCCAGATGTTTTCATGAATTATGTATGTCCAGAAAACATATATTATGAAGTTTAACTAAAGAAATGTATATGTTTAATTCTAGTTTTGAAACAAAATTATGTCAGATATTCTCTGATCTCAATGCTACTTACCGTACAATACAAGGCCATTTACAGTCTGAAAATTTCAAGGTATGTATTTCATTGTTATTTACATGACATAGAAGTCATATAAATAGATATTCCTGCCCAAGAGATTGCATACTATGATAGGTGGCTTGGACATCAAGATCCCTAATTAGGCTTTAAAAAGAATAATTTTTAAAAAGTTTTCTCTTTTGCAAGGATAGCCTTGAAATTAAGGAAGGAAATGAGCATCTGCCAGCTGAAGTGTACCAGATTTACAGTTATGGAGTTGAGAGGATATCTGTCTATTACTTCAATTGCAAACAAGGCCATCTAGCTTTCTTACTGTTTTTGGGCCACCTGTATTTCAATTTCAGAAGTAAACTTGTGTGGAAGTGCTCAATGTGGAAAGAAACTCCTGGGCAGAACAGCACAAAGTTACTTCTAAACATTTTTTGTGTCAGGCTTTATTTTAGAGTTCTGATAAGCAGTCTGACCATGGGTAATCAGGAGTGATTTTTGAGGTCAAATGCTCTCTGCTTCTCATGCTCGACCCCATTCCTTCTGTTTCTGTGATGCCTCTGCACTTCTTTTTTCTTTCTGTTTTTCAGTCAGAAGCTTTAAATACAAAGCTTACAGTGTAGTTAGTTTTTCTGTATTAAGGTCTTCATCCTGGTTGTCCTCAATCCTTCTGCTCTCAGTTGCTCTAGATTGAGAATCAGCTTTAGTTATCTGCTATTTTAAACCTTTGTTAAATTATATGATAAAGAGAGGCAGATTTCTTTTAATATATCTACATCTTCAGTTACATTTAGAGTGTCAAACTTGAACTGAAACACATCTTTTCAAATATGCTTTTTAAAAAGAAAATCATAAAATTATTTGGGTTGGAAGGAGCTTTAAAGATCATCCTGTTCCAACTCCCTGCCATGGACAGAGACACCTTTCACTAAACCAGGTTGCTCAGAACTCCATCCAGCCTGGCCTTGAACGCTGCCAGGGGTGGGGCATCCATAACTTCTCCGGGCAACCTGTGCCAGTGCCTCACCACCTTCACACTGAAGAATTTCTTGATAATCACTAATCTAAACCAGCCCTCTTTCTGTTTAAAGCCATTCCCCCCTTGTCCTGTCACTACCTGCCCTTGTAAGAGGTCCTTCTCCAGCTTTCTTTTAGCTCCGTTGAATGCTGGAAGGGGCTCTGAGGTCTCCCCAGAGCCTTCTCTTCTCCAGGCTGAACAAAATGAAAGTAGGAACACAGTTTCAGTTTGATAATACGTGTAAGCCAATGTTAATTTTAGTTATTTTATTTTACAAAAAGATACTTTCTCTTACATTTGGTAGAGGCACCTGCTTCAAACTTGGGGCAGAATGAAATTTACTGTCAAGATAGAACTGGCAACAGCCAAAATAGATAATGTAACAGGAATTTAAAGGGAAAATGAAACCCAAGTGAGTGTTCTTAAAATGTAGTTCCTATATACATATTTTTGTAAAATTACTAGTCTTGCCCAGCATAGTATCATTGCAATATACTTCAGTATGGAAATACTTAGGAATAGTTGTCTACAGTAGTAGTTCTCTGTGGTCTATTTCCCTTCAGAGAAATAAATTTCTTAAATACAAATGTTTTAGCTTCTTTTCTTTCCTCTTGCTTCTAGCAACGGGTGATGACATGCTTCCGAGCTTGGGAAGATTGGGCAATCTATCCAGAACCATTTCTGATCAAACTACAGAATATTTTCTTGGGACTTGTAAATATCATGGAAGATAAAGAAACAGAGGTAAGTGACCTCAGGATTGAGGTCATTTCCCTGGTAGCAGATGGCAGGGAAAAAACGTGTTAATATTAAATAGGGTTGGCAAGGATTATTTTGCTCTGTCTTTTAGGGTGAATAAACCTTCCTTTCCTCCAAGTCCTTGCTCCTAAATAGAGGTGTAACATATTTTCAAAAGCAAATACTATTAAATCTGTTTATGCGTTTTTTGCCTGTAGATTGGGTGCTGCGGTGGAGTTACATTGTGAAAGTGTTTCAGAGCAAAGACTAGTGCAGAATGACAGGTATTTCCTTTGTGTTGGAAATACCCTGTCATATCTGTCTCTGTATTCTGAGTGGAGTTTCAGGCATTGTGACTGTGTGGAAAGATGCCTTTCAGAGCAGTGGGAGGGAGGCCTGCAGTACAATAGGAAGGGCAGCTGATTCCTCTGGAGCAAGGTGAACACACACGTATGAAGGACAGTGCCTGTACCTAACAAGTTAGAATACACAGCTGTATTTATAATTTGTGTGTTCCTTAAATTGGTGCTCCTGCTAAATAGTCCATTTTTGTCAGTTGTTCATTTTACTGGTCTTGGGGAAACTTTCATATCAAGTAAGTGTGATTTAATTGACTCTAACTGGCTGATTTTGAGCTAAACCTCAACTTAATAGCTCTTCTTTTGAATATAGGTATTGGAAAGCTTCCAGTACATTGTGGACAAATTCCAAATTCTTGCCTGTAATTTTTTATAGGAAGATACTGTTGTGTTATTTTCTCTACAATAAGCAACTATACTTGTTAGCAAAAATTGTTGAAATAGATATTTTTGAGGTTTTGGTATTTATAAAAGTGCTTCTTTAAAAAGAAATTTTTTGATAATTGGAGAAGTAAAGAAAAGCAATGTCGATTTGTACTTGAAATAATTACATATTATTTGCTTTCAGGAAGTACCGGATGATCTTGATGGTGCTCCCATTGAGGAAGAGCTCGATGGTGCTCCACTAGAAGATGTGGATGGAATTCCTATTGATGCTGCTCCTATTGATGATCTGGATGGAGTCCCAATTAAATCGCTGGATGATGATCTCGATGGAGTTCCTTGTACGAAATGTTTCAGCTTTCAAATTGAATCTTCAATCTTTGATCTTTTTTCCCTGTGTAGTTTTTAGAAATACATCCTAGAATTGATCTGTCGTGTAGCTTTTAAAAATGTTGAGTTGATTAATTTCAATTTGCTCTACTGCTTTTAGATAGTAATTGCTTCAGAAACACAGGAGGTGTCTTCTGATGTTACACACGTTGGGGTCAAAACCCTGGTTTCTTTTCTTTGCAAATATTAAGATTGTATCATCTGTTTCATTATTTAATTCTGATTGTTATCTTAGTACTTTTCAGTTCCAACTTCTGAAGAACCTTGTAAGTTATCTTTCTGTGTCTCTTTCTCCACCAGTGGATACAACTGAAGACTCAAAAAAGAATGAGCCTATATTTAAAGTTGCCCCTTCGAAGTGGGAAGCAGTGGATGAATCGGAACTGGAAGCTCAAGGTTAGTTTTGAAAGTATCTATTCTGAAGTAAACTGAAAGCATAGTGTCACTTATGTAATGATTATTTTCAGCTGATCTGTGCTAAAATGCTAATAGGATTCATGTTGTGACATAGTGGGATTTTCTGTTGTAACTTGTTCAGTGAATTTTTAACCAAAAAGGAAAATGTTGTATTCTGTTATGGTTATTTTACTGCAATAACCTATTTTAAAAGTAATTTCCAGTTCATTAAGAATAAATACTGAAAACAAAAAAAAATTTTACCACATTGTACTTCTTATTATATCTTATATACTATATATGTTACTATAATTATATTACAATTACTAATTTTCAGATTAAGTGGTAGCTTGTTTTGTTGTTAAAATTATCCTACTGTCTTTTCTAGCTGTTACAACTTCTAAATGGGAGCTTTTTGACCAACATGAAGAATCTGAGGAGGAAGAAATTCAAAAGTAAATACTTTTCCATTCTAATGAAAACATACTTATTTTATGTATCTAGGGTTGAGTGTCTTTGGAACTCCTTATAAGATAGATATATATTACATGAGTAGAACAAAAATGAAATTTTGAAAGTAGGAAAATAAGAAAATGGAGAAAAATCAGGATTTTAGTGCAGCATGCTTTCAGTCCCCATGATTTTTTTCTAACATGACAAATTACACCTTTTGTTAGAGTTGTTATGCTGATTTGAGAATTTAGCATCAAATAGTGAGAACTAAGGTAGTAGTATGGAAATCTTGCTGTCAGGTGTATATGAATATATCTAAAGCTCTGTCTTTTGCTTCTGAGACAAGCACAGTGAGTCATGTTCTGAGGTGTTTTGTTGGATGCTGGTAGGCTCCATGCCAACAGAAGTTGGTTTTGAGTTGTCCTTTACTTTGCTCTTTAGGCAGCTGAGAGCATCTGTTAGTTAATGCTGTAAATACTTCCTGCATTGCATGGAGTCCTGCAGCACTCTAGTGGCAAGCCTGGGAATATGATTTTGGGTGTCTGCCATCTCTCAGGTTTATCTCCCAAAAGCAAAAGTAGTAAATTTTGTTCTTCTACTAATATACCTGAAAAGCACCATTATAGCACTTTGAGATTCTCCTGAGGGAATGGGTTTGTTCAGTAGCTGAGGTAGATTTGTATTTGATGACTGTAAATTTCATGAATTCTTCTGCACTCTGTTTCTATGAAAAGTGTAAATGGTGTGAGTAATAAAAACGAATTAATTTAATTAAATGAGAAACATATCTGTCCCCCAGATGGAGACTAATTTGTAGCTGCAGACTTTTACTTAATCTAACTTAATGTATTTAAAAACTAGGAACTAATCATACAAACTAAGTAGGAGAAGTACTACATTTCATATATACGTAAGATATCTGTTACATCTTAGTTAATTCTGTATGTTTTCTGTAAAGTCAAGAGGAAGAAAGTGAAGATGAAGAAGACACTCAGAGTTCTAAGTCAGAAGAACAACACATGTATTCCAATCCTATTAAAGAGGAAATGCCTGAATCCAAGTCATCAGTCAAATATTCAGAAATGAGTGAAGAAAAGCGTGCCAAACTCCGAGAGATAGAGGTGAGCAATGGGGTGTTTTGTGCCACCCTTCTGGACCTTTCCAATCCTCACCCCACCCTGAGTTCTCTACATACAATACGGAGTTATTTTTACTGAAATAATTGTAGTCCTGGTATACAGTGGGGCTTTGTTTTAGTCCAGTGTATTTTTGTAAAGGTGTATTTGTTCACACCCTTACCTTGCCTGGTTTTGACTTTTAGAATAATGCAGGAAAAAATGAAAAATACTCAGGGGATATTGCATGTTGAGAATGACTGTTCCTTTTCAGAACCACTGGTAGCTTTAGATCGCTTGGGTCTCCTTACACTTTCCTCCCCTTGGCAAATGGAATTAACTTTTGGATGTGGCCTTAGTCCTCTACCTTTCTTGTTTTCTATGTTTCTTGCCTTGAAGTGTCTGTATTTTATTGCATTTAACAGTGTCTCTTTTCACTGTCTCAGCCATCAAACAAGGAAGTAGATACAGCTAACCCAGGTAGTCGTGGAATGGAGGTATTTTAATGAAGCCCTACATGCAGTTGATAGGGCTCACTAGTTGTTCTCTCCTTTCTCCGGCACAGGTGTTAGTGTAGCTGTTAAGCTTGATCAGCAGAGATTGTTATGTCTTTGTTCTGGCTTCTGAGCTTGTGCTTGGCTGAGAAGGTAACTAGAACTGGAATTTAGCACGAGCTTTGTCTAGCAGTGAAGCCTTTCTGACACACACTGCCATGCAAAAGCAGGTTTAAATTTGTATGTGACTTTCTGGCTTGTGTTCAGTATTCAAACCTGGGGGACATTGAATACCAGAATTTTTGTAGCTTCTGTTCAGTGCATTAAAATGATATTAAGAAGCTGCTAAATGCTTATTGCAGTTGTAGCATCCACAAATGACACGTTATAACCTGAGTAATGTTTTGAAGGTGGAACTGTGGCTGCCTCCCGTTTATGCTATAATGTGCTAGTTAGCTAAAATCAGACATTAGCAAAGCCCTGTAATATTATTCTAAGATGTTCAGCCAATAATTGAAAATATCACAAACATTTTTTATCTCAAATATGCCTCCCTTTAACTATTCAGATTTTATTGAAATTAATAGACTCTCACTAAGCACTTAGAAACCTCTTGCTTTGCACGACAGATTGGAAGTTCATGATATATAGTCATATTTAGTGAGTAAATTCTGAATGTGAGAAGCTGAATGGGATTTATGCCTGACCTGACTCATGGTGGCAGTATTTTTGTAGAAAATACATGACGTTAGACTAATGAAAGTACAAGTGAAACTAGTTTTCACGTTGCTGTAATATTGATTGTAGCAGTTACGGAAAGAGCTCCTTTCAGATTGAGTATCTGTTTTACAGACCTTATCTTGGCAGTTGTGGAGGCAGATTTGGCAGTGCTTTGCTTTAACCATTGTCACTTTTACACTGCACAAGTGTTTTAAGTTCTTTCATCGAAGTACTCTGTCAGTAAAAGTTTTAGGTGGCAAATACCTGAGTTTTTCAAGTGCATGTTTGCATTTTATTCTTTCTGGTAAGTGAATTATCATCTTGGTTTCAGACTTTTGGAATTGCCAGAAGAGGAGAACGATTTTTTTCCTTTAGAACATTTCAGACACTATGTAGGAGTACTTGAAATTTTCCTCAAGTTTGTAATTGACAGGAAAATACTCCCTGTACTACTTCAAAACATTCACACTCGTGGTTTCTTCTCAGTGCCAAAACCCCCATCCATTGTTAAATTTGAGGGAAGGGGCTGAGGAAAAAAAACAACCAATTACCAGCTTTAAGAATTATGCCATCTAATGTGCACTGTAAAAAACTGTTGTGTAAAATATTTGGCAAAAAAGTTGGTGAAGTCTGATTCTCCAGCTACACAGTCTACACAGGGACTGCCAGGGAAGCTGAGAAACATTTTTTCATGCATTTTTTGGAAATTCATTAATAAAGTAATAGTTCTTTCTCTTGGCACAGTTAGTTAATTAAGCTTGTTAGCTGGAAGGAGAAAGTGAAGTAAGAAACAAACTTTGGCCTCAGCCATCAGACTGCTGCCATCAGAGGAGGCAAGTTAGTAACCTTTTGTTTGCCTTCCCTCATACCCCTGTTAATCCTTCTGAAGTGTGAATTCTTTCCAGAACTTAGCAGGAGCAGAGGCTTTCCTGTGACACTGAAGAACAGTGGTTTCTTAACTGTTTAAGTGTGGAAAGAGGGGCACTTTGCTTTATATTATAACTCAAATTTCAGAATAGTCTTTATGGTGCTGTGTGTCTTTCATCCCTCCGGGACATCTAAAAGAAAGGTATATTCCTCTTTGTAAAGAGACCTTAGTGCTATGAAGTGGTAGAAAAATGGGAGTTTTATTATTTAAATTGTTCATTAAGCATGTTCCCTCAGAGTGTACAAAAACTCACAGACAAAATGAAGTAGCATAGTCCACTTTGGACCTTTCTCTAAGGTATCTTACTTCTGTCTCCACCTTGCTACACAAGTGCTGATAATCCTGTTCCAAACAAAAAAGCACAGCACAGGCTTCATCTGCAGCAGGAGGCAGGCTGTTCATACATCCAGAGTTATCAGTCCTTCCAAAAGGGTTAAACAGGATTTTAGTCATTCTTAGTATCTGGCTATACTCACTTTTGTGTTGGCCACCTGAGACCTCAAAGCAGTGTTTGACAGAGGTAGGAGAGCAGTGGTGTGGAGGGTTCCTGCTGAGCCTGTCTGCTGGTACCCCCAGCTGCAGGAGGGGCAGGGTTGGATCCTGTTACACCATCCTGTGTCTGGCAGTACGTCCCTGCCCCCTGCACAGATACTCCACACCAAACACCCTCTGGCCCCTCATGGTATTGGAAGTCCAATTTATTTTTCTACCAAGAGCTGAAGAGATTTTCCTGGATGTCACAAAGGAAAGGTGGTTACCTTTTTCAAGAAGTTCTATACAGTTTCCATTATTTATGGTGCTTAGTGTGCAGAATACTCAACTTTTGAGTATTTGTTTGTCAGGTCACAGGAGCTGTCTGTAATCATCTCTAGAACAATATCTAACCCTTCGGTTTTTGCAGTCTGTGGAGGTTTCTGGAGCTGGCTCATTTCAGGTTACTGCAAAATGGCATAAAGATACCCTATTAAATATCCTACTGATTGTGGCTTAATAATAACAACAGATGAGGCAAATTGGCTTTTGCTTAACCAATAGTTTTGCTATTTATAGCAGTTGTTTCTTTGAAGATGATGACTACTCAGAAGATTCTGGTCTGTTTTAAATCTTTGACTCTATTTCTGTTTCACACGAAGCCAAAAGCAAGGGATTGCTTGGCTCCAAGACACTTGGCAACCTGCAAGTGTGATGGAGCATGCCAGAGGGCTCTGTGGCAGTAGAGATATCTCACATGTGTACATCAGTGTATCTGCCATCTGTTGATAATATTGTAGCTGCAGAAATTCCACTACTCGTGGACTTGCTGGAAAAATCAAGCTTCAAAGAAATACTTCCCTTTGCTTCTGGCAAAATCTAGGACTTGTGACAGCCATTGTTGGTGCAAGACTGCTCTGAATAAAACTAAAACACATTGGTCTGTTTGGATGTCTGTTCTGTCTGTCTGTAATCAGTCTGCATTGGAGTGCTTACGCTAGTTACCAAGCAGAAATTACTATCTTTCATCAAGTGTCTGGTGATGAGCTTCCTAGTTCATCCTAGTATGTACCATGCAGCTAATTTGTCTCAAATTAGTTATGTTTGAACACGGCTGCTTTAAGTTCAGAGGCTGTGTAACTGTGGAGTAACCTCTTGTCAAAAAGCCTTTTTGCACTGAAGACCCTGTGCATGGGCTCAGTATCAGCAGAAGAAAACCAAGAACAGTTTTTGGAAGCAAATCAGTTTTAAGTAAGGGAGGCTACTGACAGCACACCTGTTGGTATCTAAATGGAAAAAGCAGAGCTTTGGTTTGCAGCAGTCTGGTTTCCCTGAGCCATGGTAGCAAAATGTTACCATGGAAGCTTGCTCCTTCCTGGGTGGGCTGTAACCGAGGCCTCAGCTTCTAGCTAAAGCTGAACCCTTTAAACTCTCCTCAGTTGGGTTCAAGGAGAGAGGGAGGAAGTCTGCAGATGAGAACCAATAGACAAGAGGTATGCTGCAGAGTGTTTGTCTCGAGCTCCTGGGAAAGAGCTCCTCTCGTTAGTGAGAAATGTGATCCTGCACTGGAGCATTAAGTAGGGATCGCTCACAGCAACTCCAGTGATATCTGACACTTCTGCATTGCAGTCTCTGAAGACTGGGAACTCTGCTCTGGGAGGCTGCTCTGTCTAAGGAATTAGTATTGCAAAGTTTTGGCACAGGGATCTGAAACAATTTCCCCTTCCATTTTATCATGCATATTACTGACCTCGGGGATAGTCCAGATAAAAGTCAGTGTATTTATTCCTAAAGATGAACAGGCTTAACAGTTCTTGTCTGTTGAACAAGAATAGTTGAAGAATAACTAATGCGATGAGGATATATTAATTCATTCTCAATGCAGGTTTACAAAGTGAAATGCTTACAAAATTAATCAATTAGGTGCTTAAGCAGATTTAAGTGTAAATATTAAGGATCTCTTTCTCCTATGGGAGTATCTTGAACTGTGTGATAGGAATATGAGCATTCCGTACTCTGCATGGAAAGGCCGTGAGAAGAGTGTTCGCTATGGCCAGTGTACAGTGAGCAGTGAGTTGGTGAATGGAGGGCTCAGCCAAGCACTGCAGCTGGTGCAGGGGAAGGGGGACCCTGTACTTGGAGTGGAGGAGCCTGATCTTTCTGTAGTGAGCTGTTGATACCATCTCAGCACTTTGTAACACTTAGTCACCTTTTCCAGGGGGTGTACTCATTTCCTCTGCCCACAGCGTCTTTTTAAAGGAGTCGGTTTACATGGGTTCAAAGGGAGATACAGAGATTGTGTGGAGGAGAGATCCATCCATGGCTGGTCTGTAAAAGACCACAGCTGTCTCAGGAAACCACATGATCCTACCATAGCTGGAGTAGGGGGAGGTGTTGAGTGAGATGTTACCAGAGGGTAGGCTTTTCCTATTTTCTCTCTTTTCAAGGCACCTGCTAATGACCGCCTTTAGCCCCCCACTCCACCCACAGTTTCTGGAGAAGCTACATGCAAATAATTCCTCTTGCCATTTTAAACCTGCTGCCAACAGTGGGTTGTATGCCATGCATGTCAGCATTTTTTTGCATGCATTTAGCTTATTAAATCAGGTAAAGCCTGTTGTTTGGATTCCTAGTTTATTTTCATCTCAGGTTACTTTGGGCTATAGACTTAGGCTTCCTTGCTTTCAAAATACGGTTAAACAGAAACTGTCACAGCTTTGTTGGCTAAAAATGTAAAGAAATAAAATCTGATGAGGATGGAGGGTTTTTGTGGGCTTTGTTGGTTTGAGTTTTTGTTTGTTGGTTTTGTTCTTTTAAATTATCTGGGTTACTTAGTTGGGAAAACAAAGTCTTATGGGTATATTCATGCTGTGACAGCCCAAGAGGCTTCTTGGATCAGCTAAGCCTCCTCTGTACTCTTCCTGTTTGGTACTGAAGATGCTGAGCAGCTGATGACCTTGGAATTTACATGATGGTAGGGAATGTTATCCTGATTTCTTACCAGGACAGATGGTACACAGTGACACTGAGTATATGGTTCCAAAAGGTATTTCTGCCTTTGGAACTCTGCTTTTGAAGGGGGGAGAAGAAAAACATGCCTTTATTGAAGGTGGTATGTGACAAACGATGATGACAGTTTTCCATTGGCTGAATTGTAAGAAAAAATGCTCAACTGCAGGTAGAGCAGACTCTCTGAGGGAGGGAAGCAGAACACTTGACAGAAATTTACTGTGGTATGAGATAATGGTGCTTTTTAAAAATTTTTATTTCATCTTCCCCCAAAGCAAGTTGTTCCCTTATATTTGAGACTAAAATGAAAAATGGTGTTGGCGTAAGCTGTGTAACTGAAGGAAAAGGGGATCCTGTTCAAAACAGTGTTATCCTTGCTTGGATTTTATGTTTCTTAACATACTCCTGATTAGTTTGTTTTTGTGATACTTTTCCTTTCTGTCAGTAATTGTAAGGGCTGATTAGATCCAGTCTGTTGGATTTTTGAGAGGGAAGAAAAAACCTTCAGAGTTTGGTTTTGTGACTACTTCATATTAGGAAATTGAGGACCTGGAGAATAAGAATCCTTTCAGATAATCAAAATGGACACAGTTGCAAAGTCTTTTCCTTTGTGTGTTTTCAGTGTGGAAGAACTAAATATTTTAAAGAGAAAATAACTTTGTGTGTTTGCTAAAAATAAAACCTCGAGCACTGGAAAAATCTACTCATATATAGGATGTTGGTATTGGAACAGGATGTGCAGGAGGGTCAGAGCGTGAACATTTGGAAGAAGGCTGACAAATACAACCTGAATTATTACCATGCTCTTCCCTCCTTCCCCAAAAAAGACACCTTCTCCTCCAAAACAAATTGAAGGATTGTTTGTACAAGGACATGTCACTAGGAATAAAGAATTGACAAATGATAAGAGATGTGAGTGAAGTTTTATGATGTGAATCAACTTGGAGAAGGTTTTAGTTCATCTAGACCAAAAAAAAAAAAACCAAACCCCAACCAAGAAAACAGCCCACAAAAAAACAATCCATGGAGAAATTCTGACATTTGCTTAACTTTGTGACTCTGTCGGGGATACTGCAGCAAATTTAGTGTTACATTTAGCAGCACTTGGGAACTGAATTCGGTTGCTAAGCTTGTTAGCACATGAAAAAGTATTATGTTAGTAAAAATCAGTTCTTTCAAATCAGCCACTCTGTGCAAGCAACCCTGAAGAGGAGATGCATTGTTTTATGTCCTAATTATGTCACTCATTTGATTTTAACATTTAGGGTTAAATGGAAAAAAGGCAGTTTCCAAAGGAAACTTTGAAGTAGACAAGAGAAATTGAAAGAATGTATTGACACCTGCAGTAAATGATTTCATTTTGAAAGAAAAAAACAGATAATGACCTAAGAAATACAAGGGTGCAGTGTACTGATGATGGGAACAGAATTTAGTAGAATAACAGAAAAAAAATCCCTCTATTTTTAGTTCTTACCATGTCTGTAAACAACTGCAGGTGCCTGCAGACAAGTGTGTGGTTTTGTTGCTTTGATCCAGTTTAAGTAAATGTAGTATCTTTGTGCATATGCTTGTATAGAAGGGATGAAGAACACAGATTATAAATTATGGAAATTTTATTTTCAGCCAGCTGCCTAACTGGATAATAATAAGCCAAATAACCTAATGGTCAGTATTATTTTCACAGCTTAAGGTGATGAAGTTTCAGGATGAGTTAGAGTCTGGGAAAAGACCCAAGAAACCAGGCCAGAGTTTTCAGGAACAGGTTGAACACTATAGAGACAAGCTGCTCCAGAGGGTAAGAACTGTTCTTTATGTTTGCCTTTGATTCTGTGACAGGCTTTTATTGAGTTGATTGAATGTAAGGTGGCATTAAGCATAATAACACATGGTTCTTTTTAAAATACTACTGTAATGTCAAACTGCATGTCTAAGTCCAGGTGCTTTCTGCAGAATATGTACAACCTCCTTTTTTAATCTAAGTATTGTAGTGTTTCCCCCTTTACAGCTGGGTACCATAGAGTGTAAGAAACCTTAGAGACCACTCCTGGGTCTACTGCATGAAGCAAACTGTTAGGTGTGGGGAAGGAAGGGGACAGCTCTCAATTGAAGATGTTCATCAGACTTCTCATTTTCCTTTTAGTGATTGATCCGTTGTGCTAAAGGCTTCCCAAGGAAGGGAGAGAACAGTTTTATGCAGCATATCTGTTTCTGAATCTTCCATGTCTAAGTTTCCTGAATAATTCCAGCTCATCCATTCACCCACATGTGACTAATTCTGTACCATGACCGTTTCTAGTAGTCCTCTCTGGACTATGATGTCAGAGCGATTTTAAAAGTTAACATCTTATATGTGATATGATGTAATCTCCAGCCTTTGAAACATAATAAAAAAACATAACCTCTTTGGACGTTGCATTTAGTGAGGGAGGGTAAGTGACAGTTGCTTTTCTGGTCTGGTTTCACAGCCTGACAGATCAGTGATGAAATTAGGTACCCGTGCAGTTCCTTGGAAGCTAAATACCAATAAGCAGTTTCCACGAGGGGTTTTTCTGTCACGTGTTATTTGCATTATTTGGTGCCCAATATCTGACTAATTCACAGTACCTTGAAGAAAGAGACATGTAAAAATTAGGTAAACTGATCCCTGAAGGAGATGTACACATTGGAGGTTGATGTTAGTAGTTAAGACTGCAGTTAAGACTTTGTAAGAGTTTTATAAGTAACTTTCTTTCTCAATGTAGTTGTATTGTAAAACTTTCCACTTTCTTGGTGTCTTCTGTAAAAGAAATTATTTGTACAGTAAGCACAGAATGCTTAGTGAGACAGTAGCTTAAACAAACACAAATTGATAATAACAATCCTGATAAAGTTTTAGATGCCTTGTGTTGAATTAGTTCAACCAGCTCACAATATTTTAGATTTTTAATAATTGTCTCTTTTACTTCCAAGAAAGAAAGAAATATTTAATGGGAATTATAACCATTCTTTAAAACAATAGTAACTCTGTTGTTAAGGGAATAACTTCATCTTTTGCTTTAATGCCATAATAAAGTTAGTTTTTATAATAGTAATGTAATACTGGTTCTGATTACATTTCCCATGAACTTGGTGGTTGGTCATTCTTTTTTGTCAAACTTACAATAAGCTTTCCAAGAGTAATTTCCCAGCAGCATTGTATATTGTTTAGAGACTAGAAACTTAGAGCTATTTAAAATACTTTTTATTCTTACTTATCAGGATGAACTACATAGTTATGCTATCAAATAAATCTGGCACAGCTTGAGAGTGCAGTGATTTTAGAGATACCTAACAGTTTGTAAGAGTAGGTGTAAGGATAAGGGGCTCTTACAGGTTTTGCTGCCAAGTCTTCCCTGTAAAAAGAACATGAGACTAGATGAGTATAAATATCCTGGTATTTGCTTCACTTAGGCTACCTCCCTTCCCTCTACTGTTTTTTTTTTCTTTTTTTCCCCCATCCCCCCTTTCTTTCATTTAGCTAAATCACCCCATCTTTATCTTCTTTATGGGGTGTGCAGGGAATATGTTAATTTTTTGCCATAGAATGGTTTTTTTTTAATGAATGGTCAGTACTAAAACCCACAGCATCTGATCTCTGTGTTCAGAGTAAGCTGATGAGGCTTATTTTTGTGTAGTTAGTTTTCTATTTGACAGACAGACTGGGTGTGCTCAGGGTATATATTTTCTTTCAGAATGGTCCTGTTGATAGTTAAAAATGGACTGTAGTTGTTAATTTTTGACAGAGTAGATGTTATTGCAGAATCTTGTTTGTATTTTTGTTTTGTCTTTAGATAGCTCCTAGTTATGAGAGTATATCAATTTTCAGTCTGGATTAATGAGGATGAATGCCATATGTTTTAAGTAGAAAGAGGTTCCTGGTATTCTTCCATGTTTAATTTAGTTTAGAAAATCTATTACAGCTATAATATTTCCCTGCAATTTGTAACATTGAAGACTGTTCATTTCCAGTTACTCAGACATTCTCACACAGGGTGACACCCCTCATGTTTTTGTTAGTGTTTGTGTTACAGTAAATGTTTGTGCTGGGTACCAAGCAGGAGCAAAGGGCTGAAGAGCTGGGAGGGTATGACCATTAGTTCAGATCATGTGCTGTGTTCCATCAGTGCTCGCTGCTCTTATGCTGTTTGTGATTAGCTTGATTGCCTCTGATAATTACTCACACCTTACCTGAAACCATGAATGCTTCTAATAATCTAGGAAAAAGAAAAAGAGATGGAAAGAGAACGGGACAGAGACAAAAAGGACAAGGAAAAGTCTGAGACCAGGTCCAAAGATAAGAAGGAAAAGGAGGAATGTACACCAACACGAAAAGAGAGGTATGGCTATCCTTGGAGTAAAGTGGATCGGAGGAAAACCCTCACAGTGTCTTTGTAGGCAATGGCAACCCTGAAATTACATTGTATCATGAACCTGATTTTAAAAGAGAAACACAAAACCACCTAACAAAACAAAAAACCAAACAAAACACATGCTTTGGCTACTAAAACATGCTCCAAAGTGTTAAAGAAATTGTCATTTTTACTCTGCCCTAAGTGAGGTACCATTTCCCCTTTGAACAGATTTGCCCTTTGGCTCATCAGTGCCATGAGGAAGCATGGTAAAATGATGACCAGTTGCAAACAGGGTTAACTGTCTTGTAGCAGTGAATTGCCTGCAGTATCTCAGTCCGAAAACTGTCCTGAGGACAGACCACAAATAATATGCAGTGGCTTAAATGTTACTCATCTCATAGTGCAGATCCTTTTGAACAGCTGGGTTTGGGTTAGTTGATTGGACACTGATCTTCTAATACTTGCATAGCCAAACTATGCCATGGTTCTAAGTATAGCTATGGTAAAAGGCCTTGCTTTTCAGGGAGCTGTGACAGAATGTTTTTACACTACAGAATGACTCACAGGCCTTAATTTTTTTCAAACACAGAAAATCTGTTGCAAATGTTAAACTTGATTTTTTGTTTTAATAATAAAAAGCCTACTATACCTTAATTACTTACGAGTATCTGACAGTACATTGGCTAAAGAAACTCCGTGCAGAAAGGAGCAGATGTTCTTACTGTCGGTTTTCACTCCCCGTGTGTGTGTGGCTGTCCCGTGCCCAGGAAAAGGCGGCACAGCGCCTCGCCCAGCCCGTCCCGCAGCAGCAGCAGCCGCAGAGCCAAGTCACCCTCGCCCAAATCGGAACGCTCCGAGCGCTCCGAGCGCTCCCACAAGGAGAGCTCCCGCTCCCGCTCTTCACACAAAGATTCCCCCAGAGATGTCAGTAAAAAAGGCAAAAGGTGAGCTGGTATCTTCTCTGTTTCAGGAAGCTGATCGGTGTGTGTGGCTGGGGTTTTGCGGAGTGGGTGTTTCAGCAGAGCACATTTGATACTCAGGTTTTCTCTCACAGCGCTCTGTCGTGCCTGTTCCTCATTAATACCTTCGGACACAGGGGTTGGAAGTGTACACAGCCTCCTGCCCTGACAGCTCCAGACTCTGCACTGCTGTGGTTTTGTTTACCTGTTTACTGGGGGTTTTAAGAAATACTGCTTTAAACTAGAGCATCTTGCTTTTTATTTTCAAAGGATAAGTCTTCTGTAGTCCTTCTAAAATTTCTATAGCCCTTCTGTAGACCCTCTCAAATTACAGTGGCCATGTAGCCTTTCAGTGATGATTAGCTTGCATGAACCTCGTCACTCCCATAGTGTGTTTTATAAGGGGAAAAAAAATCAGATACTGCTTATGGGGTTTTGTTTCTGAACCAGGTATTTCCTAATCTCCACTCTGACACAAATATTTGTCTTTAGTTAATGTTAAACTTGAGGCAAAATTTTGTTATTGTACTAATGTTGCTGTAACTTGAAACTTGAAAGTTCACCTTCCACTTCTTTTAGAGGTATAGAATATCTTACTGATACAAAATTCCTCTGTCATGCTGAGGAAAACTCCTTTGATGGTGTTGAGAAAATCATAGCACAAATCTACAGTAGTCTTGTGCTTATATAAATAAGGATTTTTCAATAAGAAAAGTATTTGAGGTATTTTTTTTTTAGAGTTCATATGATGCTCATTCAATTTTCATTATATTAGATCAACATATTAAGTTTGAGTTAGATGACAGTAAATTTATTCAGTGTCCCTTCTTTTTCTGTGGGGTTGCATCACAATCTGAACATGTTTGATGAAAATCAAAAGTATTTCACTGTAACACAATCGGACATAGTTTTTCATTTCTATGTGGACATAGGCTGCAATTAATACAAGAGCCAAGGTGGTTGAGGTGTATGTGAAAGGCTGTGAATTCCTGGTGTGGGTTTAAGGACATGAGTGCGTGTTATTTTTCCTGTGTGTTCTAAACACTGAAGTTAAGCCCAAAATACTCTCAAAACCTTATAATGCAAAAATGGCCTTTTTCTCAAAAGCAAGATAGCATTCTGTTACTTTCCTTACTAGGGAAAAATATTTCCTACCTTGTTTGGCTCAATAAATGAATACAAATAACATCAGGAAAAGGTGCTTTTATCTATTAGTATTTGACATAAAACCTTTTTTTTTTTCTTTTGCAGGTCGCCCTCTGGCTCCAGGACACCCAAAAGATCAAGACGATCACGATCCAGATCCCCTAAAAAGTCAGGGAAAAAATCCAGGTCTCAGTCCCGTTCTCCTCACAGATCTCACAAGAAGTCAAAGAAAAGCAAACACTGACAATGTTAATATTTTTTATGATGCTGTCACTTACTGGAAATGCGGTTTTGTTTTTGTGCCTGAACAGTCTGTTTAAAAACAAAAAAGCATTCCTGATTATTTTTTTTGTGAATGCACGTGTATACTCATGAGTATCGGCATCTGTAGACCTGTCATTGTTTTATATTGTACAAAATACCTTCATTGTGACTATTTCCCAAAAGAAACATTTTTGTGTTTAGAAGTTTCATCAGAAATGTGTGTAACTGATCTGCTGGCAGTAGTGATATTTTGTTTTTAGAATGTTGTGACATAGCAGAAATAACCCAAATGTTTCCCCTTTTTGTAGCTTTGACAATTTGAATTAGATTTCAAATAAAATCTGAACAGAAAATGAAGACGTTGTTTTCTTGCCCCACTGATGATCCAGATCCCTAAGGGAGTGCATAGTTTGTTTGGAAGTACTGTGTATTTCAGACAGATTGTGGTGCTTGGATGGCTCAGTGTGGCTCTGTTCCTGTTGTCACTGGTCTGACTGTCCAGATACAAGCACCTTCTGAATCTAGATGGGGTTTCTTTCCTACTGTGAGATTTTACTGTAAGAAGAGTTGAACAGTCTGGTACCTACCCTGATAAGCTTTACAGGTAAATCTTTGCTTCTTATGTCTCCATTTTAATCGCAGGGAATATTTATAACACCACAGTGATGTTCTCGTTAGTTTTTAAAAAAGGGCCTCTGCAAAGACACATCCTCTGGGGGGGTGTGTGTAGCATATGTGTGATGTCTCAGTAACCAGCCACCTTTGTGGCACACATGGGGAACACTAAAAGGACAGCAGGCCTGAGGCTCTGTGACTTCCTTAAGTGTAGACCCAATAATTGCAACCTTCAGTACACTCTTATTTTCTAAAACTGATTTTTACTGCAAAAGGAGAGCTTTTACATTATTTTATTGAATTTATTCCTGTGTTGTGAAAATTCTTCAAGATGGGAAAAATTAAATTTTGTTACATATTTATTAATATTTTTGATTCAAGAGGCTGTTCAACTTCTTTTTTTCATGTTAGGCTTTCCCTTCTCCAAACCTGTTCTGTGTGTTAGGCATTGATGTGGCTTTAAATTGCATCACCTTACCCTGCAACCTTTCTGTGGGTGGGAGAGGGGGAGGGACGAGAAACGGGGAGGGTTCAGCTTTATACGTGGAGGTGTGGGGAGATTGTAATAAAAATATAAAATCAAAAGGGATCTGGCCTCTTGTGAACTGTTTGTGAAAGCAAAAACTGTGCTTAACTGCAGGCACAGAGTGCTGGATGATGGCCTGCTGATTCACCTCATTGGTGTATCCATAGGCTTCACAGTTAAAGATTTGTAAATGTGCTGGGGAAAATCTTCTGTTGGACATGTAAATAGCCTCAGTGGCTGCACTTCCAGAAGCAAGATCTGAAAGGTCTTACAAAAAAAAAAAAAAAAAAAAAAGAAAAAAAATATTTTCTCTCCTTTTTTTCTGATGAGAGACATTGTTATAAGATTATATAAATGGTTGCATATGTGAGAATTAAGTGGAGAATTCTTTTTGCTAATGAGAACTGTGAAGTGATCTGGAACACTGAAAATACGGAGAATGCATGCATACTGTGAAGACTTTCTTAGAATGAGTATTGAATAGATGCGTTGATAATGAGAAAAGAATACACTTTTTATCTTTTTGTAATACATTATAAAGAATCTGTTTTAGAAATATGCAGAGTTTATTTTTTGTATTTTTCTTTCTCCCTGTAACGTAAGGTGTTTCAGGATAGGATTCAGCACAGATTTTGGTTGCTAAACTATTAGAAGCCAATTAATTTTTTTCTTAAATGCTGTGTATTCACACCTGGCACAGACCAGAAGAAGCTTTCTAGAGAGAAAAGTAGGTAATAAAATCAGCTGGGGACAGGGACAATCCTAACTGTGCAGTGGGAAGATGATCACTTCAGATCCAATTAACTTCTTCATTACTTTTATCTTGTAGCTGTTTATAAATGGAGGAGTGATAAATGTCAATGTTTTGGGTCAAGTGGGACTAAAGATGCTTTGCCACAAGAGTATTTTATCTGCAGAATCAATTGTATATTTCATTTAATAGCTAAAAACCCTCAGGGTAGAAAATCACTTAGCATTTCAGGTACTTTTAAATAATTAATTTTCATTTCAGCTTTTATAAAATTCTCATCAGTGATTATAGAAAGCTTAAACCAAGTAGCAAGAGAGCTAAAGGAGCACACCCATTAGGCTTTATTTTGTAACTGCTCTATTATGCAATGCCTTTTTTGGTATCTATTCTCTAAATACCATTGTCAATACCTCTTGTTGTTTGCTTTGTGTCCTGGGCTCTAAAACAGCTGTTCTTACCCAGTAGTCTTTAAAGAGCAATTAAGAATCTGTATCCTTAACTGGATTGCCTGGGTTTTTTTGCCCTGTAGAAAAGAGTATCTTTTGATCCTGCTTAGTCGTAATTTCCTCCTGCTTTTGTAGTTTTGTTTATAGCTTGGCTTTTCCACAAAGAAAAGCGGGAAGGGGATGGCATCTGGTAACAAATCTCTTGTAAAAGATGCAAATTATTACTGTAGACTTAAAATTCAGCTGCTGGTGAAATTCATTTTTCTTTAGGTCACATTGCAGTGACAAGGTACCGTCGCCATTGCCATTACTGTGTGATCTTGTGTTTCTGCAGCCTTTTGGGGTGACGTGCTGAATGGGTAACATAAATAATTGATCAGAGATTCAGGAAGTAGCATTCAGATGAATCCTTGTGAAATAAAGTCCTGACCTGGAGAGATGTGGTCAGTCCTGTGTCTCCCAATGGCTTCTGTGGTTGTAGAGGAAGAGGGAGCCCGTTACCCTCTGAGACCCCTCAGTGTGCACAAGTCCAGCTCTTCACTTCAGGAGGGCATGGAGACACAAGTGGGTAATGGGCTCCTCTGTCCTCTCCTGCCCTGCCTTAGGGAAACCAGAGGGAAATGTCCATGCTTCAATGTTCAGGCTTGTCCAAAGCAGAGAAACTGAGTGGAGCTTGTACAGCCCGGTTCCAGCCTGGCTGAGAACCCCTGAGCAGCCTGAAAGAGCAGGGTGACCTTGGAAAGAGAATGTCCATGATGTTCCCAGATCCGTGCTAGACACTGCAGTTCTGATAAGCTTTGGTGAAGCCTAGCCTGCACTGTGTGACATCCTGATGTTTATGGGAAGGCCTTCAAGGGACACAGCTGCAGGTGAATCTACTCTGAGCCAGTCCTGGCCCCGGGAGTGTTTCCACAAGGCTTGGTCAGGCTCAGCGCTGACCTGTGGGCCCTGTCCCGGTGCAGAAAGCTACGAAGTGCATAGAGTCTCCTTCCAACAATTAAAATCTTCCCATTGTTACAGAAGTGTTTGTATTTGAACTGCCTTTTTTAAACTCTGACTTCCTTTGACTTCCCCGCACAGCAGCTGCGTGTATTTTTTGTAATACTGCTTGAGGAAGAGTTGGTTTCTGAAGGTCAGTGTCAGGTTATTATTCGGATACTGCACATGCATGTGGTCTCCCCCCACCTCCCCTTTGCAGGTTTTAAAGTGTAAGAATCAACAACCACTTAGGAACAAGGCTAACAAATCAATGTTTTCCAAAGTGTATATTTAGAATCGCAACTATCGCTGATGTGAGTTCATCTGTCCCGGTGGCACGAGAGCGAAGAGTTCATGTAACGCCTTAAAAACCAGAATCTTGGGATGAGAAAAGCAAGATCAGCCATAAAAGGCAAATCTGTTCTGACTCTCTAGTCACTTGAGGCAGCTTGCTTGTGGGGTTTTCCTCCACAGGCAGTTACAGTGCTTCAGTGGAATTAATGCTTTGAAAAAATAAAAATGGGAAGCGTTGCTGGGTCGCTGCAGATGGACTAAGGTCTGAACTTGGTAGGTTTTAGAGAGGTAGCTTGCTGCACTTTCGTACAGCTGCGTGAGGAGTTTGGGGTGGGAGGGTTCTCAGCTATTGTCGGTCTGCCGTGAATACTTAAGGTGAATATTCTAGAGGTGAACAGGCAACAGTGGAATAACCTAGTTGAGGATTTTACAGTTACCTTCTCTTAAAATCAAACACCGTTCAGTATCAATCAAGCTGCTCAGTATCATGAGATTTATCAAATTACAAACCTGATATTGTCAGTCTGAAAATCTTATCAGTTTACTTTTCTGAATAAGGCTGCTGAGGTCATAAACTTGCATTTTATTAGAACAGTTCATAGTATTTTAAAATTTCTTTTTCTCATTGCTGCATGTGCTGGTGCAAGAATTCCAGCACTTTGGTGATTCTTGCTGCTGCTGGAGCTGCTGCGCCTCAATCTTCAAGCCACTCTTGTAAGTATCACAACTAAAATGCTAATTTAATTTTGTCCAAATCTCTTTCCCTTGTAGGATACAGAAGTCTTAAACAATTGCATACTGTTTTTTCCTCCACCTGCTTCTGTCCATACAGTGTTGGCTTTCATGGGTGAGCCTGTGCCGTTTGCCACTTCTGATGTCTGATCTTATGCTGGGACGGTCTACAGTGTAACTCTGTCATAATCTGGAAAGTTTTCTGGTCATGGTTATTTAAAGAGGAAATGGTAGTTTCACATGGACTTTTTTGTCTTGCTGTTGGGTTTATATTTTATGCAGAAAATTTTCCAATTGACATGGCAACAATAAAATTGTCAGTTTGCTGATATCCAGAAATGGTTTTATTTTTAACCTGGAAGAGAGCAATGTTCGTGCCTGTTACGCATCAGCAGTTCCTTGGCCTCACCAGCTCTCTGCTGCTCGGTGCTGTTCTGCCTGTGTTGTCCAACCCTAATGGCTGCTACTGTTCCTCTGTCAACAGTGACCTCTGTGCTCCTCTAACTCATTAATGAGACATGGGCTGCTCGCTCTGTATGTGTCTGTATAATTCTCTCTTGAACAAAGGAAGCTCCCACTTGGGACTGCTGCTCAGATAGGGAGCTGATGAAGGAGCAGTGCTCGTTAGCACTGGCATCAGTGTGCAGGGATGGGCAGGGAGGGCGTGGGGCTGGGCTGGAGCTGTGGTGGGATGCTGAGTGCTGTGGCTGGGCCGGTGTCACGCCTTGGTGCTGCTTTGGGGCAGGTCCTGTGCCCGCCTTCCCTGTGCCTCGTTTTCTTCTGCTGTCCTTTCTGCTGCCTTGTTTGACAGCTCTCCTTGTGGAAAGGGCGAGTGGGCACAGGGTGGGCAGACCCACGGGATGAGGTGTAGGGCAAGAAGGATGTGCAGAACTGGGGCCATCTCTTAGCAGCCGTGAGCTGTTACAGGCTGTGCCTCTCTCCTTCTCCCTTTGCTCCAGTGACACTTGAACACAGCACTCAAACCTGAGAGGAACAAATGCCTCCAAGATAATTTAGGTTCTGCAAGATCTGTGAAAGACGAAAAAGAAGAGAGAGACCTCAGATGCCCCCACAAGATGGGAAAGGCTGAGATATGAACTCTTGATGTTAGAGCCCAGAGTATTCCTTTGGGATAGATGACAAGTCACAGTTACTGACAATCTCCTCTTAGAGCTCAGAGTTCCTAAACATGGGATGTTTTGATATCCCTGGGCCTTGCTCTATTTTTACTCCTGTGTGTTCTGGGGAACTTGCTGTAGCTGTTTGCCTTAAATACAGACCATCAGTTTGACTCTTCAAAACCTTGTTAAGAGGCTGTCTGCAAGCTAGCGTGGAACCTGTTTCCTGAGTCTGTTTCTTGGTCTCCTGAGGCTGGACCTCGGTCTGAGACTAGAGCTTGTGTGTGGTAACTATGCCTGTAGAGAGATGAGCAAGGAGAGAGGGTAAGCATAAGGTCTGTGTAAAGCTCTCAGAAATCTTTCACAGAAAGATTTAACCTGGCAGAACTTCTTGATTCTGTATGACAAACTGTTCTTGTTTTAAAATTTAGCTGGCGTGGGAAGAGGAGGGTGGAATTGATGCCTTTTGGATTTGTGGAAGATGGAGCAGCCTGTGCCCAGGGTTGAACTTCCAAGATCATTACCAGCAATCAGAATCATCACCTAAGCCATCACTGGGAGTAGAAACCAGTTTTCATCTTTTTTGAGCAATGCTAAAGAGGTACACCTCTGGTGTTTCAGGAATGATTTAGCCAGATGTTTTCACCTGCTAGATCCTGCTAGAGCAAACACCGACTGCACTGTTGCAAATAGAAACTCGGGAGGGTAGAGATGAATATTCTGAACTTACTATGGTATAGAGGTGCATTGCAGCTGATACTGGGCATTTTCATCATGAAATCTGCATCTCTTGGATTGCTGGTGATTTATTTTTTTTCCTGGCATTTCAGGTTATCTTCCCTGTGCTATGAGAAAAGAACAGTCTGCTGATTAACTGAATGGAGATTTTTGCCTTGGGCAAATTCTGGAAAAAAATTGGCTATAAACTTTTAGGCATGAGATTGAATTCTGTCCATTGTGTAAACTGAGGGGCTGGAGATTCTCATCCTCTGTTTTTGCACAGGGTAATTGTACTAGATAAATTTAAAAAAAAATTAAAAAAAAAAAAAAAAGAAGATAAGTTTGTAATAAAGCCTCGTTTCTAGGCAGTTTCACTGGGGGAAAACTCATCTTTCATGCCAGCCTGCAGGAAGTCTTCACTGTGGTATGGAGTAGAAATACGAAAATGCTACAGATAGAGAGTTCCTTTTTCTCAAATCGTGGGGATTTTCAAGAGTAATTAGTGAATGCTTTATGTTACTCTGTGAGTTTTGAAGAGATGCAATGGGTTAATTTCAAGAACCTTCCTAGACAGTCATTTATCGCATGTTGTATGTTACTTATGTGAGAAACTGAATTCTCACTCTTTTGTCCAAAGCTCTGTGTTTGAATTTTTAGACAAGCGTTGGCAACTCTCTTCCCTGGGATTTAAATTTGTCCAATCCGTAGTCAAATGAGAACCAGCTATTTTGCTCCATCACCTGAAAGCTTAGATCCAAAGGAGCATTGTTTCGCTTCTGCCTGCTGCCCTCGGGGAGGGAAGAGGCAAGTGAGGCCCCTGGGACCGTGCAGCAGGAGGTGTGGGTGACCCTTCGTGGCACCGGTGCCAGGCAGAACCCCTGGGACAGGGATGTTATCCCCCCTGGGACAGGGATGTTATCCCCCCTGGGACAGGGATGTTATCCCCCCTGGGACAGGGATGTTATCCCCCCTGGGACAGGGATGTTATCCCCCCTGGGACAGGGATGTTATCCCCCCTGGGACAGGGATGTTATCCCCCCTGGGACAGGGATGTTATCCCCCCTGGGACAGGGATGTTATCCCCCCTGGGACAGGGATGTTATCCCCCCTGGGACAGGGATGTTATCCCCCCTGGGACAGGGATGTTATCCCCCCTGGGACAGGGATGTTATCCCCCCTGGGACAGGGATGTTATCCCCCCTGGGACAGGGATGTTATCCCCCCTGGGACAGGGATGTTATCCCCCCTGGGACAGGGATGTTATCCCCCCTGGGACAGGGATGTTATCCCCCCTGGGACAGGGATGTTATCCCCCCTGGGACAGGGATGTTATCCCCCCTGGGACAGGGATGTTATCCCCCCTGGGACAGGGATGTTATCCCCCCTGGGACAGGGCTGCCCTGAGCAGCTGAAGGGCTCCTGGGCACTCCAAGCCCTGGGGGTGAAGGGTGTTAGGATCGTGGGTTTGGTTGGAGGGGTTTAGAGATGCCCGAATGTGTGGGCTGAGGTTGCTCTTAGGTGTGACCTGCTAAAGATTTGGGAAGCTTTTGATGTGAAACAGTGCATTCATTGCCCATTGTTTTAAAGGTACGTGGTTATAAAAGTAGGATTTCTTAATTTCCTTTAGAACTTGAACCAGTTAGGCAACAGCCGAAAAAAGATTTCTAATTTTAATAAAAGCCAAATAGAGACTGATCTACACTGCAGTGTCCCTAGGACATTTGCAAAGTTCTGGAATTCCTTCAGCTGCACAAACAAAAATTTATAAATATTTATTGAAATTAAGTTTATTGAAAATGTCACCTGTGCAACTGGAAGTGAATATAAAAGAGAAACTGGTGTTGAAGGGAACAGCTTGTTACAGACAGGTTGTCTGCTTGGCTTTGTATTTCTGCTTTATGAGTGGCTGCTTTAATTTTGATCCCTGCCAGCTGCTTCTGCTCACACAGTTCAGAAGGAACATCCAAGAGAAAATGGATACTTTAGAAGGCAGATTGCTGCAGCCATCACTTAATGGAATGACTGCTGAAGGATTCAACATCACTGGAAAAAAGTGTGTTTTGAGGGAAATCAGCTGCCAGTGCTGCATGACATATTGAATATGCTGTTAAGACATTATGCACAATACTAAAAGGAAGGGTGCAAAATATAAACACCTGCAATTCTAAATGCTACTGTATAGATTCTTGTCATCCATCTCCAGTGGTGATACTAAAACACAGTCTTAAAATAATAGGTTTCCCAAGTTTTGAGATCTACTCAATTTTATAAAAACTTTGTTCACGTTTTGTGGTCTATAACTTGTGCTTTAGTTTTAAGAATCTCACTTTTGGGCAGTGTTTGAGGAATTCTGGATCTCTATTTATCCTGAATAGATTAAGCTAGATACAGGAGTACTTAATCAGCACCCAGAACTTATCTCACACTAGGTATATAACAGCATAAATCTCCATCTTTCAGTTTGTTTTAAAAGATAAAATCTTGCTGAAATTTGACTTCAGGAAAAACTTGGTGTGCCCGTTGCATCCTTGTGGACATGAGAAAGGCAAATCTTAAAGCATGAAAAAATATAAAGCTGGGAAGTGTTCCAGTAAGGATGAAACCTTTTTCAGCCCCATTGCTTAAATGAAGGGATGTTGAGGCGGGAATCTTGGAGAATTCTTACCGGGGCAGTATCACTTTAAGGAGGGAAGAAATTCAGCTCATCAGGATTTAGGCTGCCTAAATATTACATGTAAAATTCATAAACATAGTAACTACATATAAAATACTAAACTGTAACATAAAATATGTAAGCATTGAATGAAAAAAATTACGATTTTATTCCCCTCATATTTTAAATCGGGGCATTTTTATTGCAGTTACTTATCCCTCACTTTACACATTGCTGGTTGCAGAGTTTGAGGTAAATACAGCCACCCAATTCTATCTGAGGTTTGTAGCATGTAACAACCTGCACTGCAAAAGTTGCTTTCCTTTCTGCTCTATCAAAGGAAACTAAATATAATTGTCAAAAAGCGACGCTGGCCTATAAATAAGTGTTGGGGCTTTGAATTTTACTTTTTTGATGATGAATTTTACTTTTTGAAGAAAGGAAACTTTTTCTTATTTGACATGGGTGATCTAGTATACTGAAATTAGTGAGCCTAAAATAGATTGACATGAAGTAAAATAGAGGGTGGAAAATGTAAACTGAAGTATCTGAATAAATTTGTGAAGAGCTGTATTTGTTCAGCTGCAGAATGTTCCTCTTTCACAGCTTTCTGTGCCTCTTACCAGCTTTTATTCTTTTGTGTTTCTTTGCCATATATGTTTCTAATATTTTTCAGCAGATGTAGAGATTATTAAAAAAGACCAACCAAACAAAGCTCCAAACTTGTGGATTGAAAGTTGGCTGTATAAATCTTTTCCTTATAAACTCATTCAATATTCATTGATGCTGAGTTATTCGAAGTGATAACTTGACTACCAGGTCTGAAACCTCTGGGAAGATCAGATAAAGCAGCTGCACTGAACCTGATTGATTGCAGTTGTGTTCTGCGTGGATACTTGGATCCACCTGCACAGCATAAATACCTACATTGCTCCAGTTTTGAAAAATAAGATTCTATTTAGCAGCTTGTAGGTCGAATTAAAGAGCTGCTGGGCCCCGTGTTTTCCTGGTTGAGTTGGAGCAGTTTGATGCAGGCTGTGTTGCTGTCAGTACTTCTGCACTCGCTGATTCAGAGATGTAACCCCTGTATAACAGCAGGGAAGGTGCAGGATCCAATTACAGCTTTTAATGTTTGGGTTTACTGATTAGTTTTACTATTTCAGATGTTATACCTGCAGCTCATGTTTGCTTAGCTTTATTTGTTACTTGCTAAATTTTAAATGGTGTAAGAACTGGAGCTGGCATTGTAGGTTTTTTCAGAAAATTTCATATCTCTCTTCAACCAAGTGAATTGGAAAGAAGGGACTAATTTGGACTTCATGGTATTTTAATGATTTTTCACTGCTATGAATTGGTTTTGCTCCCTGTAGTCTCTGTCCTTTATTGCATTAGTGCTGCAGAACAATAGTGGTGGGAGATACTGCTTTATGAACTCCAGTGTCTCAGTACTGCCGTTGTCATTCATCATCTAATATAGACTAATTGATATTACTACAGACCATTCCAGAATGAAAAAGAAACATTTCTGCTTTAGCTAGGTGATGGTCACTTCATCTGTAGTGAGCATGGAAAGCCAAATACATATTTGATGTGAACCTTTATAAAAATATATAAGCAGAAGTCTTGTTGTATGTGAAGAACTCACGGATTAGAACTAAAGAATAAAATAACTGCAAGAATTTTATGCTACAAGATGCTCCAGAAGTTTATTACTTTTCTTTATATACTGTGTTTCAAATGTTACAAGTCAGTCGTTTTAAGCTCATCAGGTTTAAACTGCACATTTATTTTGCCAACTAGATACAAATAATCTGTACACAATGTGGCTTTAAAGACTTCCTCTGGAGCACTGTGGGGTAAAAAAATGGCTTCCCCTTCCCCCTCACTTTTGATGAAATAGAGACTTTTTCTGGAATATTTAGTGGTTATATAAAGTCTGCTATTAACAAATTACTTCTGTATGAAAAGTCACAGTGACATTTTAACACTGCCACCAGCGTCCCTGGCAGCTTGTGGGACGGTTCTGAGCTGGCCTGTGTGTTTGATGGCTGTGTCGCAGCCGGCACAGTGGCGTGTGGGTGGCACTGGTGTCGCACACCAGGGGAGTTCCCTGTTCCCATCCCGCTGCCACCCTGCCCTGACAAGGTTCGGAGGATCAAGCAGGGAAGAGAGGAGCCCTCCTGCTACAGACCTTCCCCTTCACTTTGAGGCTGGAAGGGGCTTAGAAGCTTTGCCAGAAAGGGAGTTTGGCTCTTAATATCCCTGAAGAAAATGTGGGAGAAGTATTATTTTTTTTTTTATAAGGGATATGAAGATTGCTTACACATTTAGCTCCTTCACCCTCTTGTACTGTTTTCTTGCCTTTATTAAAAAGTGTGCTACCAGGCAAGACACGCACCGGGTGAATTTGTGCTTTATCTGCTCTCTGAGTGTAAAAGCTTTTTCCGTAGTGTCAGATCTGTGTTGTTAATAAACGTTCCAGCAAAAACTCATCAGTGTCATCTGTTGTGGAGGGATTGGTCTGAGCCAGGTGCAGCCGTCCAGCAGCTCCAGGCTCCCAGCTGCCCGGGGAGGTGGGCCGTGTACATCCTTTGCACGGTGGGAGGGGCTGCACGGACGCGAGAGCTGCTGGGCAGAGAAAGCAATGGACTGGAGAGAGCCGCCAAATGCTTCTGTAACTCGTGAGCAGCCCCTGAGTGCTCCGAGCTCCGTCGGGGGCGGAGGAAATCGCTGAGAAAATTCCGTAAGAGTCACTGGACGTTGCCGGAAGCCCTTCGGGCAGCCTGTGTCCCACAAGTGCGCTGTCCACTCGGGACCCGCCGCTCCGTGCCGTTTTCAGGCGCGTTTTGGGGATGTGGTCGTCTTTAAAGCACCGGCGCTACCTGGAGCTGCACCGCTGCTTAGAGTGCCCTTCACACAGAGCTGTGGCTGCAGGACACAGAAGCCAGGAGAAAGCCCTGCCCGTTGACTCCCACCGGGGGCAGGGAGTTTCGCGGCCCATCGCCGGCCGGTGCCGGTGTGGGCGGGCGGCAGCAGCGGGGCCGGGGCAGGAGCCGGGCTGCGCTGGGCTCGGGGCCGCCCGGGCAGGCTGGGGCAGCACCGCGCTCCGGCCAGTCCCGACCGGAGGGGCCGCCCGGTGACCGGGCACCGGTTATAAAAACACTGTGAAGAACTGCGGGCGGATCCATTTGTGCTGAACTCTGTCAGGAAGATCCAGTGTGAGGGGTTTTTTTAAATGTTTTTGGAGAACCTTTGAGAGCTCCGAGTTTCTGCACAGACCGAGCTAAGGGCGGCGGGGCTGGGCCCGGAACCCTCTCAGGCCTTTCAGGGTTCTTTCCC